>CAHIKZ030004089.1:1017500-1617500 GCA_903632075.3 Acanthosepion pharaonis | reverse complement strand
TCTTTGGGTCCTGTCACTAGATCTAACCAACGCCTTTATCCACTGTGAGGACATCTGTGTATGAATTTCTGGGTATTATAAACCTAATGTCTTCAGCAACCATTTTTACCAGTGCTCATATTGCAATTTTTTGCTGTAATTATTTTATGTTTTTACCAGAGCTCATATTGCAACTTTTGTTGCTTTCGTTTTTCTCTGGCACTCCTTATTACTGGTTCCCATATTGTATTCATTTCTATGCTTGGTCAGCTCAGGAGATTTTTCTGGCCTAGCATATGTGCTGATTCTTTAAGTTTATGAATTTTCCAATGGTATTCCTTGTCTATGATCTCAACCTGATCCCACAGAGGGCAGTGATTTCCCTTCTCTCTCCATATGTGGTCAGCCACGCCTGATTTTTCCACTTCCCCTCGTGTTACAGCTTTCTGATGTTCTTGAAGCCTTACCTTAAGGGGGCGGCCTGTCTCCCCTTTATATTTCTTTCCACAGCTGCACGGAATAGCGTACACACAGTCTTTAGTCATGTTCTCCTCTATGGGGGGTCTTACTCGGGAGAGATATCTGTGAAGTGTTGTCAAGCTTTTGAAGGTTGTCCTGATGTTATATGGACTGCAGATCCTTTGTATTTTCTCTGATAATCCCTTCACATAAGGCAGGCAGACTGTTTTCTGAGTGTTGTTGTCCTCTTGTACCTGCCTATCCCAGTCTTTTGAGGCTGCTGCCATGTACTCAGGGTAGTTGTTACATAGTAGGGTATTACTTATACTGACCAATTCTTTATCTAATGTGTCTGGGTTGCCACTTATGACTTTTGCTCAGTGTTGTAAGCAGCGGATGATCCCTTTTTTTATGCTGTATGGATGGTGGGGTTGAAATTGAGGTACTGTCCGGTGAATGTCGGTTTACGGTATATGGATGTCTTGAACCCATGCTCTGTTCAAGATATTAGAACATCCAGGAATGGGAGTGTGTTACTCTTTTTCTCCATTGTGAACTGTATTAAAGGTCTTATTGAGTTCACATAGTCCAGTAGAACCTGAACATCTTCCTGGTGTGGCCAGAGTATGAAGGTGTCATCTACGTACCTTAACCATAGAGTTGGCTTTAGAGATATAGATTCTAATGCCATTTCCTCAAAGTATTCCATGTATATATTTGCCATTGCTGGTGATAATGGCGAGCCCATTGCTAAGCCCTCATCCTGTTGATATATGTGTGATCCCATTCTGAAGTGTGTTGTTTGTGTACAGAAAGTCAACATCTCCATCAGATTATCTATTGGAATACTGGTCTGTTCTAGGGAAGAGTCAATCTGTCTCTGACTACTGAGAGTGCCTCCTCCGTGGGTACCTTGGTGAACAAACTCACCACGTTCAAGCTCACCATCTGGTTGGATAGGATGGGAGCATCTTTGATTATTTCCACGAAGTGGCCGGAGTTTCGGACATATGAAGGAGACTTTCTGTTCAATGGGTCAATTATATCTACAAGGAAGCAATTCAGAGGGTGGCATCCAGAGCCTTGGTAACTAACAATCGGCCTGAGTGGAATACCATCTTTGTGAATCTTAGGGAGACCGTATATATGAGGTAGCTTGGTGTAACGCTGTGATAACTGCCTATACGTCGTAGGTGCAAAGTGATCCTTGTTCTTGATTAGTATCTGTGACAGTTTGCATTCTGATTTCATTGTAGGATCCTTTTTTACTTTGCTGTAGCTACCATTGCTTCCAGCTTTCTTGTATAATCTGATTTGTCCATCACTACAGTCACATTGCCTTTGTCAGCTGGTAGTGTGATGTTTTCATTCCTCTGTAGGGATCCGATTGCCAGCTTCTCCAGTTTTGTTATGTTAGACCTGGGTAGCTTGGCCTTCTCCAAGTTCTGTCTCACCTTCCATCTCAGTTCATCTGCCTGAGCCTGATGAATGTTCAAGGCTACCTTCTCGACTCTGGCAATGATGTCCAAGTATGGCACTCACCTGATGGTTGTGGCGAAATTGAGACCCTTATTCAATACTGACTCCTCAGAGGCACTCAACTGATATTGGCTGATGTTTATTACTGCTTTCACTAGTGGGTGATGGACCTTGTGCGTCACCTTTGGTCTTTCAATTTACTTAATTTTTGTACTTGGCAAGCCTTAACTACATCGAATTCATGTCTGAAGGATTTATCCAGGTCATTTTGGATCCTTCTCAGGTCATCTTCATTAGTAATTCTGTTGAAGAAATCCTCGAGCCTCTGGGAGATATGAGCTTGTAGTCTCTGTTTTATCCAATGATTGTGCTGGATTCCAGATGGGCTCTCCTTGAATTGACAGGAAGTCTTGGTGCCAAGCCTGAAGGGATGAGTTGTAGGTCTCTGCATCAGTGTAGGAATGTCAGATGGTTTGATATTCATGCTAGTTTCTGGTAGGATTTTTCAATTTGTCTCCATATTTTTGGTATATCGGGTCTGTACCTGATCCTTCAGTATCTGTCTATATTTCTGAAATGAGATATTATGTACATTATTTACATTATTGTCCTCATCTAGGCCAGAAAAATCTGAGCCAACCAAGCATAGAAATGAATACACAGTAATAAGGAGTGCCAGAGTAAAGCAATAACAACAAAAGTTGCAATATGAGCTCTGGTAAAAACATGCATTACAGAAAAAAATTGCAATATGAGCACTGGTAAAAATGGTTGCTGAAGACATTAGGTTTATAATACCCAGAAATTCATACACAGATGTCCACAAGGACATATGGCACAGTGGATAAAGGCGTTGGTTATTAGGACTCAAAGAGTGTGAGTTCAATACCTGGTTAAGTGGAAATTAACAGGAGATAACTGATAACTGACATCCATTAAACATGGCACGTGGAACTAGAACAGTTAAATAAAGAAGGCCAGAGCGTACAACAGCCAAAATGTAATAAATATTCAATAGTCCAAATAATGTAAATAATGTTCTTATAGTGTCCTTGATCCTTTGGTATTGTGTAAAACAATATATCAAAAAAAAAAAATTCTGTCTCTCACCCACACATGTACACATATATATTAGTCATTGGATGGTATCAATATTTTTACAGATTTCAATACAATTCCCAATTCGGATACCAACAATGCTTAAATTTCATAATTTTTAAAGCCCAACAGTTGATTTGAACAAAATACATTTAATGAACAAAATACATTTATTAATAAAAAAATTTAGTAGAAAAATGAATACAAAAGATTATGAAATAAAGTTAGATATACTTTTTATTTAAAAAAACTGGGTAAGTGTTTAAACAATAATGAGGACAATTTCTTTACGTAAATAACTTAAATTAGCTATAGTTGACATATTGCTTTATTTTGATTATCATCAGAAATCTTAAACTTCCAAACTACACTTTTCTGCTTGGCATTGGATACACTTGTCATAATTGGGGTCTGAAAATAATAAACATTGGTTAAAATTTAAATTTTTCACTGTTTGATAAAAAAGCTTCTAGTTTTCTAATGTGTATAATTTGTAAAGATTCAGCTAATAACGGTTTTCTATTAATTGTAAAATAAAAAAGGGTTTATTTTTTTGTCCACATTTTTGAGTTTTAACAAGCAAAGGCACCCTTTAAATATTATGCAATCTCCTTAAAGTTTTATATGAGGTATTTTCAATGAATGGAACAAATTTAGGGGTGACAATTCAGCATGCACTTCAAAAATAAGACACCCTTTATTTTTTTTTATTATATATATATATATATATGTAGAAAATTTTTTTTTTTTTTTTTTTTTTTTTTTACACAATTAAAATTTATATATATAATGTAAGTAATACAATTATTAATACTTAGGAATTCATGTCACTAATATTTGATCAATCAAAGAATTTCTGCAAATCTTTTATCTCCTGCTACAAAGTTTGAATAATTTTATGTCTTAAAGAAATTAGTATGTCTAGCATTGGTTTAATTTAAAAAATTACTTGGAAGATGATATAAAAAAAAAAAACATTGGACTATTAGGTGTCTCTTCTGGCCAATATCTCCTAAATTTTATTTATAAGATTACATACAGATGGAATAAAGATTACAGCAAAGTAGGGTATTGAATTAAAAAAACAAAGAATAAAATGATATGAAGCTAATAATGACAGAAAGAAACACTAGGTTCACCTCATAATTCTGGCATTGTGAAATATAGCCATTTAAAATATTTTATGCTTTTAATTATGTTTTATTTTAGGTTTCTTGTCCTCGACATATTATTATTGAGGCTGAGAAAGAAGATGAAGCTTCAGATTTTGTGTTTGAAATGGTAAGTTTCTTTTTAGCAATCAGTATTTATTGTTTGCTAAAAATTACTAATTTTTCAGATTTGACAATAAATTATTTTGACGGAAAATACATTTTGTGAAACCCTGATTATGTTTCAATTTATTAAAGGTCAAATATAAAGGTATTATAGATGGATTACAGTCAATGATTACATATCCAGATGAATAAATAAGGAGTGTATTAAGAGTACCCAGACTCCATGTTAATATGCTTTGTTCACTTTAAACTCTAACACAGGCCTACCTGAATGCATACAGTCATAAGATGTCAAATACCATCCAGCAATTCATTAATCCACACCACTTAAACTTTTTGATACAATGCAGCAAGAGATGTATTTGAGCTAATGGAAATAGTTAGGCATCATCCCATTATGTCCTATGAATATTCAATGAGGGGCAGGTCTAGTAATCATGTCAACAAAAAGTTGTCAAACCTCTTGCAAGACAGTAGTATGATGGCTGTTATATGGGTAGGAACTATCCTGCTGAAACAGCCCATTATATTCTTATTGCAAGAATGGCAGCAAAATGGTTGGAACAATGTTCTAGTTGTACAGGGCACTGTTCAATATTCTCTCTACAAACATCTAAGTCACACACCCAAATGATAGTATGGGCTATATGTCTATGGAAGATGTTGCTCTTTTCGTCTATCACACTTGCAACCAATGATTTGTAATGCTAGAAACTGCTCTCCTTAGTGAATGTTAAAGAGTACCATTCAGTCCTCCAGGTGTGGAAGTGTGGCTAGAGGCACATGTACCTATTGTTAAGTACAATTAATTCCCAATGGTCAGTGTTCTCACTCATGGGACCATATTTTCTGTACCCTATTCTGTGAATATTATGTTGTCTGCCAATACTATCCAGAACATGGTCTGTGGATGTAGGAATGTCCATTTGATTACTTTTGCCAACATCAAAGCAACATTAACATGTCATGTCCAACATAATTCTCTGAAATGGCTTTCCAACCTCTTGAATATTCACAATCTGATTCCTGTCAAATGTCTTTAAATGAACAAAAGGAACTTTCAACATGACACAGGCTTGCACTGGATACTTCTACTCCACTAAGCGTCATTACAGTGTGTGGTACATTCTAAAACTCCAGACATAAACAATACAACTGCATGACTATGTTGCAAGATATTAGAAAACTTTGAAAATATTTATCTACTACCTGCTAGTATGTACATCCTGTTCCTTTCTTCAAATCAGTAACAACCTTCAGTGTTGCATTTTTATCTTCTGTTAATGGAGAGTTAATATTTTAGAATATAGAAGCATTAATTTTAGTTGCAGAACAATTTCTTTTTATAAATGTTAAGACTTTGGAGATGAAATAGTTGCAAAGATGATAATTACATAATAATTTTCTAGTTAATAAAAGTTATATTAATGAATGTAATTATCACTTTGTGTGGGTACATAAAGGAATAGTTGGCCTTAGTCAAACAAGTCAATTTAGATGTATAGATAATTTTCTTTTGTATGTTATATTATTTTAAATTTGTAATGTTTTAAACATTTTACTTAAGAGTATGTTATATTTAGATAAGAATTTTGTTGTTATGCTAACAGCCTTTAAACATATTTTTTTTTTTATTATCACTGATTTTTAACTGTTACTTCATAACCCTTCCACTTAATTTTGGTTATTTTCTTCCTTGTGTAGACAATTTAATATTTTCAATTTTTGAATTAAAATTTATTTTTGCAGGTTTCAGCACTCTGTCATTTATTGAAGATCAGGAAAAAAAGATGACTGTCTGTAGTTATGAATGTTTCTTTTTCTTTTTTTTTTTTTAATCACTTCACCCAAGGCAATAATGTCACTAAGATGCATGGGGGCTATTGGAAGTGAAAGAGAATGAAAGGAATTTTAGAAGGAACTGGAAACCCAATTGTAAACAGGAAACAAGGGATAAAACTTTACTCCTGTTAAATGAATGAAAGCTATTTTTTTAACTGCATTTTAGGAATCTTCTTTAATTAAAATGATTTTTTTAAATTTTTTATACAGGATTTTGAAAAGACAAATGAAGACCTTAAACCTTTGCTGAAACTTCCAGAGGCTGAAGTTTTGGATATTCTTATGAGTCTTCTTTTAACCTATGTAACAAATACCATTTATCAAAGTAAGTCTTTATTTTTGTAGTCTCAACTGACTAGTATTTTACCATTGATGACATAAAAATGGATCTTTTAATTTTGTGTATTATAAAATTAGTTTTTGCTATCAATTTTATTTTTAGTTTGAGTGTTTTTTTTTTTTTTTTTTTTTTTTTTTTTTTTTTGTTTTTTCAAATTATATTTATTGACAGTCTGGCAGTATGACAAACTATAAAATGGTTTTCTAAAGTGAAATTCTTTTTGTAATTAAAAAAAAATTAATGAAAGAGCTTAATCTAAGTTTGATGTGATTGATGAGTGTGGTACATAGATAGTAGGTGGTGAACAAGTGAGATGAGAAAGGTCAAGAGAGACAAACATAAATTCAAATAAACCAAAGTTATTCTTCCTTTTTCTATTTGGATGCTACCGAGTTGGATTAATGGTATTTTAGTGCATAGGAGTTTCCTTGTTTCAGTTTATACATGTTCCTTAAGTGTTGGCTATGACAATATTGATTACATTGAAAGGTTTGAAGAGAAGCAGGCAATTTTGTTAGTTTTATTTTTAATTTCATAAACCCAAGCATAGAAGTACTACTTGAAAAGTCATTAATATGTAAAGTATGATGCTGCATGGTTTCAGCACATGCACTTGGTCCAACCTGTGTTATTAAATTCTTAAGCATTTAATTTTTGGTAAAAATCAGAGGTAGTCATTTTTGACTTATCCACATCAAATTCTATTTAGGTGTCATAAAAAATTGTGTATCAAAGACCATACACTTTTAAAATTAATATGAAAACCTTGTCTTGTGTTTGTAGCAGCTATTTGACTTATTTTTGAATGACCAATTTACTGACACTGATATTGTCTACAACATTTTAGGGATTTTTGGCTAGTGTTTTCTTTTGTCTATTTCTTTCTTTTTATTGCAACTTTTGTGATTGAATATTTTTACTGTTAAAGTAATGTGAAATAAAAATAATGAAGTAGTTTCTATGAAAAGTTCAACTTGTATCTCATATTTTGGGAATTTGTCATTTACGAGTGATGCTTTGACTAATTTAGCCAGTGATAGATTTAATAAAACCTGAATTTAAGACAAAGAATAGATTAGTAAAAAAAAAAAAAATTAATAACAATACTTTATTTCAGAATTGAATTAATTTATAACATTTTTTCTTTTGCATAACATTCTTTTTTCCAGATTTTGATAATACTGATGCCACAGATTTAAAATTGGATTGGTCAAGTTGCAAAAGATTATTCAGAGAATTGCTTTTAGTATTTGAAACTATTATCTTACCAACTCATGCCACCTGTCATATCCAGTTCATTTTCTTCTACATCTGTAAATATAATGTTGTAAGTTTTTGTTTTTCTTTTATTCAACATTATAATTTATTTTAATATTCCAATCTATATAAGATAATTATAATTATATAAGCATTTGTTAAAATTGTATCTTCTAACAAGTTTTGTTTGTGTAGTTTTGGACAAATAACTTTGTGAGCATAATTTTATATGAGCTTGTGCTGACTCTAATGAAATGGATTAATATGTATACTGGTAAATATTTTATGAAAAATAACTGTAGTATTAGATATATATATATACATCATGTTTTATAAAATAATAGTGATGTAAATTATAATATTTATCTAAGGAAATTTTTGTGTGAGCATGAGACTTCAACAGGACTATTTTTTTTTTTTATTATTTTAATCATTTTTTTTTTTTTTTTTTTTAAATCATTTCACACATGGGGTTACTGAATGTAAGAGAATATCAGAAAAACACTATTAAAGAGAGAGAAAAATAAATGAACAGGAATTAAGACAGAAGATAACAATTGACATTGCATTGAAGTTTCTGAAGATCAAAGTTGATTGGTAAGCAAGAAACCGGAAATCCCACAGGCGATAAGTGCAAGAGAAGAAACTGTTAGCATAGAACTTATGGTTTTATATAACCATTTCAACTGTAAAATGGTGAGAACTTTCTGCCAACCTAGTACTTCATAAAGTCTAGGTACCATAGTGGAAAGTGTATCGGAGCAATTAGCATGATTTATTGACTAAGGCACAGGGATGCTACATTACGGTGATGGGAAAGTGACTCTTGCAGATTCTTCTTTGGATTTTATCAAGAATCTCTAAATATATAGCAGAAGCTCAAGACAAGATATGGCAAGAATATTCACAGCAAAGATAAATAGTAGACTTAGAAATATGTAAAATAGATTCTGGTGAGATAAATTATCTAGCATGATTCAGTGAACAAACTTTCTTAGCAAAAGACCTAGCAATGGATTCAATATAAACTTTCCACTTCATACTAGATACAATATACACCAAAAGAATATTTAAACTGAAATCTTGTTATAAAACAAAGATCAAGATATTAGTCCTGTTATTCATTTATATAGTTATGTAGCTTTTTTCATTTTCATTGTAATAATTCCATACATGAAATAGATTAGGATTAAACAGACTGATGAAATAAAAATCTGAGCTTTTCAATTGTTTCTGTCTTTTTAGTTCAGAATACACTGATGTACTAAAATACACTAATAGCTTGTAGGACTCCTTGTGAAGTGCAGCAACTCAATCTGGCATTGATTCCACAAGTGGCCTGAAGATTTCTAGAGAGATGTTGTGTTATGTTGTTTCAGTAGCTTCCTGATATTTGTGTGTGAATCAACCTCTCCATCACATCCTATAAATGTTCAACTGGTCTCATGTTGGGTGACTGTGGTAGCTACACCATTTGTCTGATATCTCCAGAATGTTGCTCATATCAGTTTGAATAAACTTTGGCCCAATGACATGGTGCATTTTCTGGTTGGAATAATCCATTATTGTTGGGGTATATCAAATCCATGAGTGATCACAAAGCATATCAACATATCAGTCACTGGTCAATGATGTGTTTAAGCAGACAAACATGAACACATTCCACACCATTATGGAACCACTACCAACATGCATAGTTCTTTGTTCTATGGATTTGTGAGGTCTTCACCACACCTGAACCTTACCATTAACACAAAACAACTGGCACCATGACTCATTTGATTGTGCTACATGTTGCCAGTCCTCCAGAATCCAATAAATGGCATGACAAGCCCAGACCAGATGCTAGCACCACATGCATTAAATGTGAATGTTGCCATTGACAATTTTGGCGAGATGCTTCTAGTCATAATCACTAGTGATTGATTGTGAACCACTGCACTATCCATGTAAGGCAGTAATGCCTTCCATCAGTTATTCTGGTGCACACATGACATCATAGATTAAGAAATATCAAATGGTCTGACAATTTCAAAAATGGAATGTCAGATTTATCTGGTCCTAGTTGTTGGCAAGCCAACATGAATTACCAGATTTCAGATTGGGCATCCCAATCTGAAATCTAGTAATTCATGTTGGCTTGCCATAAGCACCCAGCCAGTTTTCACAATTGACACATCAAATGTCAAAGCACAACTAATATAAGTCAGGGTATTTCCTAATATTATCCTTCTATGTATTTGTTTTTGTTTGTAGGAGTTGTAATTTAAAATTTCATTTTGGAAAACAATAAACCCTCAAAAGTTAAAAGCATTAAAACTGTAATGACTTGTAGGTTATAATGTTAACAAATACATTTCCTGCTGGCTAAAATATAATTATTTTATGAATATGCTTATTAAATGTTGAGAAATCTTTCAGATTTGATTCTATTGTAATTTAAGCTATTGTTGTTATTTCTTTTCTTAATTACAGCAATTGTGTGATGGTTTTCTGGATTTCCTTTGGAAGAAATTTTACAATCCTAACACTAATACTGTATTCAGACAAGCTTGTGCTTCTTATCTTGGAAGTTTTCTGGCAAGGTCGAGGTATCTGCCTACCAGGTGAATAATTTTACAGCAAATAAAATTTCCATGGTTTTTTTCTCAAGTTGTGTGAATTGAAACACTCCTCTTTTTTTTTTTTTTTTTTTTTTTTTTAAAGTATATCCTGCATTTCAAAGAAATAAGTTTAAGTTCCTTAAGTCAGACCTTATTGTAATATAGTCACTATATGTTATTTTAATCCAAAGGAAAATTTCTGATTTTCATAATTTTAAATTGATTTGATTTATATTATTATTTATCTGATAACAAAAACATTATTTCTTTGGAATTGTTTTAGATGTAAACGGGTGTGAACAATTTTAGTCAAGATATTTCTTTTTTGTTCACTGTTAATTTACCAACAATGTATTGTTCTAATTTATTGAGCTATGAAACATCCAGCTCATGTCCCCTCCCATTTTTCTTTCTTTTGACTAAGGATTCTACTTACACATATATGTATACAACTATTTTCTTTACTTTTGGTAAAAGTGATAAAAGATAGTAAGCTGAAAAATATTAAAAAAGCTAATATGATAAGCTATATCTGTAGTAAATATGTTTGTTATACATACTTTATTAGGATTGTTGAGGAGGTGCCCCTTAATCTGTTTTATGATTTTAGAAAGTTTCTAATTGTATTGAAATTAGTTTTTGCTTTTTTTTTTTTTTTTTTTTTTTACATGTCACTGGTTTGAGTTTGAACAAAAGTTTCAATTTAATACTCAAAATACTTGTTTCTATTCGTACATTTATTTCCTTCTTTTTTTTTTTTTCCAGCTCAATGATAATGTGCCTTGATGAATTTTGCAATTGGATACATTACTACATTGATTTAGTGATAATACCAAAAGATAAAAAGCCTAATTTATTTATTTCTCATGGCTCTTTCTATTATTTATGCCAAGCAGTTTTTTATGTGTTTGTGTTTCGACACAGAGACATTTTTGAATCTGCTAAAGGTGAGTACATTCAATATATATAAATTGCTCAACTTGATTTATTGATGGTATTTTTTTTTTTTAAGTATTGAATAGTTTTATCACATTGTTTATTTCATAATTTTAGAGGAAAGATCCTTTGACTAAGTTTATAAATTCTGAGGCATTGCATCTCACCAACATGATATGTGGGTTAGAACTCTAATTATCTCTGTGGCCATTTCATTTTTACACTCAAAAATGTGCAAGCATGAATTATTCTCTCAAACTGACATCAAGGATTTACCCCAGTCAGGGGCAAACTGTGGTCTGATTAGCTTTCTGAATAGCATGCCTAAATATTTTCACAAGGAAAATATGTTTATTAAAATGTTTGTTTCTTTTCATTCTCACTTGTTCACTCACACACTCTCTCATGTATAACTACATACATAAACAATGATTAAGTATAATGTTTCTTGGGTTTTGTAAAATTTTATTGAAAGCAACATTGCCAGAATTTTAAACCATTGACGATTTTCGCTAAGGATGATCATACATGTAAACTTCTTTTGCTTCAGAAACGTCAATGGTAATTATTCTTTTACAAATATTTTTGTCTACTCAAATGAATAAATTAGAAACACATCACATGCCACAATGTATTGTTATAGTTGTTAATCAGTGAAAAATTTATACCAAGATTTCCTTTTTTTTTTTTTTTTTTTTTTTTTATACAAGAAATCTTTTCTCGAAGAGAAAAAACAAACTTTTCTCCATTTCTAATTTTGTTGGGAAAATGGCTGTGGTATCTTTTATTAAAAACCCCCCAAAAAAACAACCTTTATTCTTTTAGTAGTGTGGTCTACCTATGATGCACTATACCTCATGCGTCCTACGGTTAAAAAAAGATTTGGCTTATCTCCCCTGTTCTTATTTTGTATGAATATGGTAGTTTTATTTTCATGTTTTTAAATTTGGTCCAGTTCGTTCTGTACTTACAGACTCTGATTTACTGTTGAATTCTTTGTGGAATAAAACTTATGAATACGCTCAGCTTTGCTTCATTTTTGAAAAAGTTTTATCTATTTTCAGTAAAATATGACATAATCTAATCTTACTTATTATAAAACGCAGATTGTGTGTGTGTGTGTGTGTGTCTGTAACGTTTATATATTGGATCGGATTTCCTACATTTTTCAACCGATTTCAACAAAACTTCACAGGACTACATAAAATTACCTTGTGGTGGTTCTAACAGCGCCAAAAATGGGGAAAAATATAATTGTTTTTGCACAAAATCAATTTGAAAACAACGATTAAGAGACATCGTGAAAATGGAAGGGGACAACTCACATCGGTTTGTTTGTGTGTGTGGGTTACTTTAAATATGGGAGCGGATTCCTATATTTTTCAGCTGATAAAACAAAACTTCACTTTTTTTTTTTTTTTTTTTTTTTTTTTTTGTTTGGTAGTGTTTCTTATTCTCTTGCACACTTTTTTTTTTTATTTTTAACATTCAGAATGCTTTAAAAATTCCATTTACAAGACAATTATTTATAATAAAATTCTATTCAATCAGTAGACTCATAACGATTGAAAACAATGTTTTTGTTTGAGTTTGGGTTTGAGCAATAAAAAAAAATAAAAAATAATTAAGACATGCGTGTCCGTCAACCTTAAACAATAATCTAACGATCTCTACTGATTGTACGAATACAAACATAAATTCTTTATCTTTAGGGAAAGATAATAAAATCTAAACATACACAAGTCCTAACTAAAAATAATAACCAGAACAGGAAACTACTTTAAATACACATGGTGTCCAATTTTTTTACTGTATTCAATAAGTAAAAATCATAAATTGTAAAAGATTATTATATATTACAGAGAAGGCTACTAAATGAATAAGATTTGTTAGATCATAATTAATAAACCCAAATAAAGTTAATATTTTTTGTATTAGAAACAACAAGTGAAAAATATATTCAAATCAGAATTCTAATTATGAATCACCACAAGCAAAATATGCAATTTTTTTTACTGTATTCAATAAGTAAAAATCATAAATTGTAAAACTAAAAGATTACAGAAAGGCTACCTAAATTTTTCAACCGATTTCAACAAAACTTCACTTTTTTTTTGGCATGTAGTGTTTCTTATTGTCTTGCACACTTTTTTCTTTATTTTTACATTCAGAATGCTTTAAAAATTCCATTTACAAGACAATTGTTTATAATAAAATTCTATTCAATCAGTAGACTCATAATGATTGAAAACAATGTTTTTGTTTGGGTTTGACCAATTCGTAAAAAAAAAAAAAAAAACTAATTAAGACATGCGTGTCCGTCAACCTTAAACAATAATCTTTGTCAATTTTATTTTTCAGTCTTTATGATGGTGGATACTTGACCTATCTCTTACTGTTATATCCCCGGGCAACGCCAGGCTCTACTGCTAGTATATAATATTAAGTGGGTTTCTAGGTGTTATAAACCTTTACATTCCATCCAACAAAATTTATCTTGAATTATGTCAGTTTGAAATTCTTTAATCATCTAAAACTTATGAAAATGTTTTCCTGATTATAATTAGTTAGTCAACTTGTAGAAAAGATAAAAAAAGTTGTTTTTTTTTTTTTTCATCTCTAAATTTTGCAGAATAATACGGTTAATTTGCAGTATAAGCACCCAAACCCCCCGGTAATGAGAATGTACCATTCTGGTGTGAAATTGCCTGATTATTTCGAAAATGACATTAAAACATTGTGCTTGATTACCATTTAGGATCAATGCAAGTTTGATCTCTTTCACGTTGTCTGGTCGCCATTACTGGCTTTATTTACACATGTTTGCCTCAAGTAATAATGTGCAGAAGCTTGTGGCAGACTTCAACACATTAATTTAACTTTAGATTAGGAAACAGGACTGACACAGAAAAGGACAATGGGATTTTCTTTTATATTCAAAGATATATTTTTATTTGTTTTTAATAATCTTGAATTTAAAAACAACTTTGTATTAAATGTGAAAATTTTGACAAAAAATTTTTCAGAAAAACTGGACAAAACTTTCTTAAAGGTTATAAAAATATTTAGTAAAAAATTTGTCTTTGATGAAACTCTAATTGATTATGTATGAAAAAAATTTGCAGCAAAATGGATGAATACTTTTTGCTTTTTCTTGTTTTCATAATTTAAGGTTTTAATCGTGTCAGCACTTGGAATTTCCAGCATATTGTCACATGTCATTTAAATCCTCTCAAATTTTGTGCACCACATTTAGTAGAAAAGTTTGCCAGTATCACAAGGTAAGTATATTTGATAGCATTTATTTAGTTGATATTAACTTTTAAATTTTATCAGAATGTGTGCACACAGGATGAAAGGCATCAGCTTTTATACAGAAAATCAAAATCAACTGCATGTAGGCTACTTAAAACAATTGTTTAATTAATTTTTTTTATAAATTCACTAAAGTTTGAAGAATAAAACATTATTTCCAAAATAATAATTGATATGTAATAACAAGTAGATTACATATATATTCACATTACATCCTCTTGTAACACTGAAAAAAAAATAGTGCACACGTTCTACCTTATTCATAATGACCACTCTGTTTCAAATTGACTTTCATTTCTTATATCAAAAGAACACCAATGGCATCAGTTATTGTTACTGGTAAAAAAACGAATAGATTGAAACTTGTTTTTGTTTCTTTTTTGTTTTGTGCATATTTCAGTGTAAATCTTCCAAAATGATTCCAACAAAAATTTTGGATTATACACAATTCACAAATAATAATTTTCATAATCATATCCCTATATTTGTCATATCTGACTTCAAAATTTGTTTGTTGTAGGCTTTATCAGATCGCCATGTGTGACACTATAATTGAAAGAAACCGACGAGAAGTTTTTGATCATGAGTTTCTTGAAGTTTTTACTGCAGAGAAGAAAAACAATTTGGATTTTTTCTTTCCTTTTGATCCCTGTGTATTACCAAGGTATTTTTCTTAATTCTTTTTTTATTCATTTTGGATTAAATAGCATTGATACACTATTAGTACATTTACTTATTAACAATTTAAAGTTTTTTTTTTTATTTACTATCACAAAATATAGAATCAAAATATGCTAACTACACTGACAGAAAATGAAATTACCACACACTGATGGTGCAATGGAATCTTATTCAAGTGAATACTTTCACAGTATGGGCCAATAAGTACCTGAAGATAATTGATTTGAAAATGAATCTTTTTTAAAATATGAGATGAATTTAAGTACTCTGTAGTAAAAAGTTAAAATATGTTAACCTTTCATGCTAAAACAATTTGAAAATGTTTTTATCATTCTGGTATATTTCAGCTTGAGAAATGTAATTTAGTTTTGACAGCATTATTGGCAAAAAATATGGAAACAAATGAGCCACAAGTTGAAGAAGTCTCTCTCAATATTTACAAAGGTGGATTTTTGAAGACAAACCGAAAAGATAGAAAAATTACAGGTTCACATTTAAATTAAGAGATTAACAGTTGTTAAAAAAAACAAAACAAAAGCAATCCAGAAATTCAGTTAAAATTCAACCATCTGTCTTATTAAAAGCTGAAAGAAATTGAAGATATGTCTATAGAGTGTTCCAGCAATGAGTTACAGAATTGGAATTGAGCATAGCAAGTCCGGAATTTCAACTAAATTGTTTTTAGTCATTAAATCAGCACTAGCAACTATTTTCACCACTATCCGGAAAAATAACTTGAATTTTTTTTTAACATTATCATTTATAGTTGTTAGTTGCATAATAAAAACGCAATTAAAATGTTTAGGGAATAAACATATTTATTTTGATCCATTCACTCTTTAAACTGATGTCTCCATGCTCTCCAATCATTATCTCAATGTTTGGTCACTGCTTTACCTTGATCATATTGCTGAGCAGCAGGGCCATGCACAGAGATTTCCTTGAACATTTCAGAAAGACTGTTATGTAAATGTTGTTTGTTCATCCAGGTTTTTTAACCAAGAAATGGTAGAACGATATATAACCTTCTTGTTTTGTTTGTTAAATCAAAATTAGTTCTTACAATTAGGTACAAATGATTTTCATATTTAGCGATAAATAATGCAAATATCTATATTTCAGTCCTTCATCTTGCATTTTTCATTCAGTTTTTACTCACCTGTTAAAAAAAACACTTAAGTTTTGTTTATTTCTTTTGTTTGTCTGTGCTTTATTTATTAAAAGCCTGCCACTATTGGTGAAAAGTAATTATTTTTTTAGTTTGAGAATTTGCTTTTAGAATAAATATAGTATTTAAATTAAAAATTTTATATCCTGGCATTGTTTTAAAAATCCTAACCAGTCATCCCAGTGTAATGTTCTATTAACATTAATCTACATTAATCTTAAGCTCTGCATCAAACATACTCCAAGTAAACTAAATATCAGTGAAAAATTTGGAGTTGTATAAGTATGAACAAATATCTTTGTTGGGAAAATCAGATTATAGAATGCTTGAAAGGTTTTAAAACATCTTCCAAGTTCGTTTTACTAAACAAAATTTCATCAACTTATTCAGTATCTAGACAAATTTCATTTTCTATGCTTGCACCTGTCCTCAGTGTGTAGATGTGTATATCTAGAACAAAGCCATATCCATCCAACATTTGAGTTTACTGTTTTCAATATGAGTTTTACTTCTGATAGTGTTTTATGTTTCATCATTATTTCTAAAAGTTTAGCAATATTTTTTACCATAAAAATCTTTATTATATTGTTATTTGTAACAAACTTTTTTCTTTTCTTTTTTTTTTTTTTTTTTTTATTTACAGAACAAATAAGTTTTTGAAGCCTCTTTTTCGTGAATATGATAGTGCTGAAAGTAATGGTGATGTGGCTGCTGTACAAGTGATGGTAAGTGGCTACAGTTTTGACTAAAATTTGTTTTTACTTGTAAAGTAAAGGAATTTAGACTTTTGTTTATTATGTAAAAATCATATACCAAATAATGGAATAAAAACATTAAAAAAAGTTATCTTATTTTACCCTTTAGAATGTTCCATATATATATGTTTATATGAATTAGTATCAAATATAGATCATGATCTGACAGAATGATAAGAAACAAATATGAAATGTTTATAAATCTAACGTCTATTTAATTAGTGATATTTATAAAATCATAGTTATTGCTAGTTTTGTTCCTGTGTATTTAAACTTGCTTGTAATATACAGGAAAAAAAATTGTCCATAACTTCGATTAATTAAAAAAAACAACAAAAAAAAACATAATTCTTTATACAGGAAATACTTTGAGATAATTCTGATAAATATTTTACCATCTATAAAAACATGACAAATGCACTTTATTATATCACCAACTTTTATAAAATTCATACTTAAAGAAAGTAAGATATGTCTACCAACCTAACTACTACTACTAGTGGCAGGGGCGGACTGAGAATATTACAGGCCCTCGGACCGAAAATGCTATGGGCCCCCTTTCCCAATTTTTACAGTTAAATGCCACATATAGAGGCTGTGCAGCAGGTGATCTGTGCATATTGGCTTAAATAAGAAAAAACTTTAGTTTAAGATTAGTGTTGGGATGATTCCTAATTTTTTTCCAATTCCAATACCGATTCCAGGAAAATGTTGATTCACGATTCCGATACCAAGACAATTCCGATTCCTTGCCTACTTAGGTTCTACCTGTATGTGTAGGGAACCCCAATTTTCAGCAATCATGGGAATCGATTACGGGAATCGATCACGGGAATTGTTTTGAAACGGAAGCCAGGTTTTTTTTTTTTTTTTTTTTTTTTTATGCAATTGTTTTCAATGTTAAATTAATCTTTTTTCTTTTTCTTTTTTTCTTTTCTTTTCTTTTTTTTTTTTTTTTTTTTTTTTAATATAATGCTTTAAAAAAAACTGTCTTTTGTATTTTTGTAAATATTTTAAAGCAGGACCTTGTTATTTCTTTTAATTTTATTCTTCGTAAATATTTCTAATTATTTTCCTTTTAACACCTAAAGAAGAATTTTAAAATTCAATGTCTGCATTCATAAAAAAAAAATCCTGAAAAATATTCATTATCTAGATTTATTAAAAAAAATAGTTAAGAAACTGTTTGTAGGAAGGAGATCAAAGTCAGTTAGTCCCCCTCTCACTCCAAATATACTGTGTCTGTTTCACTGATTAAGTTAAGTGTAAGTGGGATTTATAGATAAGTTTGATCTAAAAAAATGAAAGAAAGAAAAAAAGAGCAAATCAAATACATTTTAATAACGTATTTCTTTGGTTTCATTTTATAACTTGTTATTTTTATGAAATGGTACATTTCTCACTTACCGGTTAGAAATATGGAAAAAAAGTTTTCTTTTTTCAACATCAGACTAATTTAAGAGAAACGTAATGAAAGAATCAGAAATCTAAAGTATTTATTTAACAATGCGATTCCGATTACCCCCAAATTACACGATTCTTACGATTAACGATTCCGATTAAACGTCCCATCACTATTTAAGATATGTAGGCGTTTATATGCATCAAAAGATTTGAAAAATTGAAGCTCATAAAGATGTTCATGGACACATAATGATAGTAACAACAAAGCGTAATGACATGTCAAACAAAATTTCCATTTTATTACTGCAAATCAATACATAAACAATGTACTAAATTATAAAATTTATAATAGATATTAAAAACAAATAATAAAATGTGTTAACATACACTTTTAAAAATATTACTTACATTTTAATACGTCTTAATATAAGATATACTATGCTTTACAATAATACTGAGCCAAAAATTTCAAATATCAACTTTCAAGGATTACTGTAACAACATTGTACTCATTTCAGTAGAGGATTCTGCAATATTATCAATAATTTTGTCTTTGTTTGATTTGATTTTCATTGCTATGTCTTTTTCAATAGCAATTAGCATAAGTGACTCCAAGTTATTTTGTGTGAGTGAAGATCTCAGCCTTGTTTTCAACAGTCTTAGTTTAGAAAAACATCTTTCACATGTGCACTGTGTGATGCTTAGAATTACAATAAATTTATATGCAGCATATAAATTTTCATATGCAGCTGCACACAGCCTGTACTCAGATAATAGCTTGAAAGCACATGACAAACAATTCTTGCATGTTGTTTTGGCAGATGATTGAGTAACATTTGTATCCTCCTCCTCTGAATCCAAGCTGTCTGAATCATTTTCATTGTCATTTATATTTTCTAGCAGCCCTTTTTTCAAGTCTTTGTAGCTTGATGCAAATGAAATCAGTTCATCCTGTAGTGCCACTATGTCAATTTCTGGTATTGCATTAGCAATCAAACCTAGCTCAATGTTTTGTGGGGATGCCAAAATTTCAGAAAACCTGTTTGGATCAAAGCAGGAAATTTGCTTACAGAGCTTCTCATGAGATGAGAATCTAGCTTGCATGCTGGAGAGCACAGCATCAATAACCGCATTATGGTATAAAACCTCAAAAATTTTCTTCTCGTATGATTTAGAAGAATGTGGTAAGATCTAATGCACTTACTGGCATAAATTGACTGTCAATTTTGTCAATTTAAAAACAATATTGATAAAAAAATTTTTTTAAATATTTTGCTTGAATTCGCATTAAACCCTCTTATTGACATTTTAAAAACTTTGACTTAAGAAATTACATAATGCGAATTTAAATTTACTCAATATTTGTAACAAATTAGCATAATTACAGATGTAAACAAAATAATTAGTCAATATTTTAACTTGCTGAAATGCTTGGCAATGGCAACAGACAGGAATTTATTAGGTGTCCTTTCTTTGGAAATTCTAAATATCATATGAAAATTTTAGTGTCTTTTGGGAGTGACAGGGATGGGAGAGAGAGTTCGCTAAGACTTGACCGGTACTACAGGCGCCAGATTTATGGTCACCAGAATATTTTTACAATATTAAAATAATTTATTGCGTGTTTTCGGCCAGGCAAGGGGTGCAAGTGCGGCAAATCAAAAAGGATTCGATAAAGCGATGCCTTGCAGTCTAGCTGGGAACCAGTTTTGAACTTACCAGTCCCAAAAAACAGAGACATTCTTTTACTGCGTTCATTCGTAAGGTTTCTTCGTTTTCTTTAACTTTCTTTGTTTTTCTTTCTTTCTTCACAAATTTAGTTTGATTGCTAACGAAGATACTTTTTCTTCTCCAAATTTTCATTTTTGCACGGTCACGGATCTGCCCGTACTTGTGTCCGGCAGTCCACACGGCCATGAGAAACACACACAAGGGGGCCCGAGTCAGGCAGTCTCTAAGTTGCTCTAGTTGACGTGTAGATATATCTATATATATCTATTAAGCTATATTCCAACTGAGTTTGCTGGCTACAGAGAATTTAATGAGGTCTACAACATGTCCCATATACAGCTCACTGAGATTTAAATTGACCAAGTGCAGGGACCAATGGAAGTTAGCAGCCTTTCTGGAATGAATGATTGCCATAGGGAAACAAGTTACCAATAAGATTTGAATAAATCACTTGGATCAAAACAGACTCATAGCATTACAGAGACAACACCAACTTTTCTTGGAGGCTGGATTTTATAGCCTCCTGTTGTCTCTACATGATCCCAACTATCTGGAAACATAACTCCTCTGACAAGACAACATGCTGTCACTCTTCCATAGTTCAATAATGATCTTTGGCCTACACACAATAATAGTGTCAATAATAGTATCCTTGTTGGTTAATAACTATGACAATCCATGGGATGTAAGAGAGTACATTGTACATGGCATTTGGTTGATGTGTTGAGCAGAACCACCTGAATGTGATTTGAAGCAATGTTCCTCTCCATTAAGGAGTTACCATTTTTGTGCTGGTGTTTTCTATTTTTCATTCACCTCTGGTTACCTATAATTTTCACATGCTAGTGATGTCTGAGGAATGAATATATTTCTGGTATACCATTGCTACTGTTACCGAAGAATACCTTTGAGCACTTGAAGAATTGAAAACTGAATACCCCATCTTTCTGGTGTCAGTATTTGATCTGCATACAAACTATGATAAATCTTGTCTTCATCTGATGATTGCCACAGATACACCACCCATTACATCATAGATATCACCAGGCTGAGTCTAGGGTTATTTATTCTCTTTCTAGAAGTGGTTCTAATATAAATCAGACAAGATGGGGAACTGGATCAAAGTCCATCAAATGAAATAGCATATGCAGATGACTTTAATTTTATATCCAATTAAAATTCGAAGTATTGATGAAATTCAAAAAAGTACTCTCTAAATACAAGCTCCTAATAAATACGAAAAAACTGAACTCATAAACACAAAAGAAAAAAGAAAATACAAGGTGAACACTGAAGATATGAAAAAAATGTCATTCTTGATTGGAAATATAGAAGATATCACTAGGAGAAAATAACAGTTGAAATTATACAAAATTACTCATAAATGCATTACTAATATATAACTGTGGCATCTGGGGAATGATGAAAGTTGAAAAGTATAGGTTTGGTGCATACCATAGAAAACAACTGATTATTATCCTATGGGGATATTGCAGGAGTTATGATACACTGGAGATAAACTAGAAACTGATATCTGACACCATCAAAAAATAAAAATGGAAAATCTTTGGTTCCATACTAAGAGAACCAGTTGCACCAGCAAATATGGTAATAAAATTCTATTTCATATGAGAAATTCACAGGGTTACTTAGAACATGATCAATAGTATGAAATCAGAATCTAGACAGGTACTACAGTAACATCCAAATTTATCCTCAGGGCCACAATTACCATGACTGCCTGAAGATAAATAATGTTGTTGAACTAGGAATAATTTAAGTATTAGTAGAGGACATGAAACCTGAGGTGACTAATGAATAGCATCAAAAGAATTGGAGGGGTTGTCATGTTTAGGTGAAGTTGAACTCCTGTAATGTGTTTGGACAAGAAAATGTTGCAAAATTTAAAAATAAATAAATAAAATAAAAGTTACTTGTAGATTATATAGAAATTCAATATCTTCACATCCTAAAATTTGATAATCTATATTTTAATTGAGTTCTAATAAAAATCCCTTTTATAGACAAATTGATGGAATTAAGAGCTATTAGAATATTAGTTAAATTGAACAAATGTATAATGTAATTCATTTTAAACTTATTTGATAAATCTGCGACTAAAATTTAAAAAATCCTTACATTTTTAGATTTTTTGTCAATATTATCCACAAGTACATTTTGATAAGTAGAAAGCAAATTGTGTGTGTGTGTCTGTCTATATATATATATATATATATATATATATATATATATATATATATATGGCATACAACTTGATGTAGCTTTATATAAAATTGATTTTATTTCAGAATGATGATGAAGTTGATTTTCTTCCCCCTGAATCCTGTGATCCAATGCAAAGTATATTAAATGAAGATGAACTGTCATGCCATAAAGTTACAAATAGCATGGCCCGTGTTTCCAGTAAAAGTGAAAGGATATCACAGCCATTATTTGGTGAAAAAAATGAACTAATTGAAGAAATGATGGCAAGTTTATGATCAATAGTTTCTAACAATTGAAAAATGAAATGCTATGTAGCATTCATCAAATCAAATAAAAAAAAAAAAAAAAACAAAAAAAAAAAATAAATTTTAACCTCCTCAACCAACAAAGTGTGCATTTAATGGTTGGTGATAGTAATGCAAGGGAGATAAGCGATTTGTAATTGTGTCTGCTACTATTACTTCAGAAATAATCAAAACGGATGCTCAGCTTTATATTTTCATATTACAATTCTCTACATTAATAAAGAGGAATATTTATTTCCATTAAATTTACTTACTTCTACCTGAGGAATATATTCAAGTATAAATCAGATGACATAAAATTTCATTGTAAAAGGAAATGTGAATTTTTACATTTCATGAATCGTAGTAGCTTGAGGGATTAATTCTAATTTTATGTAAATTTGGAATGTTTGAAAAGTAAGTTACATAATTCTGCTAAATTCTGTCAAACTTGTAAAGTAGGATTTTAAAAAGTAAAATGTTTAAATTGTGTGCAAATAATAATAATTATCTTGAATTTTTGTTTTCAAGAGAATGTGTTTGGGGGTTTGATCACAAGTAATAATGTTAAATATTTCAAGAAGATTAAATCCCTTGAGTACTGAGATTACAATATAACAAGATTTATTTTTACTTTTATTCTGATTTTTTTTTGATTGGTATATTCTTTTCGGTTTCTCCAGACAGATATTGTAAATTGTGATTGTTAGAAATCACTTAATACTTTTTCCCTTTATTTCCCCAATAAGAAATAAGAAAAGCTGGTTTTATAACTTTAACAAAAGTCTCAGGTTAATGAGACATTCTCATCCCGTTTTCCATGCTGTGGGGAGATAACTCACATCAGTTAATACGTTTGTTCACGTTTGTGTGGGAAGTATTAACTTATACAAACATTCCCTAAGCATGGAAAGCTAGTTAGATCAATCTATTCTTCTCTCCTAGAAGATTATTGAGTGTGATAGACACTTGAAGAAGCTATAGAGTAAATAGCCAAAATATTGTGAGTTTAACAACTAAGTGCTAGTTCAAGTAAAAATGCAAATTAAAAATCTTTATTTCATTTTTGAAAAAATATCCTTATATTTTGTAATGTAAATTATTTTTTTATATTTTAATATGTCAAACTTGGCAGAGTTATTGATGACATTATATTGTTTTATACCTCTTTATTTATGTATTGAAGGAGAAAGAATTTTTTTACTATCATTTTTTTTAATGAAATAACCAAATCATTTTTCTTTTTCTGTAGTGGAAGTGCTGGAGTTTTTTTGTTTTTTTTTTTACAGCTTATTTTGCACACACACACACACACACACACACACACACACACACACACACACACACACACACCAATTTACTTTAGTGTCCACATTTAAGCTCAGTAGGAATTAAATTCACTATAAATTGATAACACATTTCAAGGTCAAAAAATTATCTGCACTTATCCTTTAACATATGTTATGAGTACAGATAATTTTTTACTTTCCCTTATATTTACAACATTATCTTAAAATATTTTCTTGCTGAACAATCCATTTGTTTTGCTTTTAATTTTTTTCAAATCTCATTTGTGACACTCTTAAAGCTAGTTCTGTTTCTTGTTACATTTTTATCTTGTCAAGGATTTCAAATTTTTTGTTTGTTCTCCGATCTCTGTTCAACTTTTTCAGAAATTCCTATCACTTTACAATATCTTGTTTCTCTTTTGTTAATTGTGACCCATTGTAATATTTATATGCCTGAAATTAAGAAAAAAATAGGTATAAAAAAATCATATTATATTTATTTCTAATATAGTGACTCACTCTTGACTAGCATGATAAAATCTTTAAAATACATTATTGTAAATATTTATAATAAAAACGATCAGTAAATCATGTGGTATATTCATCATATAAATATATCCTAACATTTTACCAAGGTCAGCATCAATTTTACTGTGAAAACATTGACTTAACATAATTAAATCCAGTATAATATTAGTTAACAGCTATGTTTTGTTTTTTTGAATTCTTTGTCCTAAAATACTCTCAGAAGTTATTTACATATTTATTCCCTCAGCAGATATTATTTTTTATAATTTGCAACTTCCATCAGTAATTATTTATTTTTAGTCTTCTATTCATTTGATGTTTACAGTATCTGGTTTTTACTTATTACATTATTTCCCTTGAGCTGTTTGTATGTACATGCACGCACACACACATGCCTGATCTTTGGAATTACTTAAGAGTGAGTGTATATATATATATATATATATATTATTGTACAATTGATTTTCTTTCTGTTTCTCTCTACTTTATTTTTCTTTTTCTTCTATGATTAAATTAAAAGCAGAATAATTTCAAAATAAAAAAACAAAACAAAAAAAAACAAATAGATAAAGTGGAGCTCTGCAACTGGCACACACCATCAATAAATTAATGTTCCACTTGTAACTTTTTATCCTCATACTCACAAAAAGGCTGAAAATCATAAGATTTCCAACCAATTTAATATTTAGCACCAGTTAAAAAACTGGGAAAAAAAAAACTTGTAGAGAACTTTCTATATTCCCATCTAATTTTTTATGTAATGACATTACTTGTCCTGAGCAAATTTAACCACTCATTTATTTATATCTGCTATTTACATTTACAATCTTTTGTTTTGTAGGACAAAAAAAAAATTTGCTTCTATAATTGATTGACATCAAGGATTTCTGTGATGTTCTGTCTTGTAGTCCAGGATGAGCATTACAAAAAATATCTGAAAACCTACCATATATTCAGGATTTTAAGCTTTTTCATACTTTCTCCCCAGTGAAGAGATAATGGATTTTATTAATTGAGCCTTATTTGAAATTCACTGTCATTGTATAGTCATCAATCATATTTAAATATCCAGAAAAATTTATAAAAGTTAGTTCCCACATTTCTTGGAAATCTACATATTTCTTCTACTCTGTATTTTAAACTTGAAATATGGAAATTTTAAAATCTGAACACTTTAAAATCTTTTGTGAAATCACAATCAGGAATCATCATGTCACAAATTATGAATAGATGAAATTTTTTTTATGGCTTTTCCTTCCTTTTGTTTAACATGAAGATTTGTTGCAAACATTTTGATATTCTTTTTTGCTCACATGATTCATTTCATGATAGCATCATTGCTTGTAGTGAGGTAGATTCCAATCTTGAACAGTGTTTGTCCTTCAGTTTGGTTGGAATTTATTCCCTAACATGGTCAACTGCAAAATGTGCATTTCATAAGTGATTCTCTGAAGGCATAACAAGAATCCTTAGTATTAGGAGTCTTTTTTTAAGGAGGCGATCCATATGTTAGATTTGCATCAGTCATATTTGGAAGGTGTTTCTCTATAATGCATCAGCTTATGTTGCAGTGGCCATTCTTGGAATCAAAATCTTTCAGAACACCATTCTTCAAGTAAATTCTGTGAAGAGGCATGGCAGAGATTGAACTGAGAAACTCTTTCAGATACTTGTATGAATTTTCCACAGTTAATACACTATCACAAAATTTGGAAGCAAATTCTTTTCCAGAAAATTGTTGCCACAGACAGGAACTAGTGCAAGTCACTCAAGAAAACCATGCTGATGCCACTCAGAAGGAATCTTGGTCAGTGTCATGGATGTCACAAAAGGTTTTGTTAGTAACCTCAATGATGTTGCAAACTAAATCTTCATCAATGATGAAGAGATGATATTTCTTGATTAAATTGCCAGTGCTATCCTCCTTGAAATAATGCTGGGCAGTGGAACAAAGAATTTGTCTGTTTGGTAGTGTTGCAGCAATACCAATTGTGGCAGTGGTTAAAGTACTCTTTGTTTGAAATCCATCTTGGGGTAGGATGGAGATGGTCTTTTTAGTGGTTCCAGAAGCACCTAGGCTGAATAAATAACCCTTTTCATTTATGACAGTCCATCACATTTTCATAGATGGCAAACTACTAATTTTCTCTTTTTCCATTTAGCTTGTCTTTTTCTCATTAACTCTTGTTTGCTCTAGCTGTTCTGCAAAAGCTCTATGTGGCTTTGAAAAAAGAAAGCCTTCCTTTTTACCAGCTGAAGATTGTGTTGCTGTACAAATTTCTCTGTCTCAAGTAGCATTGTATGCACTGATAGTTCTTTCTCAGTTTTTCGTGTGTAGATCTTCCACCATTAAACTGATTCCAGTAATATAATGGATTAGATGACGTTACAAAAATAATGTGAGCAAATGCCATTCACAGATCTGGCCGAAACCTGACAGCCTCTTCCATAGTTTTGTTAGTTTCAGTCCTTATCCAGGCATCCCATTATGAGCTAGGTTAGATACACCACTTCATTGTAGCTCCTCAAAACTTTGGACTTGTCTTTGTATGAAGGAGAGTATTCACAACGTTCAATCTTACTTGATGTCGTAGATCATTGTCATCAATGTTGAAACATTTTATTTTTTCTCATCATTCCAAACCTGTACCTGTAAATATCAAGATATTCAAGCCTCATTTAGTTTCATCCCCAAAAGATTTGTGAGTTTGATTTTTTTTTTGAGAAATACTAAATCTCAAAGAGAACAACCTGTTCATTTTCATGGATGTATTTACTGAATAGGGAATTCAAAGAAATGCCTGGTATTCATGACTGCAAGGTACATACCTTGTATCCATGAATTTTTCCACTTTACCCTTGCAAAATCCTTCTTTTTTTTTCTTTTGCTATTATGATTTTTACTTATTTCCCTTCATCGCATATTTGTCTGTATTTGAAGCTTGAAACAAAGTTCATGACCTCCAAATTGACATGATCTTTATATTCCAAACACACAGGAGGGTTGCATGGCACAACTTAATTTGCTGCCTTTCATCTGTGTTAGAGAACAACAATGGTAAGTCAGTATATGGAATCAGCCACATTAAGGGATGTTCTGCAAAGTCTTTTGTGAACTCCTTCTCAAACTCATCAAAGGGCAACTCTGAAATCACCACAGGATTTATAATAAATATTGGATATTGTTTATGGATTCCTTGGTAGCCATTGCTTGTAACACAAATTTGTTAAAATCTTGATTTTTCTGGTGACTGGAAAAAGATCATAAATTTGATTTCTCTTTCATATGATTAAACAAAAAGTTAAAGTTTCTGTTTAGCTAACCTGATGGAGACAGAATCCATTTTAACATTTCATTGTAAATTCCCTCATTAAAATCTTTGGAATTTTCAAAAAACTAATATTTTGTGGGAGTACAAAATTTTATTATAGCTTTAAAAACATACATTTTATATATTATGTGAATATATACTTTTTAAAAAATATGTTTTTAAAGCTTTAATAAAAAAAGAATATGCTGAAAACCTACATTTGGTTCCATTAGTAACTAACCATAGAAATTATTTTTATATAACTAAATTATACATACATACAAGACATATAGGATATGTTAGAATTATCTTAAAATATTGAAATATTTGTTTGACAGTCATTAGAAAGATGAATCTCTTACATAATTTGTTTTACATTTCATAGTTGAAATAAATTGAATTTGTTTATTATTTAATTTCTCAAATTGACTTGTTAATATCTAATAATTGCTAGAATGAAATATTTTGAAAGTTCTTCAATTTTTCTAGTATTATTTATTATTGGTGAATTCATACTAAAATTACTCCCAAGAAATTTTAAATTTCAAAAAGAACATTGAAATAAATCCTTTCAATTTGTGTTCTGTGTATCTTTCTTTTTCCTGGAGAATACGTGTTTTATTCATTTTAATATATTAGACAATTTCTAAAATATTTAACTAAAGTGTCATTTATTTATTAAAATTGAAATATTGATTACACTTTATATTGTCATTCAACTAATGACAATATATTGGCAACATAAAATGCAATGCTTTGACTTAGTGTGAGTGTTGAAAGCAAATCCATTTCAGAAAACTGGAATTATGGTAACATAAACAGATACAATGAAATGAACAGTTTCGCATTACAATAAACTAGTAAAAATTTGGGATAATTTTTTTTATTTGCTTCATCTAAAGCAGACATTTTTGTTGATAGTGACCTATTTAAAAATGTTTCGATATATTTAAAAAAGCATAATTTTGTTAAAACATTTACAAAGTTTAAGTTTTCAAAGCATGTGCAAGGTTGCTAACCCATTGTCAGATAAAACTAAATTAAATCGGACATCATCCCTCACTTTTTTAATACTTCACATCAGTTTTTAGATAACAGCAGTTTAAGCACCTATAATTTGTCTAAGTCTTGTAAAATAAAAGTCCCACAAGTGAAATTTATTTTACCACTTACAATATTTGCAAATAGCCTTGCAGTTGCAGCCTATTAAAATCAATTCACAGATTTTATTATTTGTAATATTTTGCTTTTTTAACTGAACTTAGCTTCAAATCTCATTCTGCATCAAGATTTTGATTCAACTTAAAAATGAAAGAAAAACTTGTAACTGTTTGAGCCAAATATCTTTTGGTTCCTAACATTAATTTAACTTTATTTTTTTTTTTTTTTGCTATGATAAAAAAAAAATATTTTAAATTCTGAAATGTCCTTAAATATCAATTTTCAATCTCTCAGCATCTGTATAGTTTGGAGTTAGAATCAATTACAATGAATATACAACAACTGGTATTTTGATATTAGACACAGAAATGATTCAGGCTTTAAAGATGGCCTAAACAAACCATATGAAACTTTAAAGTGAAATTAACAAATAAAAATAATTTGTTGAAAGCATAGTTTATTTATTCTAATTTTTTTTGTTTTGTTACTTATTGGAATTACTTTTTACCAATTTATTAAATTTCAAATTCAGTGCATCTCTCTTTTGTGTATATATATGTATATAAATGTATGTGTGTTACATGTGTATACACACACACATATCGGATGTTGAAAACTGAAATTTTGTTGGCCTGACCAACAATGCATTTCTATAAAAATTATTTGACCAAGTTTTGGGAAGTGAATTAAGACAAGAACTTTTCAGTGCCCTCTTGTTTGTTTGCTTGCTTATGTGTGTGTGTGTGTGTGTATATATATATATATATATATATATATATATATATATATATATATAATGTGAGCGCTCACACGTCATTATTCTTTATTCAAAAGTGTTTAAAATTTTCTTTTGTAAATAAAATATTTTTCAAATTAAATATTTTTCTCTTAAATTTATTAAATTTTACATTTTCTTTTTTTTTTTTTTTTAATTAAAGCAATTTTTTTTTTTTTTTTTTTTTTTTTTAAGCAGTTGTACTAAAATGTAGCTAATCAGTTCTGAGAATCAGCAATGATGTGATGATGATTTTCATTATCAACTCATTAAAGATTCTGAATTGGTTTGTGTGAAACTGGTTTGATAAGTTTAAAATAAAAATTCCCTCTATCTTAGCTTGAGAACAGAATGTAGCTCTGGAGAGTTATTCTCTTGTAGCTATTAAACATATCCAAAATAACCTTTCCTTTTTTAAACTGTAAAATTTAAAATTCAAACAAGAATTCTGCTTTTACTGTTATTTTTATTTATCTTTAATTGGTATCACCTTAAGACCGTATAGCCACTAATAATGCAAAGGGTTACAGGGTGTGGAAGAATAAGGAACAAAATAATGAGCAGAAAGAGAAGAGTAATCAGGAGAACAGTAGATAGTGATTGACATTGTATTTAAATTTTTGCAGATTAAAGTTGGCTGGAAAACATGGAGTCAGAAGGCAGTTCCACAAGTGAGAAGTGCAAGAAAAAACTGTTAGCATAGCATGGCTGTTTAAAAGCCTTGTTTTTGTCATAGAAAAATCCAGCATGGCGCATAAACCAAATATTCGGTGAAAAATCCCATTTGTCAGTAACATTTTAAACACCTCCTAGAATGTAAAGTTCTTAAAGCAAACCTATGCCAAACTGTTTTCCTGAATCCTTAATGACTTGGCTGTCCGAAAATGACAACATCAAGATGAAATAATGGAAACTGACTGTGAAAAACACAATTATGTGCAAGAAGTTTTCGATCAATCAGTAAACTTCTGGACCTTTTTGGGCAATGTTATAGGATCCAGACGGCTATTGTTTGCACATGGAATTATTCATTGGTAATTAATCTTCAATTTGGCTGTGGAAAATGTCACTCAGCGGTTAGCATTAAGAAATTATGCCCAATTTTCTGAGAAAAATCCCCGTTTTTTTTATGAAAAAATATTTTCACTTCAAAATAATATTCAAACTTCATCTATTTCTCCTTAATCTGGTGTGAACATCATTGAAGAAAAAACACGGCTAAACACTTTGCTCTTATCTGGGAGTGATGGGTTTTATTATAAGCTGATGACAACTTGTTCTAAATGTTTATTGCTGGTTGACCTTTGACTCAGACATGTCAAAGTCAATTTGGCTTAATTTTCCTTATCGCTGCTATTTGGGGAAAAAAAGTCTTGGTTTCTGGTGATCAGGAATTGCAGATAAATTTTTTGCCTTTTACTAAAGATTTCTGTGGTTGGGTGTCAATTTTTTTAACCCCTGGCAGTCATATAATTGAAAATTATCAATGCATTTTGACCCCCTAGGAATGTTGATTTCCTTAAAAAATCTCAATTTTATGCCTGAAATAGTTTGATTTAGGCTTTCTGATTTTCCTCCAAAAGTGGTTAATTTCCCATTAATGAGAGAATTTTTGTTTAGAACTAGAAAAAAAATGTAAAATTTTCACTTTTTTTAAAATTTTACCCCCTGAAAAAAAATTTTGAGTCATTTACACCAGTCAATTTTACTTTTACATGAAAGAATGTATCCTTTGCTTTCAGAAAATACCTAGTTTCATGGGGTTCAGATCAAGTTTCCTTGATATTTGTTTAGGTGATGATAAAACAGTCATTTTTCAATATTTTACCCCTATAAAAGTATGAAAATCCATTTTTTTGAGAGAAAATAATCTGTGACAAAATGACTTTTGACATCTTTGTGATGATTTTTACTTAGGATAGAACCTTTTTACCATAGCAAACCTGAATTGACTTTATTTAAGTTCAGTGGGGCTATAGGAAGCCTCAAACAGCTGTGATAGAAATTACAGCTACATCTAGCCAGCTCAACTGTAAACTGATGGGATTGCACTGCCAGTCTAGTAGTGCACTTAAATTGATAAAGTCTAGGTACCATACTGAAGTGCTCATCTGAACAATTGCCATGAAAGTATTTATAAAAAAGGCAACCTTACAGCAGTGGAAAAGTGGCTAAAGCCGGGCCACCAGATCAGGACCAATAATATTGCTGATTCTTCTTTGGATCTTATCAAGGAGTTCAAGGTAAATAGCAAGGGCACTGGATCATATATGGCAGCAATATTCTAAGCAACAACAAATGGTAGACTTATAGATATATCCTTTTTTTTTCTCCAGATATCCAATGTAACCTAAATAATAATTATTTAGATTATTAATCACTATTAACTATTTGAAAAATTTTATTTTTATTATGTAAGCATTACAAATAGTAATGTTTGCATCACAATAAATCACAAACCTATCTACCAAGAGAAAGTCATAAAAATCTGCCGACTCATCACCAATCAATGTTATTTCACTTTTAACAATACTTTTTATAAACAAAAATTTGGATTACCTATGGGTTCACCACTGAGTGGGGTTTTAGCATGTATTCGTAGAATTTTTTTTTAATCTGTTCCTTTTTTAGAGTATTTTACCTAAATAGCTTTCCAACACATTGATGATGCTCTATTAATATATCCCCACAAAACCACATTACCTGACTTTAGATAACCTAAACAAAATCAAACATATGATAGAATTCATAAAACAGAAACAAATAACACTTTCTTTCCCATTTAACTAAAACAAAGTGTACATTGCAAATCAACTTATAAAAATGATCTTATAAATTTTTATTCTCACCATAACAAAATAAAACCCGAAATAATTATCAAATTTTATTTAAGAGCATGTAGAATTTCTTGCCCTCAGTATTTGCATGAAGAGGAAAAATACATTGTAAATACTTTTAAGCTCCTCCGACATCCTAATTATTTCATATACAATGCAAAACAAAAAGGTTTGTAAAATATTTCAAAAAAGAAGAGTGGACCATTGTGACAGGCCCAATCAACCAAAATATGTTATTCTTCACAATTAGTAAAGAATTTACCTAAACTTATCTATTGTTCAGACAATTGTCCTTATCTTTACTGTCATAGTCACAATGTTTTGGCCATTGTATGCTCAGTTGGAATTTCAAACCAAACCCTTTTTGTCAACTGGGGGTAGATTGTTCTAATCACTTTTGAAGGTCATTCTGATGGTATATGGACCACAGATCTTTTGTATTTTTTCCAATAATTCCTTCACAAGAGGATAACACACAGAAAAAAAAACTCAATCTGCCTACCTGAGGCAGATTGAGTTTTTTTTTCTGTGTGTTATCCTCTTGTACCCTTCTATACAGATTTGTTGGAGCTGCTGTCATGTACTCAGGGTAGTTGTTATGTTGTAGGTTACTACCATTGGACAAAACAATATCTCCCAGAGGCTTGAGACCTTATTCAACAAAATTACTGATGAAGACCAACAGAGAATCTAGCATGATCTGGATAAATCCTTCAGACATCAATTTGAAGCAAGTCAAGACCTGCTAAATACAGAAATTGAACATCTAAGATCGGAAGGTGGCACACATGGTACATCTCCCCCAAAAAGGTGAATGCAGTAATCAACATCAATCAAAACAAGCTGAGTACCTCTGAGGAGTCATTATTGAACAAGGGTCTCAACTTCACAACAACCATCAGACAGATACCATACTTGGACATCATTGCCTGAATTGAGTAAATAACCTTGAATATTCCTCAGGTTCTGATGGATGAACTAAGATGGAAAGTGAGACGGGTACTGGAAAATGTCAAGCCACCCAAATCAAACACCACAAAACTGAAGAGGCTGGCAATCAAAACCCTACAACATCATTATACTATCAACTGATAGTCAATGCAATTAGTGATGGAAAAAGCAAAATATACAGAAAAACTAGATCTCATTTTGAAATGGTAACAAAGTAAAGAAATACCCAACAATGAAATCAGAAAGAAAACTGTCACAGATCCTAATCAAGAACAGGGAACACTTCCTACCTAAAACTTACAGGCCGTTGTCACAATGTTATAGCAAGCTACCTCACATATATGGTCTCCCCAAAATTCATAAAGACAGTATTCTGCTCAGGCTGATTGTTAGCTGCCAAGACTCTTTGTGTGAGCCTCTGAGTCTCTTCCTTGTGGATATGACCCATTAATAGGAAAGTCACCATCATATGTCTGAAATTCTTGCCACTTTGTGGAAATAATCAAAGATGCCTCCATCCAATTCAAAATAAATTAGAATTTGAAATAAAAGATTATAAACACACTGGATATTTTGCAAAACAACAGACTAAATACATTAGTTGCATTAGTCTGACCATAATTTAGATTTAAAAAATGCTACTTTAATTAAAAGAGAAATTAATTTATTAAGATAAAAGTGTGTATAAAGTACTTTAATCACTGAATCATCCACAGTGAATTTGCATCCAGATTCTTTGTTGGCTGATCTATTATCACAATGTGCTATAGTTAATAACACAAGTGATAAAAATATAAAGAAAAAGAAATTAAATGCAATTGTCTAGACAATATGCCTAAATACATAAAAAAAAAAAAAAAAAAGTTTAAAATTTCAGCATTCCTTCTTCATGCGCATATGCAGTTACATCAATGTAAATATCACTTTAGCCTGATGAAGTCCTAAAGGATGAAATGCACCATACAAAAATATTTTCCACTCTGTCATTAATTTTCCTAACATGGTTCTGATATGTAAAAATTTATATTTTCTATCAATAAACTCTTGGAGGTATAATACACAAATTAATAGAAGAATTGTAACTGGCATTTGTTGTATTTTGTTCTATCCCCCTAAATACATATGATTTCATTAATAAAAACGTTAATCTGAAAAAAGTCCTTTTAAAGGATGAAATGCATAGGATTTTCTTTTTCCATTTTATCATTCAATTAAATATGTTTGCAAAATTAAGTCAAGGCATATCTATATATCTTCTTCAGCAAATAGACAATTATTTTACTCAGATTTTATAAACAATTAACAATTACTATAATTAACTATAAAAATGCAAGAGAAAAATATATAATCACATTACAAAGCTAGAATTGTCAGTTTTCAAATGAATATTGCTAGTCACTCTGAAGGTGCAATGAATTAGCATTGAAATTGGATTTTTAATTTCATATCTGAATTGTGTTTATCATATAAAAGGAAACTATATAGCATCTCAATCTTGTTAACCTAGGCCATAAGAAATGTTCATTGGATGTGATGGATATTTGAAAACAAATTCATATTGCAAAACAATTTATTTAAATCAATTGAAAAACAGTGGTTTATGTTTATCACATGTATAATTAGCATTTATTTATATGCTGTAAATTTGAAACAAGGTCTTGTTTAAGTGTCTGTGTGGGCATAGGCAAAAATTACCCAAACACATTGGCTAAAGGAGATAGAAATATTTTTTAAAATCACAGTTGATGTTATGTCAGTGTAATTAGAAGAAAGCTCTTTTCTCAGTCAATCAGCATTGAACAGATATTGCAATAGATAGTGGGAGACAGTTCATTGCATTTTTGGAGCATGGTCATCTTTTTAGATAAGTCTTCATTTATTCAATTTTTGAACAGTGCATTAGAATGGGTCTGGAGGTAACCTCATCAAGAATTTTGCTTGAATTGCCTGCATCATGTGTTTGATTTGTGTTTGTTATGTTGGAAACAATTTGGAATAGAGTTTATTTAAAGCTCTACTCTCTAAGCAATCTGCAGGAAAAGCTTCTCCCATTACTTACTGCTGATTATTCTGATAAAAATAGCCTATCCCTTCACACTTTCATAGAGGAATGAGATCCATGACATTTAACACAAAAAGAAATACAAAATATCTATAAATAAAACTAAAAGACCAGAAACAAAATCTTATATAGATTTATATTGTCACCATCAACATATTGTGTGTTGTGTGTGTATTGTATATACATTTTTATATTGCTTAATTACCAATATAAGATAATTGATATTAGGTTTATACAATTTGTAAATAGTGGGTAATATATATGTGATTATATAATTACTTTGCAAATGCTATATAAAATGGCTTGTGGTTAGATAGCTTGCAGGTAGTATAAAAGATTAGTTACCTTTGCTTGGCTACCTCTTCACTTCCTAAATACATATCATAGAAAATATTTCCCTTCTCTGTCTTTTTTCTCAGGCTATATGTACAAAAGTTTTTCTTTTTCTCTTGCCATTTTTCTCAGGCTATACATACAAAACAAAAAGAGAAAAAATGTTTAAATAATAGTTAATATTTTTATTGAAAGAATTTGACACTTGATAAATCTAGTTGTTATTTTTTCATTATGGTAAAGTTAAAATTCATTTTTGGCCTCTTTTGCAGAAAGTTTGATTTATGATGAAAATTTAAATTTAAAAATATTCAAATTTTACAAAGAAAATACACAGCTACTAATTTTCATAATTCCATCTGCATCTGAAAGAAAAAATGTTTTTCCCATTTGGAAAATTTTGAGTGTAAATAAAGTCATTATTAATCATTCATTTTTTATGAATATTTCTGAGAGGTTGAGTGGTTGTGATGAAAAGCAATTAAAATGAGGGTAAAAGAAACACTAATAAAAACATTCCCTACTTTATCAATAGATTTAATATTGCAACTTCAAAAAATGCATTACTTTTTATTTATACAGATTTTTATAGAGATATTTAATGACTTAATCATTTAATGACTTAAGCATAAAATTGGAAAGTTTTCCTTAAAATTTCATCAGAGTTCTGTTTTTATTTGTTCTTTACAGTAACTCCTTTTTCCTCCATAGCACAATGTTTTATTTAATTTTCCTTCTTTAAAGATTTTGTAAAGTTCAACATCTTCAGTGTCTCCTATCAACTTCCAGCAAAAATCCATCATTCTGCAATATAACCAGATTTATATTTCAATTAAAGTTGTGAAAATGAAACCCAAATATGTATATATTCTATCTTTGAGTAACAATGAAACTTAATGAAATTTTAAAATTGTAAGTCAGCATTGATTCATTTTGAATATTTCACAAAACCAAATTCAGTAAATAGTGAATTATTAACTCTTAAAGTTAATATACCTTCCAAAGATTTGTCAAGAAACAGCTATACATAAATTGAAAAAAAAAAGATTTTAACTCTAGATTATTTTTAGGATGATTGTGTAGCATGTGGGTGAAAATAGTATGCTTTGAACTTTAAAGATCAGTCCTTCAAGTAATGTTTAATATTTTGAACATTTTATTAAACTGAACAAAATATAACACAAGAGATTAATTTCTTTCCAATTTAAAATTATAGTTATATCTGTTAAAGGCAATCTCAACAAAACCACCTTTTGCTAAAAAGAAACAAACTATTTTTAAATAACTTAATATACTGATATCATTTAATATAATTAATATATAGTAACTTATTTATCATAAAGAAATGACTGCAATTGCTGGTCTATAATTAGGAATTGGAATAAATTATGAAAAAGATTTCAACTGGGACCAGGAAATGCTTGTTAATTTTAATGCCTCTAAAATGAAACTGCTACTGCTCTTTAATCATCTTAAAGAACCTTTTTTTGCCTTCCATTAATATGGCTGATGCTAACCTCCAGGAGAGCAACTCAGTGCATCTTGGTCTCCCGTTTTCCACTGAAATGAAGTGGAACAATTATATTGAATCAATTGCTAGGTCTTCTGTTAGGAAAGTTGGCTCACTGTTCTGCTAGAAATTATTTCTCACAAAAATCTATCTTGCACCTTTATAAGGTGAAAATTAATCTGTGCATTGAATATTTCTGCCACATCTGCTATGTATCTTGAGATTCTTGACAGAATCCAAAGAAAAATCTGCAATTTTATCAGTCACTTTACTTCTGTGGCTTCCCTGTGCTTTTTCTTAAATGTTTTAATGGCAATTATTCTGATGAGCTTTCCTTTTTGGTGCTTTGACTTCAAATTTAAGTACAATACTAGAGTGGCAACTAGTTCACATCATTTTACTGTTGAAATTGCTTGTTGTAATCATAAGTTCTATGCTAACAGTTTATTCTCATACTCTTTTCATTTGTGGAATTCCCTTCTTGCTTTCCTTTCAACTACAATATTAAAAAAATTAAATGCAACATCAATTGTCATTTGTCTCCTTGAACCCTCATTCTTTTATTGTTCTCTCTCACCTCTATAATATCAAGTTTCTTTCACTCAGTAACTCCTTGCAACTTTGGATGAAATGATTTATTTTAAAAAAAATAAAGGTTATGATGAATGTTTATCAGGATTGTCAAGTTCTCTGAAAAAGCTAAGTAGTAGAAAGTATCCACATGCATTGATTGTGTCTTGGAATATTTTTTAAGGTTGATGTAATTCATCTCTAAATGAAGCTGGATTATTTTGTTTTGGTATTTTGCAAGCATATAGCTATCAAAATAAGGAGTAAAAAATATTGAGCTTGAATGGAAATTGACGAATGAATCAATGCTTTAATGTGGTAAGCTTTCATCCCATCTTAGATATTACCTGAATGGCCAGTGCTTTCCACTCATATGCATGCCAATAACTGAGTCAGCGTCTAGTCCAGGCCCTGACAATTTTTTTTTCCCATCAACTTCTTTTAGTCCATACCTGATATATAAGAAAATCACAATTTGTTTACAGATTTTGTGATGCTTTTTTTTTCGTTTTTACTATGAATTTAAAAAAAAAAAATCTTCAAAGAGTAAATTACTTTGCTTTGTTCAAATTTTATGAAAGCAGTTTACATTATCACATTTTTGTATCTGAATCGAAATAAATCACTTAAGAGTCAAATACAAGTAAATTCTTTTATTGCTCATCCGTTTTATGAACACCTGGACACTAGTTCTAAGGGAAACAACTATAAGCAACTGATCTTTGCTTTAAAAATTCGAAATTACTCAAAAATTAAAACCCCTTCCTTGTTAAATAACCAGGTCACTAATTAATGTATACCAGTCAATATCACCATGAATACAGACAGTACGAAGGTAAGACAGTCTGATTTTAGTTTATAGAAAGAAGTACGCCAGTCTGTTGTTTATGTTCGCCACATTGGCATGGCATACCGTCGCCATGGATGATATTGATTGGCTTTTTATTTTCCATTATTCACTATGAACATGAACATTCGAAATATTTCATATTAAATTTATAAAATACTCGAATGCTTATCTTTTTTCTTTTTAAAGTTTTTTTCCCTTTTTTGTTATTGTTGCCATTTCGTACAATTAATCAGTAAGAGTATTTACGAATAATTTAATTTTTTTTAAAGTAAACATTGTTCAAATTTAACATTAAATACTTGCTTCCCTTTGAACTGGTGTACTGACATTCATAAAAAAAAAGTATGTCCGAGAAAACGAGGTGAATAAAGAAAATAGGTACCGCCACGGACTTCCGAAAAATGCATTTTAAATAATTTAAATGTCTTCTTAAGTTGCTATTTGAAAGATAATAGACTAACGCTGATTTGAATTTTAAAAAAAAATCCGTATATAAAGTTTTTAGATATTTTTAAAACATTGGCATGTTTTTACTCGTTTTTACTCATCGGACAGCCATTTATAGACGAAAAATGTAAACAGCAAATTAAAAATTCTCTTTAAAATAAAAAATGTGTTTTGAATCATTTAGTAGATTTAAGGATTAATTCACCTGATATATATTGTAAACTAAAGTAATGTTTACTTTTTACTTTAAAACTTAATGAAAATAACGTTTATTTACGCACGGTAGGTAGCCTGTGGGGTTATAGGTAAGAAAATAATCACACCCCAGACTTTTACGAGAAAAATTAAAAATTAAAATATCAGGCAGTGCAATAATCAAGGCATTGGTATCTGTTTAAAAATAAATTATCTTTAAGCCTACCAATAACTTTTTTTTTTATTTTATACGATTTTATAAAACTTAGTAGAATGAATAATTTTATTTATATACTTGAAATTGCAAAAAGACATAAAGTATCCTTCAAAATTGGAAAAAAGTACAGATTTAGAAATGGGGAAATACGGGAGTTGATAAATAAAGTTCCCTTTGGCTGCTAATTGTGTAGGTACAAACATGTTTGGACATATATTTAGTAAAAAAATATATACAGTTATACTCAAACGTGTCAGTCACTTATGTGCCATGCGTGTTACACCCTTAAAGGCGATCATGTATCGAAAGATACATGATTGATGAGGCAGGTTGCCATTTCTTTCTGCGGTAGACATCCACGGCTATAGAATCCGGTCTGTCCTGCTATTTATTCATAGCTGGGGAAAAGAAGAGGATTCATACCTTTTCTAAGGGTATTAGCATGTAAGTGAATGTAATGGATCCGACTGGAATTCGAACTTGGCTCTCCGATTACTTAATCTGTGCCTCCTGCTTAGTTTTTTGTTTCTATTGTTTCGTTCCTCGTGAGTATCAGATCCAAGATACAAATAAAGCAGCGATTATCATTAGTGAGAGATTTTTATCACTACTAAATCCTGGCTGCTAATCTGTGTATCGTGTATCTTCTGGACGTTGGTGATCATGGCTCTCTACAATTTCCTGTCTTTTGTAGCTCTTAATGAATTTTGTCTTTTGGTTATCTTGCCTAAACCTAGGAAGGTTATGTGCTGTTTTATTGTCCCTCTTGCCTTCAATCTGTCATGTGAGTATCAAATTTTCCAAGCCTTCTTTTCTCATTATGTGTCCTAGAAATTTCAATTGCTTCTTCCTTATGTTATGTGTAAATGTCCTTTTTGTTTCCATTTTCTCAAAAAAACTCCATTGCTCAAATGCGCTAAAACAACTCAAATAAGGAGATTTTTTTTAAAAAGCACAACAGAAAGCCGTGTTGTAGTCAATAAACGACAAGAAGCCTAGAATCTACAATTATTTTGCCCGCACTGTCTCGCATCAACTTTGTACAAGCAGATTTCTGGTTGTTTCTTATATTGAAAGAGTTAAGGTTTTTATTCGATGCCGAAATTGAAATTGTTGTGAACCATTGGATCAGAAGTAAAACAAACTTTTTTCATAGAATTAATAAGTGGGTGTGGAAGAATGTATTGCATTAAATGGTTTACTGTTGAAAAATAAAGTTGTAGCTTTGGAAATAAATTTATTTCATTTCACTTTCATTATTCGATCTGGTGTTAAACAAGTTTGTAGTCCTTATTTATCAATCAACAATTGTATATGGATATGAAAAAAAGAAATTACTTACTCATGCCATAACTCTTCATTTCTGCAAAGGTTTTCAACTGCTTCAACAATACTGGATTCAGTTAATTTTCTTTTTGTATGCCTTTCGTCAATGCGCTGAAAAACTTTCTCGAGCTGAAGATAAGACATTCAAATTTAGTAAGTTGCAATTATTTTGCTTAGTTGAAAGAACGGAAAGTGACTGAAAAGATTTTGAAATTAGCATTTGATTAACATCTAATTGAAAAAACCGAGTGATGATGATGATGATGATGATGATGATGATGATAACTCGGGGAAAATGATGAAAGTCAAAGTGTCCTATAAGAAAGATCAAACTAAACTGAAATAAGCGTCAATTTTGAGATGAAATGAAAGATTAGAGAAAATGCAAAACAGGCTAGGAAGGAATACGTGTAAAATATATATATATATATATATATATATATATATTATAAATTAATTGATTTAAAATATGGTTATTTTTCGCTACACAGTTCCAACCATGTTTCAAAAATAGAAGCTAAAAACCCTAATTTTATTTTTGCAAATAAATTAAAAGCATTAGTTCTATTTCATCTTCAAGCGAATTTTGAGTAACTTTTAAAATTTACCGGGTTTTAAATACACAGCTAAAATCACGTTTCCATGGTTACAGAATATTCTACTCAAATTGAACACGGGTGTCTAGATTTTCCTTATGACAGTATCATTGTATCAGTTATTAGCTACATTTTGGTAAGGGGTGAGGATGTATTTTACACTGAAACCTGACGTCGGTTGAATGGATGTCGTCTGAATTTAAAAAAAAAAAAAAAAAAAAAAAAAAATTGTTAACGGTAAAAATTTTCAACGTCATCTTTTTTTAAAATTAAAGATTTTTTTTACAATACTTTTTATTTAACTACGATTTGAAATATTTTCCTTTTTAATTTTTATTTACTATATTCTTTTTAAGAACAGTTAAATGTATTAGAATCCATTATATTATGTAGGATTATTTTAACATTAAGTTTAAGTATGTATATGAGGTTACATTTTTTTTTTTTTTTTTTTTTTTTTTATATGACTATGACAGCAGAAATGGTTACTTAATTTCACTGATTCAGTAAACTTTTCTTTTTATATATAAACCTATTATTATAATATTTCATACTAGGACATGGGTCATTCAAAAAAAAAAGCTTACATGTTATGGTATTTCATATTAATTTTATTTTACTATAGGTGTTATTTTGGATTCTTTTTTAATGCGTGTAGTATTATTTAAAAAGAAATTTAGGTTAGAATTCATTCAATTTAACTACAATTTTAATTACAAATTCAAAATTACAACTTTAAAATTTTAAAAAATATTTTCATTGTTTAGTTTTAATAGACTATATTTATAACAGAAAAGAAAATTACTCATATTAAGTAAGATTATTTTCCATATCAAAGTATATGTAAATTTTTTTTTTTTTCCTTTTCTTCTTTTTAAATTTAAATATTATTTAAGTAATATTAATGGCACTTACTACAAAACTAGCTAAGTCATTTCTCAGATTTAGTAAACTTTATTTATTTATTAATTAATTAATTTATTTATTTCAAATATATGTAACCTAATTAATAAAGTTTCATATGTATGTATAAATAACATGTTAAATTCATTTTATTTTACTACAATTTTAATTTCAATTTTAAAATTTTAAAATTATAACTTTAAAATTTTAAAATATTTTCATTGTTAGTTTTAATTTAGACTATATTACTTTATAACAGAAGGATAATTACTCATAGTAAGTAAAAATTTTTTTTCCTATCAAAGTATATGTAAATTACAATTTTTAAACTTTTAATTTAGATATTATTTAAGTAATATTAATGGCCCAGACTACAAAACTATCTAAGTCATTTCTCAGAATTAGTAAACTTTATGTATTAATTCAAGTTTAACATGAGGTTACATTTTTTTTTTTTTTTTTTTTTTTTTGATATATATATATAAACCTAGTGATATAATGTTTCTCATGTAAGTACAAAGGACATGGGTCATTCAAAAGCTTACATCTTATGGCATTTCATATTAATTTTATTTTACTATATTTGCTTTTTGGGATTCTTTTTTTTAGTGCGTGTAGTATTATTTAAAAGAAACTTAGGTTAGAATTCATTCAATTTAACTTTAATTTTAGTTTCAATTTTAAAATTACAAACTTTAAACTTTTGAAATATTTTCATTGTTAGTTATATTAGACTATATTACTTTATAACAGAAGAATATTACTCATAGTAAGTAAAATTTTTTTCAATATCCAAGTATATGAAATTACAATTTTAAACCTTTATATTTTAAAATATTATTTTAGAATATTAATGGAACTTACTACAAAATTAGCCAATTTCTCAGATTTAGAAACTTTATTTATTACTTAATTTATTTATTTATTTTAAATATATGTAACCTAAGTAGTAAGTTTCATATGTATGTACCAAGAACAGGTTAGAATTCATTTTATTTAACTACAATTTTAATTACAATTTTAAATTATCTATAAGAACACCGGATTTTATATCTTACTGTTCTTTCTTTTTATTTATATATATATATATATATATATATACATACATACACACACACACACATGTATATATGTATGTAATGATGAAACTATGTGGAAAAATACGTGAAAATTAACGTGTTCTTTCAGGCTATCAGAATCTTTGACAAAAAGCGCTCAATAGATAACTAGAGCTATAATATTCAATAACTCAAGAAAAGTTCAAGTGACTCATATGATTGACCAACTTAAGAATTTCGCGTCAAAGCACTCATCGGGACCAGATGTTTGATAAATCAAACATGTTATAATTCATAATATTGATGAGATTTCATCATTCTAGAAATAAAGATTTCAAATTTCATCATTCTAAAAACTACCTTTCCACCAGTGATGATTCATGATAATGATGACATTTAGTCTTTCTAGAAATAAAGATCTGAAACTTCATCATTATAAAAGCGACCCTTCCGCCATAAGCAAAAGCAGTAATAAAAAGTACAACATAGACGTATCATCTTCGCTCCGTGAAAATCCAGAGTTGACGGTTTCAAAAGCTTCCCTTAACCATGAAATTCTCGGAACAATTCTAAACAACTAAACCCAAATTTTAAGGAAACAAAAAGAGAACTCTGAGAACATTTAACACACACAAAATCAATATTGTAATTAACATTACGAAAAGGAAAATACACATTCTTGTCATTAATTTCAACATATGTCACAAAGTCATATTATGTTAAGTTATCGTTGTACATTTTATTAATTTCATTTTCAGTATAATAAAAAGGAATCATCTATTAGCTACTAATACATATAACACGGGGTAACTTATATTAAGAACACAACATCAACCCCATTACAAATATTTATCAAAACATCTGGCCCTGAAGCTGTTGAGTCGGTTAACCAGATAAGACACTTGAACTTTTTTTGATTTATTGAAATATGTATATTTTTATAGATACAATTTATTTAAGTAAATGATATGGTTTTAATTAAACAGTGTAACGAGAGCGAGGGAAAGAAATGCCTATTTCCCCAAATACACCTCTCTCGTTATGGGCATTGTCATATCCATGATATAACAACACCGAAGTTCACGGACAAAGAATAATAAACATGCTTGGTTCTCGGAGAGATTTATAATGCTACGTCGTACACAAAATTAGATATAAACATATGCATGTACTTCACGCAGAGAAATTAAAACATATGTAACAATAAACACTGTGTAATAAAGGGGAACCTTATTAGTAATATTTCCCGAAGGGAAAACTGGAGTTACGGCGGTTTCTCTACGAACCAGGTTAGGCCATTTAATTTTTCCTTTAAGGCTTACCGCTGTGGGCAAGCGACGTCCTCCTTTTCTGGGGTCTACATCACAATTGCCTTCGTCATTCACCGGCCGTCGTGACAAAAGAAAGAAAATAGTCATTTGCAACGCAACAACATTGCATTTCTACAACATTCAGGTCGGTAAATGTATTTAATACTGTTTAATTAAAACAGAGCATTTACTTAAATAAATTGTATCTATATTAAATAATGTATAAACAGAAAATATAATGATTGTCACACTTAATCCATGATATATATATATATAAATACAACAGACACCGGCTTTATAATAGATTGTCAAACAATACATTTTAATTATTTTAAGGCAGATTATTTGAGAATTTCATTTACAGTTATGGAAGGAAACGCAAAAGAAATTTTCAATTAGTCTTAACTTAAGCATCAAAGTGGTCAGAATTATCTTTGTTGTACAATTTACGATAATATTTGTTCTTTCGTCAGAATATCTACTGTAGTTTGTTAACGGAATCCAATTCCAACAGAATCACAGATTTCAAGATAAACATAAACATGAATTGAGAGATTGGTCCTACACAAGTTCTTTGAACATTGGTATGCTTTTTTACATTGGTGAAATTTGCATTTATAGATTTGTAAAAATTCTAAATGGAACACAATCAGTTATATTTTCATAAAGGCAAATTTCTTATACTTTTGTTTTCTGATTATGTTCGGCATAAAAACTGGCATAAAACTGGCTCCAAAATGAACACCCTGTTAAACAAAAATTAAAATATACTGGCTCCAGAAAGCTTTAAATTTATTTGTTTAAGTACAGGAAATGAGAACTCAGTTATTAAGGTATATCAATTATATGTTTTGCTATTCATGCCAACAACGTTTCGACTGTTGTGCTTACCGGCCTTCCCCAGTGTCGGTCTTTATACTCAGTAAACCTGGTGCAATTTGAACCAGATCATTCAAGGAAAATAGTTCTCAGCTGATATATAGTATCAATCCTGCTCTATGGGCAGCGAATGTGGAACAATTTCTTAATAGATGAAAAGGAGACTTGAGACAACAGATGTGTTTCTCAAAATGAATGCTGAGAATACCACGGACCGAGCATGTAAGCAACACGGAAATTTTAAGGAAAATGGAAACAAAAAAGATACTTATACTTAGAATAATAAAGAGAAATTTGAAAATTCTGGGACACAATGAGGAAAGAAGGTTTGGAGAATTTGTTACTTACAGGCAAGAAAGACAAACGGGATTAGTAACCGGCCTAAATAGGGTGTCAGAACAGGGACTGGGGAAAGAAATATTGCTTACAGTTACAAATGATAGGAAATTATGGAGAGCCATAATCGCCTACGGCATATAAAATAAAGTGATTGAATAAGACTAGTGAGTTAATCCTCACTAACCTTATTCATCTTAGTCGTTTATCGGTTTCTCCCATCGAATGAGAATATGTAAATTTTTCAACACAAGTAAATTTAAGGGAACCATGTATGGTTAAATCAACGCTTTCATCCACTAGGCCCTGGTATTCGTGGAAAATCGTGTATTGAAATTATAGCGCATTAAACGGTAACTCAGGTGGTGGAATATTTTTAGTGTCATTTTTTAATTGGCTGAAAATCTTACAGCAGATACAAGATAGCGCAATAACGTCGTTTGGAAGAGAGTAAAGTTTTAGCTACAAAATACTATTTTTTCAGTGTTTCGTATCAGCGATGACACTTTTCAATGGCAGGAATGTGGCGCCGACGGTCAGAATAATGAAATAAGAATAGAAGTATTTAAATACAGTGTTTTCCAACATGAAAAGATTTTGGCAGATTTTATGCATATTAAATCAAATCAATAAATAATTATTTCAGCAATATTAATCATATATTAAACATATAAACAAATGTGTTTAGTGGCTCAACATTGGCTCTGCACGCAATTATGACTTCATTTGTTACTATTTTCAAGCCACGTCAGTCTTACGAGCTGACGTGAAATGGTAGCCATTTAAAAAATCAGTTTGACATAAAGAAGCAATAAGATTACGGAGAAAGACAGTAGATAAATAAATATGTTCAATAAAAATAAATTACTTGACAATAATTTTTCATAGACATGGAAGTCAGTTTCGTATATTTCTTTAGTTGGTAGGAATTGACAGGTTATACTCGGATTTGAAAGGTCATCTAAATAGGTGTGTGTAAGAAGTTATGTTTACGAATGAGTATATTTATTTATTTTTATAAAAACAATTTAAAATGAAATGAGAGTATTTTAAAGAAATTTAAGCGTACGGCGAAATCTTTTGAAACAGTATAAAGGAATAATTCTGAAAAGATTGTATACTAGCAAAATTACATATTAATAAATTAATTTATTTACAATGGTTGTCAGGATGACGTTGAAGAATTTGTAGTGTGTATGAAAATTTAACAAAAATAAATATTGGATCAAAGTCAGTCAGGTATTTAATCTAACCATGAGCCACTAAAGACCGACAGCAAGAGATGATGATGATGATGATGATGATGATGATGATGATGATGATGATAATGACAATAGCAGCAGTAAACTTACACAATGTGTCACGCCCAAGCAAGCTTCACACAAATAATTATCTGGCATATGAAGACTTGCCGTTTCTTCTTCTGTTATTGGGTCCTTAAACAATAAACTTCTTATTTTATCTTCCTGTGACATTTCACAGTACAATACAGAAGGCATGAACCCGAATACAAATAATTCTATGTACTTCCAACGACGAATCATTTTTCGTAAGAGAAATCAATTCGCAGTAAAAGAAGTGGATTCTTGTGCGTCCTAACTTTGAAATGATGTGTCTACAGTAGTTTGACATTTTATACAGACATTACAAATTCACATTTACGATGATCACATTAATTTAATCAATAAAATTCACAGTGAAAGGTTGTAGGTTATAAATTGGTCAGTGAAATAGAGGAATAAAACCAGAATCTCTAAACAATTTCGTGCATTGTATATATATATATATATATATATATATATATATATATATATATATCATACACACACACACACACGCACACACACACACACACACACACACACACACACACACACACACACACACACACACACACATATATGCATAAACAAAAAAATGTCTTGTTGAATCCAGATGTTGTATCCTCTTTTGTTCGAGAAATAAAAAAAAAATGCATCAAATAACTTTTATTCATTTCACTCAATATAATAAAATCATCAAGGCAGCCATGTTTAAACCAATGTAAGTTGGTAAAGGAATAAAAACCGAACCACGACACAAAAAATCACAACTTAAAAATTACCAGTTTCTTGTAACAATAAAATTGTGACAAACTTTCACGTAGACATGGGGAACAAATATTTTTATGCAATAACGCAATATGAAAAAAATAAAATTTTTGTTTTGTTTTTTAATGATTTTATTTCATAGGATATGCAAAAAACAAGAATCATAAAATTGCATTTTGCCTATAACTAATTTTAATTAATTGTATTAGGGAAATTAATGACAAGGGGGAAAATTTTTTTCGTGTAACGTCCTATGAAGTTTTGCGTCTTATGAAATCATAAAGGATGAAACATCCTTTAAGACTTCAAAGGACTACAGTGATATTTACGTTGATGTAACTACACATGCGCACGAAGAAGAGGGGACGCTGAAATTTTAAACTTTTAAATTATTTTAAAAAAAATATGTTTGGTTATATCGTCTAGCCAGTTTGATTTAATTTATGTTTACGGTGAGCAACTAATGCAGTTAGTGTGCTGTTTTTTAAAATATCCCTTTCGTATTCAAATAATCTTTTATTTAAATTCCTTGAGGTTTCGCCAATGTAGTCCTTATGGCAATTATTACACGTGATAGAGTAAATTTCTTCTTCAAGTTTCAGTTTATTATTTCGTTTTGTATTAAGTCTTTCTTTGTTTAATTATACCAAATTATAAGTTAAACTTAGATAAATTCTTTTCAACTGCAATTGGTAGATAAAATAATATATTTTGATTCGTTGGGAATGATACACTGATCTATTTTGAAATATTTGCGAGCCTTTTGTTTCTCTATGAATATAAAAATTATTCGGGTATTTCAATGTATTTCTCTTCATATAAACATTGAGGACTACAAGTTCTGAGTGCTCTTAACTAGAATTTGATAATTATTTCTGCTTTTATTTTGTGGTTATGGTGTGAATAGAAATTTATGAGATCATTTTTATTAGTTGAATTGCAATGATTTCTGGTATATAAAATTTATATATTATTTTTTCTTAATTTTTTGTATATAATTACTCTTAATGATCGAACGAAGCACGTCTATGAGGCGGTTGAGTGTTCTTTAAAATATTGCGGATTGGCATAGATGATAATCTTAGTATATGTCCAATCTTCGGAATGTGTTTTTTAAAATTATTTTTATAATAAGGCTTAGGATTATGTTGTGACCAAGTAAATGGTTAAAGAAATGACAAAACAAGTGTTGCAGATATATATTAAACAGTAAGTACAACAGAAGCGTATTACACGACTAGTGAGTGTGTGTTGGTTGACCAGTGTTCAATCTATTCGACTGTTCCCTTAAGACCTTCTCTCCTAATCTTATAGTAGGTGAAAGAGTCCAACATAGACTCTTTAGAAGGAGGACACCACAACCCCCCGCTTTCAGAGTCTTTTTTTATAATTATCACACAATATTTTTTATTCAACGAAAAAAAAATATCAGAAACAACCACTTTGAAAAAGCTATATACAGGAATTACGTTCACATTTTTTTTCAGTTTTACGATAAACATTTTACGTGTTAACAACAGTCTCTTTTTTTTTTATTATGGTCTCTATTCATTATTCCTAAATAATTAAAAATTGGATAAGTTTAATGGTAAATTATAATGTTAATAATTTCCAATAATCCAATGCGTATTGTGCTTTTCTGTTAATTCAAAATCCATAAGTGAGGAGATGTTTTTTTTTTTACGCATTCTTTTCCTTTTTCTGTAGATATGATATGAAATGAAAGATGTTCAATATCTTTTTCTTTTCGGGTTAATTTCTTACCGTAAATTTTCTTTTTCTTTTGAGCCTTCTGAGCTCTGTCACTGATTGCGGTATTGGAACCTTAAACGTGTCAAAGATTACGTCCATAGTGTCATCTATGGAATCCTTGTCGACTACGCTTTCATACCGTTTTTCTAATTTGGTTTATATGACGTTTGTATATAAGCTTCGGTCCCTGAACCATGTAAATCATGTTACCAATTTGTCTGTCTATTGTTCCTATCTCCCAGTGAGCCTTATTATTCCCGAATACACGAAAAAAACAAAAAAACAAAAACAAAAAAAAACAAAACAAAACAAAACAAACAAACAAAAAACCCCCAAAATAAACAAACCTTTTCACTGATCTTAAAGCGCTTTTTACCCACTTTATTCCTATTTCCCGCTTTCGTTTCACTCGGAAGGAATTTGTCAAATGCCGATTTTATTTTCCTAGCAAATATGATCTCCACTGGCGTCTTGACAGATGGAGCACTGCTATTAGGGGTTACACGATAGACCTGCAAAAACTATTGTATAGCCGTATCGGTAGGAATACCTCTCGCCTTCCTCAGTGCTCTTTTGAAAGTGTCCACAAAACGCTCTGCCTGTCCATTACTTCTTGGGTGATATGGCGCCGTGGTAACATGTTCGCAGTGGCGTAGCTAGAGTAAACGTCACCCGGGGCGGTCCGCTCAAATGTCACCCCAATGACCCCGATTCACCCTATGCTGAATGGTTAGCTGTAGCTAAATTTTCATACATGCTCTACTTTACCCTACTGACCGGTACGTTACTGTTTACATGTATGATCCAAGACAAAATCCAACACCACAAAATAATCAGTTCAAATCAAAAGATTTTTAAAATGCAACTGTTCACTTTCAGAACAACTAAATACAAAACACGGCAATACACAAAAGAATGACATTCGATACTATGGTCTTAGAATGAATGTTTTCTTGCTTTCATTGTGGCAAACTGGTCAATGACATCGTCAAAATCTGTTTGTCTTGTAAGCTCGTTTTCAATGGACAGCACAGCCAGATCCGACAGTCTCGACTGGCTCATGGTTGACGTAATTTTCTGTTGCTAATTTTCCGGTGTCCAATTTTCCGTCGCATCATTTTCTGGGTATCATTTAATTATCAATGATATTTGAAAGTATTTTTCTTGACAAAAATGTTCTATTTAATTTTTAAGCATTTTTCGGAACATTGTAAATTAACTGCATTCTTTTAAAAAACCACCTAGAGAATTTATGCAAAAGTTTTTTTTTCTATATTTCTGAGATGAGAGTATTATTTACAGTATTTACATTAGTCGGATTATTGTCCTCATCTTTGTCGCCATATTTGTCACAACGTTTCGGCCGTTGTACGCCCCCGGCCGGTGGTTCAGTCTACACCAGTGATCGAAATAAAGGGTTCAGTTCGAAATTCCAACCACCTGAAGAAGGCCGGAGCGTACAACGGCCGAAACGTTGTGACAAATATGGCGACAAAGATGAGGACAATAGTCCGACTAATGTAAATACTGTTTATTTTTTTGTTTTTCTTTATACAAGTAAAATAAATTTACATCGTATTTTGATGTTATTATGATTTTAGTTTTAGTAATAATTTAAAAACAATAAATATTTATCATTAGAACCAATAATGGAAAATTAAGTTAATTTCGCTTTGTTGTTATTAATGATGCAGAGTTAAAACACCATATCATGCGATAAAATGTTACAACAATGTCTCTTGTTAGTAACCAAGATTGTAGCAAGTGAAACATGAAAGCTGAAAACATTGCTATTTTTCCTACTCACAAATTTCCCGACAATTTATTAGAAAATTTCTGACGCGGGGACAAAACTGGGGGGTCATAAATTATTTCTGGGGGTGGGGTCATATGCCCGCCTGCGAAATCCTGTGTCTCCACCACTGTTTTCAGACTATTTTTGGCACCTTAGCCTGGTTGAAAAATTTTGTTGGAGGTGACATTGTGTCACCCCTCCTGTGCTGGCACTACGATACAGTCAACAACTCCGAAACGGGGAAATAGCTCGTGTAAAAACTTTACTGTCACTTCCGCGGTCGGCTTGCATTTCAATACTTCTGGCCACTTGGAATGACTGTCAACTACTACGAGGTAGTAAAAACCATCAAGTAGGCCAGCAAAATGAATGGGTATCCGCCACCACGGACGGTCAGTTTTAGGCCAGGGATTAAATTTTATCGGGTGTGCTTTAGCAGCCAAAGCACATCCTTTGCACGATCTTACAGTGTTTTCAATATCCCTGTCCATGTTGATCCAGTAGACATAACTTATAATCAGACTCTTCATCCTTGAAGTTCCCGGATGGCCAACATGGAATTCCTTTAGAGTTCTATTCTGAAGTGTAGATGGGATTACTACTCTGCATCTGTACATTAGTAGAGTGAGTAAAATTCTGAGATATTCTGGTCTTTACTATTTAGTTTGTCCTTTACTTCCTTTATGAACTCATCATCGGACGCTTTGTCTATTATTTCATTGATTGTAATTGGAAGCACTCTGGCAGTATTGCACAAGGTACTTTTTATTTCGACCTCTGTTCTTATGGCAGCAATAACTGTGTGTTCCAGGGGTTCAGCATGTTTAGGTATAAATCTAGACAACCCGTCTTCATGACAGATTGTAGTGGATGGGAGAAATTCCATTTTGTAGTTATAATTGAGGAGAATGATTCCCCACCTTTGCAGTCTATTAGCAGTATGTGTTGGCAGACCCTTTTTGATCCAAAGATAGTAAGGAGTGAACGATGGTCTGTCTGCAACAAAAAGTACCTTCCATGAATAAATCTATAAAATTTACTCACCACAAAAATGATTCCTAAGGCTTCCTTTTCTATTTGCGAGTAACCCCTTTCAGCTGGTAATAGCGTTCTAGACGCATGGGCGATATGCTTTATCGATCCATCCTTTAACTTGTGTAAAATGCACGCCCCAATGCCGTAGGAGCTAGCATTGCTGGCTAACAATGATGTCAAGGTTTCGATCGTAATGAGTCAGGAACAGATCTGATGTAAGGACCTCCTTTATTTTCTCAAATGCTTCCTGGTTGTTTGTCCATTCCAACTCTTTATATTTTCTCAATAATTCATTAAGTGGAGCTTTCAAACTGTGCATTCTTGGGACAAAAACGTTATAATAATTGGCAAGGCCCCCGCAAAACTTTGAAGAGCCGAGACATTTTCTGGTACTGGCATATTCTTTATGGCCGTTGCCCTATCTGGGTCGGGACGTCTTCCGTTTTTGTCAATTATTTGCCTCAAGTACTTAATCTTCTCTAAGAAAAACTCACACTTCTCACACTTTTTGTAATTTGAATCCGTAATCCTGGATTCTCATAAACTGTTGCCAGACGTGCGATTTGTGTTCCTCGATGCTCTCGCTTTTCATTAGGACGTCATCGAGATAGGCCACTGCAAAATCCAGACCATTAAACATCGTGCCCATGAATTATTGAAAAATAGAAGGGGCGACCTTTACCCCGAACGGAAGTCTTAAAAATTGTATAAACAGTTATGGGTGTTTATACAAAGGAGCTTCGAGCATTCCTCGATCAAGGGTATTTGTAAATGTGCGTCGCTTAAGTCAATCTTAGAAAAATATTTTCCTCCACTAAGCTTAGCGAATATCTCCTCTGGACTTGGAAGGGGTTAATGGTGATCCTTTAGGGTGCTGTTCAGCCCCGTATAGAAGTCAGCGCATACACGAATTTCTTTGCTCTTCTTTTTAATATAAACTGTGAGAGATGCCCATTCACTATATTCATCCTTTGCCAAAACTCCCATTTCCTCAAGTCGATTCAACTCCTCGTCAGTTTGATTTAACGAGGCAAATGGAACGTTACGTTTTTTTTTTTAAACTGGGTTTACGTCTGGCTTTAACTCAAATTTAGCAGACATTTTTGTGCATTTTCCTAGTCCTCCACTGAAAACGTATGGAAAAATTTTTTAAGTTCACCTTTCAACTTTTCTGTTTCGTCAGTCAAATTTTCGACTTTTTGACATAATGAGTTAATAGGAATATCCCAAAGTTGAAACTGTTCTAACAAACCAGTCCAAAACAAATTACCCGTATTCTTCATAGTACACGCCTTTAGTTTTAAAGGTTTACCTTTGAATGACACGTTCGTTATAAGTTCGCCCATAAACTTAATAGGGTCGCCAGTTACACTTTTAGCTATTCGGTTCGTTCTTAACAAAGTCGGCGTACTCAGTTTTTTTCCATGTTTGATAATTAATTATGGATAAGTCTGAACCCGAATCAAGCCTTATATTTTTGTTATATATTTGCACTTCAATATATTTCCTTATGTTACGACTTTCTGGTTCATCAGACTTGGTAATTTTTATAAAACTTTTTTTGTCTTGTTCTTAATCCTGCAGTGGGAACTTTTGTGTCCAAATTTATCGCAATTAATATTAATTAATAAATAAATTAATAATTATTAATTAATAAAAACATTTTTTATCTTTAAAAGAACAATCTCTATACCAATGTAATTGACCACACCCGAAACATGGTCTTGACAGCAAAGTAACTGTATTATTTTTTGGTTGACCCTTTTTAGTTTTCTTTGGCGTATTTTTTAATGCGACTAACGCCACACTGTTCGATGTTTTTCGAATCATCTCTGACGCTCACGAAATGTTGGCAATCTTCGGCAATTTGCTGTAAAGTAACGTCGGGCTCGTTTTCAAGCTTGCTGAGTAACCTACGACGTATTTCGGCGTCTTTCGCTGAAATGGACGAAAATAAGGCATTTAAAATTTTTGGCGCTTAACTTGCCAATTTGAAATCATCGCAGTGTTTATTGACTACACTCGCGAAAGTAGTATAATCTTCGTCTTCTTTGAGGGTGAGATTCATGCATTTCCAACGCTTGTGGAACAGTGACGTTTTGGACGGAAGAGTTCTGTTAGTGATTGAACTGCTTCTTTAAATTTCAAGTCGCTGGTTTTCGTAGGCAAAATATAGTTAACAAACTTAGTATATTCTGATGTGCGTAGTTTCATGAGGAGTAGGCAAACCTATTTATGGTCAGCCCAATTTGCACAATCCGTATTGTATAAGTCCTCGTAACATTTAAAGTACGAAGCGAATGTAATTTCTTCTTCAGGTGCAAACGTGAAGTTTTCAATAGCACTCTATATAGCATTTTGAGAGAACGCGTTTTCGCTGCCCTCATTTTGGCTTTTGATGGTTAAAGAAATAACAAAACAAGTGTTGCAGATATATCATATTAACAGTAAGTGCAACAGAAGAGAAGACACACGACTAGTGATTGTGTGTCGGTTGACCAGTGTTCAATCTATTCGACTGTTAATATTTAACAGCCCTCCCCCACGAGGGTGTGTATGGCACAAGGCCGAGTTCAACGTGGGTTCTTCGAGCCCGTAGGTTGGACCAAAAATATTCCCTTTGAACCCGCCTAAACCGGTTCAGGGACTGTCTACCTCCTCGGACGAAACTTTGCCGAGGCAGAGAGTTCGACAGATGAACAATCTATTCGACTGTTCCCCTAAGGCTTTCTCTTCTACTAATTTTATAGTAGGCGGAAGAGTCCAACATAGATTCTTTAAAGGGAGGACACTAGAAGAGATTCAAATGGAAATTTATTGTTGAAAGTGGTATGTTTTTATCATTAGATTGATTTATTTACCAAGAAAATATAAGAAAAAAACATTTCATACTATAAGAAATGCATTCAGTTGCTTATGCTTATGTAATAAACGTAAGCTTAAACAAGTTAATAAATAAACCGTACATTCTCGTATTTTCTTACCTTTCATTGCGATAAGATACCAAACAATTAATAGTAATGAACTTCTCTCTTTCTTTGTCGACTTGATTAAGTGACCACAAATAAAGACTGGATTAAAAATGAAAGGGATATTAAAATTCAGGAACATCTTAAAAACAAATTTTATAAATGTGAGAAAACACCAGAAAATAAATTTATGGTTGTATATTTTGATAAGTAGAGAATTAAAATTTTAATTCTTTTTTTTTTAATTGTATACGCTAATAGAAGTACTTTTGTACTGGAATAAGAGTTTATTTTGCTAAAAAGTTAGAAAATTCAATGCAAGAAAATTTTTGACTTGGAAGTCAAAAATTTTCTTGCATTGAAGACGAATGAAATGCACGTTGGATGCGTATGTGGCACAGTAAATATTTTCTTGTGGAAATTACGAACAGTGTCGAGATACACGTTGTCTATTGGGTGACAATATCAAGACGGATGATGAAAAGGTTAAAACTTCTACGTTGCATGCTTTTAGTTGCTATGAGCCACAACTGATGAAGTCTTTGTGAAGTTGCGTGATAAAAGCCCTTCGGTTTGTAATATTTAATATGTCATTTATTTTTGATATTTCATTAGCCATTGCTTTTGCTCGTTGAGAAAGTATCATGCTTTTGCGTGTTTGGTTCTCTTCTGTCAGAATTACTGAAGATATATCAAGTGCATATATCATAGTTTGGAATGTGTAAATCATGGTCTGGATTCTGCCATAGTTGATTGCTATCGGCTGTAGAATTATTTCAGTTTTATAGCCACTTAACTCGTTTAACCAGGGCATAACCTGTTATAGATTTCAAAATAACTTTCATTTGATTATAATTAGTCCAATAAGATGTTTTAGATTATTTTCTTCCAATACAAGGTCCAAGAGTCATTTAAGGTAGAGGTTATTGAATGAGGGCGTACAAAGAGAGAGTAAGAGGTGCATATTATGAGGATATGTAGGATAAATAACAGTTGACCCTAGACTTGAAGATATTAAGATTGCAGTGATCGGGGAAGCATCCTGTATTCAATTTCTTCTTGCTTGAAATAAAGTTCCTTAATTCGTTTCGTTCACCAAACAGCGTAGCGTAAATCAAACAATCCAACACACACATTTTCTGTTCGCTATCATAGTCGCACTGCTCTATCGACTCGTTAAGCCCCTTTTAATAGATTGAGCGACAGGTCAAATTTGCATAGGTGCAAAAAAGAGTCTCGCGAAAGTATCCGCTCGAATGCGTTTTCTGCCAGGTGGAAAGCCATTTTCTCTCATTGTTGTGGTACGATACACCTAATTTACATAAGTGGAGTACCGACCATATAAATATGGGTTGGTACCGGAAGACGGGGAAGGAAGAAGAGATCCACTGACCTTTGTTGGACTGGTTTTTGACTTCTGTTTTGTTTGCTTTTGGATTTTTTTTGTACTGCTGTTACTGCTGCTCAGCGAAAATTTGATTTACTTGAAGATTTGGAAGAACCTTTTTGTTTGAAACACCGGACCTTTGGCGGATAAGTTATTGTTTTAGTTTCATTCTTTTTAATTTTTTCTATTTCTTTTGTTTGTTTTTAATTTGTTTTTGGGCTTCGGCCCACATTTTTTCTTTTTTTAGTCCGGTTTGACAAAGTCTTACCGGACGACTACTTTCTTATTTTTGTTTATTTTCTATCAGTTTAAAAAAAAAAAAAAAAAGAGAACAGTTAAGACAAAAGAAAAAAAGAAAAAGAAGCTTTGTGTTTAATTTTTTTTTATTTTCTTAGCGACTTCAGTCGCCTTCTTTCTCCTTTTTGTTTAGGTTTGACTAGTTTATTTTTCTTTTAATTTATTTTCTTTAGCGGCGTCAGCCGCAAAACTTTTTTTTTTTTTTATACTTTTTCTACATTTGAAGTTTGTGAAAAAAAAGAGAGAAGTTTTTGGGTTTTCCTTTTATTTTCGGCTGCCTTCGGGCGCCATTTTTTATTTTTTTGTTTAAAAAAAAAAGGTCTTACCTGTTTATTTTCTTTCAGTTTTTTGTTTATCTTTAAAGTTTTATTTCCTGGTTTATCCAGGCTTTCTTTATTTGTTTTATATTTTTATATTTTCCCCAACTCCTCTCCCCGTGATTGTGAAGAATTTTAAAACCCGTAGGTGGTAGTCTCCACGATTTTTTTTACAACATGGCCGACGGCAACAGTCGGGCCAATGTTAAAAAAGACCTGTTTGGTTCGGCCGCTAAAGCCGACCACACTGAAAAGAAAGCTGAAAAGCGGGCTGATGTCAGCCCAAAAACTGACAAAAGCATCTCCAAAAAAGGAGATGCCACTAAACCAGACCAAGTGCCTAAAGAGTCTCAAAATAAGACGAAAGAGGAGTTGCCCTCTTGCTGGAAGTCCCCCCCCCCTAGTTGTATTCTGAACATGGCGGATTTCCTGGATAAGGCGAAAGGTTACGCCCATCTTGTTAATAAAGATGGGTTCGTCGATGATGTCCAGGAGCTCGATATGTTCTCAAAGAGAATGGTGACCGTTTTTGTGGTCGACAAGAAAACCCGAAAGATTTGTCGCTCCACAAAAGACACTGTGATCAAATCACTTTTGTCCCTGGGGATAAAACCCCAAAGAGTTATCAAGGGTACGGGTTTCTTCATGTGGGACATTCTGCTGCCCACACCGGAAGATTGCCTGGCCATGGCCAAAAAAGAATTACTTACGAAAGATTTAATAATAAGAACCGAGTATGAAGGCCGCAGGCGGACCAGGGTGGCCGTTTTCGAGGTTCCTCCTCAAATTTCGGGAGAGCTTCTGGCTGCATTTTTTATGCAATACGGCCAAATTTTAGGGGCTCTCTCCGACAATTTGAACGGGGGATGGACTTTCGATGCTTGACCAGAACGCCTTCAAGTCCGTCCCCAACTGTTTGGTGTTAGGCGACCGGAAAATGCCGGTCATAGTGACTGGTAGGCGACCAACTTGCTGGATGTGTGGAGAGACTGGTCACCTTTTCTCCTCCTGCCCAGGGAAGAAGGCCCCTGGAGTTCCGGTCGTAGGTGACCAAAATCCCCCCTTGGCCGATAAGGAAAAATCCGCGGCGCCTGTAATGGGCCTAGCTGCGAGGCGGACCGATGGGCAAAATCCCTCGGTTGGGTCCCAAACCTCATTACCCCCGAAACCAACGCCTGCCACAAGTGTGGTTAAGGAGAAGGACGAGGGGAATGGCGCCTCGTAGTTAGGGGCAAGGGAAGACCCAAACAGCGGTTCCTCAGTCCCAACATGACACCAGGGACAAAGTCACCTACAGCCCCATTCCCTCTGTCAGCTCTGAGGGCGACGCCTCGACGTCATATGCTAAAAACGCTAGTGAAAAACACAAAAAAAGAACGAACCAAGCTGGCAGAAGATTTTAGATCTCAAAAAATTTGAAAGAAAAAATTGGAGGCTAAACGGGGTAAAAAAAAAAAAAAATCGCAGGGGCACCGGGCCCCCTATCCTCTGCCCCGTCTTCCCCTTCATCTAAATTCACCAAGCCACCTCCGCCAAAATCTTTGTCGAACTCACCTGTCAAAAAAATACATTCGTCCAAACCTTCTCCAGTAAGAACACCTTCGGGTTGGACTCCCTCTACCACACCAAATCCTTCACCCATGTCTACTCCTGTTCATTCACCTCACAAAAAAAGGGGCAGAGGCCCCGAATCTCAAACTGCGACCGATATGGGGAAAAAAAATCAAACCTCCATATCTCCCAGGGGAAGACGTCTGCCGCGTATCCCGGGACCAGGCAGAAAGGGTGTTCGGGCAGACGAGAAACCCAAAGGATTTAAAAGTTCTCTGGAACTTTCAGAAGATAAACGGGGTCGAGGTGGAAAATCCCGTCTGCCAAAAGGGTTTTGACCGTAATCAGAACTGGCCCGGGTACGCGGGAGATTTGGGGCATGATAGAGGAGGCCCAGTCATCTCTAAAAATGGTGCCCCCTGCTGCCTACCTGTTGGACCCAGATTCGGATGAAGTAAACCAGAAACTTAAAGGGAGGGTCCCAGTTTTTGTTCACCCATCCCTTTATAGAGCTTTGAAACTCACCTACCCTTCGGACATCGGCGGCTTGTCTCAGGATGATACCGTCGAGAATGAGATGGCGTCTGGTTCCATGGGACGAGCTGTCGGTGTCCTCACCCCAGCCATGTTCTATCCTGAAGGGCAACCCTAATCGGTTTCACAATGGCTCTTTGGTTAGCTAGTTTAAATGTCCGGGGCCTGAGGTCCGAGTCTCGCAGGGCGAGGCTCTCTCGTGACCTTCAGCGCCTCGGGGTGAATATATGTTGTTTACAAGAGACCCGGTTTTCTTCTCATGATCGTGAGGATATATACTGTCTAAGGGGTTCGCCCTTTATTCAGCATGTTTTGATGGTCGTTCGAGGGGTGTCTCTTGGCTAGTGAGCAGGTCTTTGAAGGCTGCATGTACCCTTGTCTTCGCGGATCCGGCGGGCAGGCTTTGCGTGCTGGATGTTACCATAAAGGATAAGGTTCTACGTCTCATTGGGGTTTATGCGCCCAATACCCATTCCGAGCGGCCTGCTTTGTTTCGGCAGATCGCGCCGTTCTTGACGACGTCTCGTCGGGTAGTTTTAGCGGGGGATTGAAATGCCGTCCTTGACCCCGATATAGATCGCATAGGGCACAAAAAAGGTACTAACAACCCGGATGTGAAGCCATTTCGGAACTTTATCGATGGGTTTGATCTCGTCGATAAGTTCCGGAATGAACACCCTCGGGAGGTAGCTTGGACTTGGACAACTAGTGGCAACTCGGCTCCTGGCTCGTTTGCGAGCTACCTGGACCGAGTCTTAGTTAGAAGAGTCGATGTAGGGCTCTTAGGGTGTCCAAGTTTCCATTATATAGTTTATACGGATCATAGGCTTGTCCGGGTCCGTGTAAACTTAGATAAGCCTAAGGTTAGGTTGGCTGGTTACTGGAAATTGAACTGTTCGCTTTTTAGTGATCAGGGTTTCCGGGACCAGCTGTTACTAACGATCCAAAGGGAATTGACGGGAGCGGCTGTGGGAAATGCCTGGTGGGGCAATTTAAAATCTAAGATTCGAACGTTTGCTGCCGATTTTAGTCGTCGACTCAATCTAGATAGACTAGCGGCGCAAACGGCTTTAGAAGAAAAAGTTGATCGGGCCGTGAAATCCCGTGTTAGTGGGGACATAGTCTTAGCTAAGGCAGAGTTGGCCTCCTTGCTTATCAAGAAGGATCAAGCTCTGGTAGTTAGGGCTAGGTTAAAAAGAATGTCTTCTGAGGCAACGAATATGGCCGCTGAACTGCGTGTAGAGGAAAATCGAAACGCGACCAGGCGACATATAGCGTGCGTCACATTACCGGATAAGCGGACCGTGACTACAAACGCGGGCATATGTGAGGTCTTTCGAGATTACTTTCAGGAGCTTTTCACCAGGGATCCCGGTCTGAGCTCTGCTCAGTTCGACGCCTATTTAGCTGACTTTCCCTGCCTCTCGGCAGCTGAAGTGGCTAGGTGCGAGGGTCCCATAACAGAGTCGGAAATCTGGGAAGCGCTGAAGCAGGTTGGCCTGGATAAGTCTCCGGGATTAGATGGTCTTCCCTACGAAGTTTACTTGAGGTTGTCGCACGTTTTTGTTCCTTTGCTGGAACTGATGTACAACCACTGGATGAGGCAGGGTCTTTACCTCAACGCTTCACCAGGGGTGTCATCAAGTTGCTGCGTAAGGACAAGGACGGTGGGGATGGGTTAGGGAACTTTCGCCCTTTAACGATGTTAAACACTGACTTAAAGATTTTGGCGAAGATCTTAGCCAACCGTTTGCAGCTTGTCCTGTCTAGTCTGATTGGCCCTGAACAGACTTGCGCTGTGAAGGGCAGGACTATTCAGGATAACCTTCATATGGTACGCTTGATCTTAGAACAAGTCGACAGTGAAGCCGCGCTGATCAATTTAGATCAGTCCAAGGCCTTCGATAGGGTTGACCATCGATTTCTGGAGGCTGTCCTTTCGGCGGCCGGTTTCGGAGCCGACTTTCGCTCCTGGATCCGACTCTTGTATGCGACCCCCGGTGCGCTGGTGGAAGTGAATGGGGTAAGATCGAAGCCTTTCGTATTGTCTCGCTCCATTCGTCAAGGTTGTCCGCTATCGCCTCTGCTTTACGTTCTTGCGTTGGAACCTTTCCTTCGCAAGTTGAAGGCGAATCCGGTCCTACGCGGAATTTCGCTGCCTGGTGCTTCCACCTCGGCCAGGTATTCTGCCTATGCTGACGACGTTTCGGTTCTTGTGTCGAGCAGAGCCGAGATTAACGAAGTCAGTAAGCAGATCAGTGGGTATGAGATGGTGACAGGGGCCAAGATCAACCGCGATAAGTCTGTGGGCTTGCGGTTGGGTGCGTGGAAGGTAGTTTCTCTTCCCGGACCTTTCCTCTGGACGGATGGGCCGATCAAGATACTCGGCGTCTGGTTCGGTCCTGATCTCCAGTTGGAAATGAATTGGTCGGAGGTACAAGGGCAGGCCGAGGCTGCGGGTAATCTGTGGTCTCGGAGGAGACTTTCCCTGAAGGGAAGGGCGGAAGTATGTGTTTCACACATCTATCCGATCCTCCTCTACCGTCTTTCTGTGCTTCCACTCCCGTATGCCCGACTAATGTCATTAGTCAAGGCCTTGTTCTCTTTCTTGTGGAGAGGCAAGGCCCATATGGCATCTCGCGAGATCTGTTGCCTTCATCCTTCTGAGGGCGGTCTGGGTATGCCTAGCATTGAGATTCGTCAATATATGCTTCGCATTACCTTTCTAGACCGAATGTGTCGTGGTTTGGATGAGGTGGGCACCTTTTGGAAAGAAGATGTCCGAAAACATTTCCCATCCCTGAGAAGTGTGCACTCGTGCGAGGAGGAGGCCGGTCGTACTCCTCGTCTCGAGTGCTCCTTCTACCGCGAATGTCGTCGTGCTTTGAAGCTCCTCTTGCGGACGTCGGATGGCCTCTCCGACGCCCAAGCGTTGTCTCGTAAGGCATTATATCGAGTGTTAGTTAGGGGGTCCGTTCGAGATACTCTGATCGACGAGCTCGGTCTTACGAAGCAGGAGGCTCGCTCGATATGGCCTTGGGCGCCTGGGTTGAAATGTCTCACTAACGATGAGGCATCACTCACCTGGCTGATGATTCGTGGGGCCCTCTGGGTCGGCAAAAGACTTTGTTCAGCAGGCTTGGAGAAATATCCAAACTGTCGTCGCTGTACTGGGGAAGTCGAGACCATTGGTCACGCCTTTTTTCAGTGCAAGACGGTAGTGCCGTTGTGCAAGTTTGTTGAAGGCCTCATGGTTCGCATGCTGCAGGGAAAGTTTTTTGTCCTGGAAGCCAGTTCTGTTTGTAGCAATGTGGTATCGCAATTGACGAAGGCTGAACACTATGTGTTCTGTTGCTTACTAGGGGTTATGCGAGTCGTGATTTGGACGACGCGACAGAAGGGATTCTATGAAGGCGAGAAGTTCACCTCTTCCCAACTGATCTTGTACTTTAGGCATCAGCTTAAAGTCAAGATCAGGACGGAAAGGCGGCGGCTCCCATCATCAGAATTCGGCAAAAGGTGGGTGAATCTTGCGCGAATGTGTAGAGTGAAAGGGGCTGACCTAGAGTGGCATTTGGATGTCGGTTAGGTACAGAATTTTGTCCTAGCAGGGTTGAACATAGGCAACCCACCCAGATATTAGGCTAGACTAGGTTTTCGTTTTTGAATTTTTAGTTTCCTTTTTTTTCCCCGGTTAACTTAGCTAGGGTATGTAAGCTCATTGGTCCCTTTTTTTTTCTGTCCCTATTTTTTTTACTTTTGTTTAATTCCCCATCCCCTCCCTTCGTTAGGTGGTTAGTGATGTCAGTTTTCTGGTGGATGCGGGGCGCCTTTCGTTTCGGATGTGTGCTTTCGTATTTGTTGTTGTGTATGAATGAGTGAGTGTTTGTGTGTATGCTTGATGGTTTGAATGTTTCATTATTTTCTTAGTCCCGCATCGATTTCGTCCGGTTAACTGATATTTCTGCCACATTCATAGTTTGTGGGGGGTTTTATTACTAACTCAGTTTTGTTTAGTTTATTGTAAATAGTTAATTCACTTTGTAAATATTCATTTGGGGATTTTAAAAGTTGTTATTTTATGACCCTCCCCCCATGAACAATATCTGTAAATAAGGGGACTGGTTAGGACTTCATAGAGAAACTGAGGTATTATGGTGGACGTAGTAAGAAAGGTAGGAGTGAATGTGATGTTTTGGTGAATGGAGTATTGTTGGCATGTTTGGGTCAGTGTCTGTGACTAGCTAAGTTTTAGATTTAAGACAGAAGAAGACCGTCATTCCCCATCCCCCTTTTTGGCCTTGTGCCACATTTTGTATTTTAATGCAAATAAATATTAGGAAGAAGAGATCCAATCGAGAGACTCTGCCCGACTGCGATTTAGTCAACCCATTCTGCAGGAACAGTCTTCCCAAGAATATACCAAAACTAACTGTAAATATTGTGTACCTTTTCCTTGTTTCAATACATTTTGTTTACGTACATTTTGTGTTGTATTATTATTATTCCATGCTTATCCAAGCTTCAACAATGGCGACGAGGTATAAAGAACTTTACGTTACGGAAAAAAAAGAATTAATAATTGATAGCCTTCAACAATTGGGACAAGTTTGAAGAACCCAGGCTGAAAAAAAAATCATTAATTAAAAGTCGAACATCTAATGGAACGGAAAAGTATTCTGAAGTCTGGACAGTTAAAAATAGTTAAAGGACGACTAAGCATAAAGGAACGTTCACTCAGAAAAATCTGGAAGGTGGCGTAAACAAATAACGGCGAAAAAAAAAAAAAAAAAAAACTGGCCGACTAAAAAAAAAAATGCATGGAATTAAAAGGAGCACAAATACAACGTGTCGACTTTGAAAGGTAACGAACTTGTAAAAAAAAAAAAAATTTATTTTTTTTTTTGTTTTGTTCAACAATATTTTATAAAGCAAGACATAAAATTAAAAAAAAGGCGTAAGTTGTTTCGATTTTTTTTTTTTGTCTGCTTATAGTATATTCGTGGATACACAATTTAAAAAGTATATTCTTTGTTGCATGAACACTATCAGCTAAAAATGGAGGAATTATCCAAAGTCATAGCTGAATTGTTTAAAGCCCAGCAGTTGAGTCAAGCTGAATTATTCAAATCCCAGCAGTTGAGTCTGCAACAACAAAGTGAACAGGTTGCCTTATTAAGAGAACAGCAATTAGCACAGCAGAATTATCAAGAAAGGCAAGAGGAGTTGAGTCAGCAACGTCAAAGGAACAGGAAAAAATGTATGTCAAGGTTTTGGAAATTCAAAAAGTTAACATTGGAGAAATTAAACAACAATCAGGCAAATGAAAGTAACTCTTCATATTCTAATAACATCATATTTAATTCGTTGGAAACTTTCAACTATGTGCCAGACGAAGGAAAAACGTTTGAAGCGTACTTTAAACGATATGAAGATATTTTCCACACAGACTGTGAAAACTGGTCGAATTCAAGAAAAGTCAGTCTATTACTAAGAAAGCTAGGTACAGCAAACATAGTAAATTTGTAGATTTTATTCTACCGAGAAGAACAAATGAATTGGAATTCTCGGAAACAGTGAAATTAATAAAGGAGTTGTTTGGAGCAAATATGTCGCTTTGGCATAAGCGATGGTTATGCATGAATGTCGCTAAATCCGACGATCAGGATTACTTAACTTATGCATCGATAGTGAATAGACATTGTGACAATTTCAGATTGGCAGAGATTACGGTTGAAGAATTCAAGTGTTTAATTTTTTTCTCAAGGACTGGTATCCAGTAAGAGTGCCGAAATAAGACGTAGAGTTTTGTCTAAACTCGAATCTGAACAAAACCTTACCCTGCAAAAAGTTAGCAGAGGAGTGTCAGCGGGCCGTAAGTTTAAAGAAAGAGTCTCAAAAATTTGAAGAAGCTGGTATTGCTTATATTAAAAAAGTGAAGAAACAGTCAAATTACCCATCAGAAAAAAATTGGATTAAAAATTCGGCGTATTTTAAAAATACATAAGAAAAATTAAATGAAAAGAATGAGGAGGAAAAAAATGGTTCCGCCATTTAATTGTAGACGGTGCAACGGAAGACACTGGGAGGTAAATTGCCCATATAGAAATAAAAAAATGTTTCGTGTTCTCACAAGAATGGTCACAAAAGGGTCGTGTTGTAAAACGAAAAAAAGTCAATAGCCGAATTAGACAAACAAATTCAAATATCAAATCAGATAGAGATTTGAGGAAGTATGTGACGACTGAAATATTTAAAAAAGAATATCAAATTTCAACTCGATTCGGGTTCAGATTTAACAATAATGAACTATAAAACATGGAAAATTTTAAAAAGGCCTACAATAATGAAGTCAACGAAACGCGCTCGAACAGTGACTGGAAAGGAAATTAAATTCGAAGGCGAGGTTGTACTTCCCATGAAATTGAACGGGATAGTTAAAAAAATAAAAGTTTTCATTCTGAAAAATGGAGAAAACTTGATGGGTACTGATTTTATTGAAACATTCGAATTGTGGGATAAACCGTTAAACTCTTTCTGCAGAAAAGTAGAAAGTAATACGCAAACAAGACAGGACATTAATGAGGAATTAAAAAAAAAGTTTCCGGAAACTTTCACACCTGGTCTTGGAAGATGTAACAAGTTTGAAGCCAAATTCGAATTAAAGGAAAATACTATGCCAATTTTTAAAAAGAAACGTAATGTGCCTTTTGCAAGTGTAGAGAAAATTAACGAAGAACTTGATAGGTTGGAAAAAATGGGAATTATTTCGAAAGTAGAATCTAATTCATGGGCTGCTCCGATTGTGTACATAAAAAAGAAATCAAACCAAGTCAGAGTCTGCGTTGATTTTTCTACAGGGTTGAACTCGGTAATTAAGGACTACCATTACCCGTTACCGAGTCCGGAGGAGATTTTTAACAAGCCAAATGGTGGAGTTATATTTTCAAAAATTGACTTATCAGATGCCTATCTCCAAATTCCCGTCGAAGAGGAATGTTCGAAGTTACTAGGGATAAACACGCATAGAGGGTTATTCAAGTACAACAGGCTTCCTTTTGGTATTAAAGTGGCACCTGCCATTTTTCAACAAGCTATGGACGTCATGCTGAATGATTTAGACTTTGCGTGCGCTTACTTAGACGACATCATAGTAAGGAGCGAATCGGTCGACGAACATCGAGAGCATCTCAATCAAGTATTTAAAAAGATTCAGGACTTTGGATTTAAAGTCAAAGAGTCAAAGTGCGAATTTGGTTTGGAGGAAATTAAGTATTTAGGGCACATAATCAACAAAAATGGCAGATGTCCAGATCCGGAAAGGTCCATTGCGATTAGAGACATGCCGACGCCCACTAATGTGGCGATGCTACAAAGTTTTCTAGGGCTTGCAAATTATTATCAAGCGTTCATTAAAGGAATGTACAATTTAAGAGCTCCGTTGAATGAACTGCTAAAAAAAGACAAGGCATGGGAATGGACGGTAGAATGTCAAAAAGCCTTTGATGAAATAAAGAAAATGCTTACGTCCGACCTCTTTTTAACCCATTACAATCCGAAACTGGATATTGTAGTGGCAAGTGACGCTAGTTCATACGGGATAGGAGCGTGTATTCAACACATAATGCCAGATGGTTCTAGAAAACCAATTGCACACGCTTCGAGAACTTTGCTCCCAGGAGAAAGAAGTTACTCTCAAATAGAAAAAGAGGCACTGAGTATAATTTTTGCCATACAAATATTTCACAGGTACATCCACGGCAGACATTTTATCCTTGAAACGGATCATAAACCACTGATCACCATTTTTGGTTCAAAGAAAGGGTTACCCGTTTATACAGCAAATCGTCTGTTAAGATGGGGAACCATTCTTCTCAATTATGATTTTCACATAAAGCACCTATCATCCAAAAAGATAATTCATGCGGATAGTCTATCAAGACTAGTACCAAGTCAAGAAGAAAGATTCGAAGAATCAATTATTGCAAATATCAGAGCAGATTATGAGGTGAAAAGCATGGTAAACAACATTGTAAGAGAGCTACCGGTTACGCTAAATGAAATTAAAAAAAAATCATTTGCGATGATTTCATTTTAGAAATTAAAAAGCAAAATGGTAGCAAATGACCAAAAAGTGCAGGAGATTTATTCAATAGGTGACGGAGTTTTATTATATGGTGAGAGAGTAGTAATACCAAAAAAGTTGCAGAAAAGAATACTTCGGGACTTTCATATGGGTCACCTGGGTATTAATAGAACAAAAAGATTAATGCGAAGCTTTGTGTATTGGAAAGGAATGGATGTGGATATCGAAAACATGGTTCATCGATGTAAGGGGTGTGCGTTAGCAGCTAAGGCACCACCTATAGTACACAAACCATGGCCCAAGACGGATCATCCGTGGACAAGATTACACATTGATTTCGCTGGTCCAGTAGAAGATTTTTACTACTTAATAGTGGTAGATAGTTTTACAAAATGGCCGGAAGTACTACGCTGTAAAAAGCCTACGTCCAATACCACAACAACTTTTTTGCATGAACTATTTGCACGGTTCGGTGTGCCAGAGTGTATTGTGAGTGACAATGGTACACAATTCACTTCTGAAGAATTTAAGGAATTTTGTGAGTTATATCAAATTAACCACATAACGACGCCTCCGTATCATCCGAGGTCTAATGGACTCGCAGAAAGATTTGTCGATACTTTAAAGCGAGCTCTGCAGAAAGCCTCAGGAGTTCCAACGGAAAAGGCGCTTCAGCAATTCTTACAAGTATACAGAATCACGCCAAACCAGAGAACACACTCAAACATGGCAGCAGCTGAACTAATGTTCGCTAGGAAAGTTAAGTCAGTGTTTGACAAGCTTTTGCCAGGAAAAAATAGAGTAAAAAATACCATGTATACAGCGAGGAAAAGATACACTCCCGGAGAGAAGGTGTTTTTCAAGTGCTATAAAAACAACGTTGAGTTCTGGGAACGAGGCATAGTGGACAAGAGAATCGGTGACCTGATTTACATAATTAAAGGGCCGAAGAATACTTATAAAAGGCACCAAAACCAACTTTAAAAAGATTACGTTATAGAGCAAGAAGAGTGTATACCGGATGAGGACGAAGATCCCATTGATATAATGTATGATATGTTTCAGGTAGAACCTCCACAGAATACACCTGAACCAAGAAGATCCGGTAGGAAACGGAAGTTGACGGACCCATTGGACGTGAATCCAAAACGGAAAAAATACTAAAATTAGGCAAATGGATCTACAAAGAAATAGCCATAATCATCAACCCATATAGGAAGCCAATTTGAAATCCAAAAGGGATTCCAAGGCTTGGGAGGAGGTTGTTGTGGTACGATACACCTAATTTACATAAGTGGAGTACCGACCATATAAATATGGGTTGGTACCGGAAGACGGGGAAGGAAGAAGAGATCCAATCGAGAGACTCTGCCCGACTGCAGGAACAGTCTTCCCAAGAATATACCAAAACTAACTGTAAATATTGTGTACCTTTTCCTTGTTTCAATACATTTTGTTTACGTACATTTTGTGTTGTATTATTATTATTCCATGCTTATCCAAGCTTCAACATGAATGTACACAATGTCTTGTTGCCAGAATGAGTGAATGAAATTTTCAATATTCTAAAATGACTAACAAATACATGTTAGCAAAGTTTTCAACGAGTAAATTACGTTGAACTTACAGAACGATTCAATTAAGTTACTAAATTGATTCTTCTAAAGAAAGACATATCTACAGATAACAATGCGATGTTCTGGAAATAATGCCACAGAAACAATCTTAAGTATTCATAGTGTCTTAAGAGTTTTTAAACGAAAGATAATGCTGAAGATAATTTGAAGCGTTTTAAAAAGTAACTTCAGTTAAAGAAATGTTGTCCTATTCATTTAATGATGACTTGTATTCTGCAACAACTTGGAAATAAACAGGGGTTAATAGAAACCAAACAAAGAGAAAGTAAAAATCTGTATTTCTCTGCATTATCATGAACACATCTTGCCATTTTTGAACGGTGACTGGTGATGAAAAAGTTATTTTACAAGAATATAAATCTACACACATAGTGGCTTAGGAGAGGCGAACAGGATAATATATAATAGAAATTGTCCTCCGTTCAAGGATAGTTTTGGTAAGTGTTTGGCTGGGTTGCATTAGTGTTGTCCCCTTTGAGTTGCTACAAATGTTACAAATACAGTAGACATCTATTCTCAGTTGTTAGATCGTTTAAAAGGCGATTTAAAAGAAAATACATAAAAAAATGATCAGTCGCAAAGTTGTAGTATTCCGTTCGGCTAGGGACATCTAGAATAACTTATTTTGAAAGACTCGGTTAGGAAAGTATTTCTTATTCTTAAGATCTTGCTCTATGATTACCACTGTAGGGGAGTAAATGATTATAAACTCCCTAACATTTACATATGCAAATATACTCGTAAAAATGAGAAACAGCAACAAAACGAGTATTATTTATTATCTGGTTTTGGAAACATGAGAGACAGTGATTCTGAGTAGAATTACGAATTTGGGGTCAAATGTAAATCAAATATGGATCGGAATATAACAGAACGATAAGAAATAATAAACAAAGTGTATACAGTCTTTCTCGTATGTTTTTTTTATACAGATGTGTGTAATGAGTGTTCACATAATTTAGTTAGAAAAATACAAGAAGTGTTTGATTTTCTTACCTAGAATTTTTGTTGAGTATTGTTGTGGTAGGATCCACCTAATTTGCATAGTGGAGTACCGACCATATAAATATGGTTGGTACCGGGAAGACGGGCGGGGGGAGGAATCAAGAGATTCAATCCAGAGACTCTGCCCGACTGCGACTAAGTCAACACATTCTCCAGGAACGGTCTTCCCAAGAATATACAAAAGACTATATGTAAATATTGTGTACACTTTCTTGTTTCAATACATTTTGTTCTAAGTACATTTTGTGTTGTATTATTATTATTCCATGCATTAGTCAAGTTTCAACAATGGCGACGAGGTATAAAGAACTTTACGAAAAAAAAAAGAATTGATAATTGATAGCCTTCAACAATTGGGACAAGTTTGAAGAACCCAGGCTGAAGGAAAAAAAATTATTAATTAAAAGTACAATATCTAATGGAACGGCAAAGGATTCTGAAGTTCTGGATATTTAAAACTCGTTAAAGGACAACTAAGCATAAAGGAACGTTCACTCAGAAAAACCTGAAAGGTGGCGTAAACGAATAACGGCGATTAAAAAAAAAAACAAAACAAAAACGGGCCGACTACAAAAACATGCATGGAATTAAAAGTCGCACAAATACACCGTGTCGACTTTGAAAGGTAACGAACTTTAAAAAAAAAAAAAAATTTTATATTTTTTTTTTTAGTTGCTCAACAATATTTTATAAAGCAAGACATAAAATTAAAAAGTCGTAAGTTGTTTCGAATTTTTGGGCAGCTTATATTATATTCGTGGATACACAATTTAAAAGTATATTCTTTGTTGCATGAACACTATGTTATAGACAAGCGTATGGTTGCAAGAAAGAAATACGACAACAGTAGAAATAGATTTACGTGGTTTATTTCAACAGGAACGTAAGGGTTTAGGACAGCTACCTTGGTGTGGTAAAGTTCATAAGCCGGCTTTCGGATCTGGTCGATCTCTCATAGTAGTTCACACATGTTGACGGTGGTTGACGCTCTCCTGTTGACAGCTGCTGAACGTGACCGGTCTCCCTTTGTGGCCACCTGTTGACAGCTGCTGAACTTCCCTGTGACCCCTTTTTATAGCGTTTTTTTTATGGCTTAACAGGCTCGAGAAACGAAGCGAGTATAATTAGGAGGGAAGCATTTTTATTGGACGAAAAATAGAGCACTTTAATTATTATTTTATTTTTCGACCGGAACACGTGTGTCGGAAACATTTGTAAAGAAAGTTAATGGTCATTTGGGACGGGGCTTTGTCCCTTTCACATCCGGTTCTCGCTCTTGAGTATTTGCCTGTAAATCAGCCGAGATATGTATTATTTTATTTTATAACAAGGCTCCCCCAGATCTCGGTCTCATTTACAGTGAGCGTTATTCATGTATATTTGGGTGATTAATTCATTATAAAGTCTCTGAAGCGTGTGGGAAGTTGTCCTCGTGTTCTTCTTATTGGCATTTGTTTTGGTATGGGGTTATTTGCTGAGTTATGTGTCCCCGAGGGATGTAGAGGAGAATGATCCTGGTGACTGTTACATGGTGGAGGCAGAGGGATTGCATTAGAAAGATGTGTTGGGCTTGGAGCCAGTCGTCGGATATGTGCACGGTGAATCCAGATTGTATCACCATCATCGTTTTGCACCTGACACATCATATTGTTCGTTTTTATAATGGTGTAATTTCCTATCCAGGGCAGATGAGAGGATTGGGCAACAGTTAAGTGTGGCCGATGAAGTAAAACCTTGTTGCCTACTTGTATTGGGTCCTTGTATGTGAGGCGATTTAAGTTAGTCTCAAGTTTGTGGTCGGCTTCATCGTTGGCCAGGGTGACGTGGTGGTGAACCTGCTTTAGCAGGGCATTAATTTGCATTCCATATGCTCCAGGATCGTCGCTTGTGATTTCTTTTCTGTGTAGTGTAGGTAGGCCGATGTTGGGGTAACGGCTGGTAATGGCATAGTGCGGGGAGACACCGGTGGCACTGTTGATCGTGGCATTCATGGACGAAACGACAGATTCTAGAACGTCTGTCCATTCACAGTTCCTGTCTTCGCATAACATATAAAGTGCGTTCTTCATCATGCGATGTTGTCTCTCGATATTTCCTGAGCTTTGCGGGCGCCAAGGACAGTGAAGTTCTTGCGTGATTGACATCTGGTTACAGAATTGTCGATAGACTTCTCCAGTGAAGTGTGTGCCTCGATCAGAGGATACTATGCGTGGAATCTCTCTGTGTCGAAGGAAGAAATGGTAAAATCCGCGGGCGGTGTCGATAGCATGGTCTCACGCGCATGGTATGGCTGTAAAATGTCGGCTGAAGCTATCCAAGATGGTTAGGATGTAGCGTTTTCCCTTTGAGTTGGGCATTGTGACAAAGTCTATAAAGACGAGATCGAATGGTCTCTTTCCTCGTTTGCAGTGGCCTTGATGTCGCGGTTTTTGAATTCCCACCAGTAGCTGGAAAGGAGTTCTCGCATACGGGTGACCCCTGAGTGGTTGTTGCCCTCGTGTGCCTGGTAGAGGTATCTGGGTCGTAGTTTGTATGGTACAACCAATCTCGGAGAGTGTTTACTGTCTCTTATCATCAAAACGGAGGTGCCTGGTTCTAGAAAAAATTGGTGGAAATGTTTTTTGAAAAGCGTAGCTCGGTGGTCGTCAGGATCGATATGAGGTTCGCTTGTGGTGGGTGAATGGAGGGCGCTGATGATCTTTGCCAGGGCGTCGTCCTTCTGTTGTTCGTCTGCGATGCCGAGGTGGTTGCAGATTCTCTCAGTGGGGATGGTGGTGGTGGAGTGGTAGGCGAAGAATGCGTTGGTGATGCGCTTGTGGGTGTGGGCGTTTTGTGGTGTGTGAGTTTTGGGAATGTGCTGCAAATCGTTAAACTCGCCGAGGCACCAAGATGGGATGTATACGCGGAGGTCTGAACCGCTTACCTCGAATGTCTTGCCTGCCGGTGTAGGGTCGTTCGGGGCTTTCGTTTTCTTATGTACGCAGCCTCTGCTGAGCATGTCAGCCCATACATTTGATTCGCCTTCAACATATTCCAAGACGAATTTATAACATGAAATTTCTTCTTGCCATCGTCGTATTTTGGCATTATTAAACTCTCGTTGGTCCAGATATGTCAGCGATCTGTGGTCGGTGAAGATGACGAAGGGGCGGTTGCGGAGGAAATAATCAAATTTCAATATTGCCCACTTTATTGCATATGCCTCTCTTTCCGTCGTGGACCAGTTCTGTTCCGTGGAGTTGAATGTATGGGAAGCGACCGCTATGATATCTTTCTTCCCGTTGTCGGCTTCTTGCATTAAGATTGCTCCACATGCAACGTCACTGGCGTCGGTGGTGAGTGTGAAAAGTTTGGAGAAATCTGGAAACGAGATGACGGGTCGCGAAGAGAGACGGTCCTTGATTTTTTTGAAGGCTCTGTCGGTATTTTGCGTCCAGACAAACGGTTTATTAACCTTGTTGAGTTCGTGTATGGGACCCATAAGTTTTGAAAACATATCTGACCTGATTTGTTTGTGAAGACGTGTCTCTAGGAATTGTCTGATCCACACTAAACGGCCGATAAGGCTTTGTAATTCCTTTTTGATGTTGGAGGTTTCATTTCCTGGATGACACGAACGTATTCTGGATCAGCCTTGAATCCTTCGCTGTTTACTATGCGTCCGAGGAATTTTGCCTCTGATGCGAGGAAGGAACATTTATCGGGATTCAGCTTGAGTCCGAATTTTCGGAGGGCAGTAAAAAATTGTTCGAGGGAGAGTATGTACTCCCTAAATGTCCTAGCGTGGACCAGGTTGTCGTCGATATAGGAGGAAATGTCACGGGATGTGACCGTGGCTAGTGCTTCTGCTATGCAACGGGAGAATATTTGTCCGGCAGATGTAAGGCCGAAGGCCAGGCGCGTGTATTGATAGCATTGGTCCTTCCATGTAAATGCCGTTTTGTATCGGTCTCGCTTGTCGATCTCAATTTGCCAGTAGCCGCTGCGTAGATCGAGGGTAGTAAAATATCTATTGCCTTTGCCGATTTTGTTGAACAAGTGGTCGATCCTTGGCATTGGGTAAGGGTCAAGATCGACTAAGAACTTGTTGAGGGTTCTTTTAAAGTTAGCAACGACACGAATCGATCCGTTTTTCTTGCGTACGGCAAATACAGGGCTATTGAAGCCTTTGGGGTCGCTGCAGTTTTCAATGATACCTTCATCAGCCATACGCTTAATTTCGGTATCTACGTCTGCTTCCAAAGCCTGGGCTATCGGGTGTTGTTTCTGGCTGCGAGACTGGCCGTTGGTTGGTATGCGGATGGGTCGGATGAATGTGCCTTTGCTGCTGCTTTCTGTGCCGATAATGTCAGCGTAGAGAATGAGTAGGTTTGCAGTGGCCTCTAGTTCATCTCGGTTTGGGTGGTTTGGTAGCGATAGTCCCGTGTTATGTTTTAGCCAGGTTAGCTTTTGATCCAGTGTCTGGATGTTGGGCTGTAGTTCCATAGTAGGCTGGTTTTGGATGATGTCAGCTTGGGCGCCATATGCTGGATTGTTGGTTGACGATGACGGTGATATGATTGCGGCTGTGTGTGTTGTATATCCTGAGGAAAGTGTGTGTCTGAATTCTATAGTCGCATTTTGGTTGTCGATTAGATAGGAATCGAGCGTGTTGTGACGTAGGATATTTTGGCCGATCAGGATTGGTGTGGTTTGGGTAGTTACCAACACGTTAACCTTTTTGAATGTGGGTGAGTCTGGACTGCCGATGGTGATGTCACAAGTCAGTTCGCCGAGAGCGGTGGTGCTGCCGTTGATTCCTTTTACTACAACGTCGGAGCGGGTCATGAGTTTCTTGGCTTCTCTGGGTAACTGAGATATTGGTACGATGCAGGTGGAGCATCCAGAGTCTAGCATTGCGACGCCAGAGAAGGTGATGTCCCTGAAGTTGAAGGTGGTCTGGACGAGCGGTGAATGGTGAGAGAGTCCTTGAAAGTTTAAGGTGTGATGGCTGACGTAGGGGCATGGCGAACGAGGCATCACATCTCGTCCTCCCCGAAGCGAAAATCCTGTTCCACATCATTTATGGCTTGTATATTGTCATTCGTTGCGGCGATATGGGCCTGTGCCCGAGTGCGAGGTGAGTGGCGATATACGCAGTTGCGTCCATGGTGGCAGGAGCGACCTCTGGGGTAGTTCTTGCACATGCTGATTCGTGGTGTGTGCTGATGGTTTCTGCGTGTCGGATGGTGGCCATGTTTGGGAGGGTTGGTGAGGCCCGTCTGCTGTGGGTTTGATTGCCTGCTGGGTCGGAGTGGCGCGTTTCTTTGCTTTGACTGCTGTGTTTTCTGTGTGAAGTACACAGTGTCGTGCGAAGTTGTGTCGTTGGGTTTTACGCCGCGATCAAGGTATATTTGAGCTTCGGAGGCTATGCCAATGGCTGAATAGTGGTTGTCCATTGTCTTGAGGAGATGTGGGTAGAGATTTGAGTTCCAAATTTTCACCTTTTCGCTCATTAGCATAGCGCCGATGATGGAAATAAGTCCATCGACTGTTAAGTCAGTATTTTTGTGTTTTTTGTATTTATTTTTTATGTGGACAGCTGCCTCTCTAAGGGTGTTTTCGAGTCGAATTTTTCGCCGTCTCGCAGTTCCAGGTCCCAGGCTTGACTGAGGTGTTGGAAGTTAGTCATCTGGCTTCCGTGGGCTCCTAATAAGTATTCCTTCAGTTGTTCGAAGGTGGATATATCCTTTTTTGAGTCAACCATTTGCAGAAAAATACCTTGGTCCAGTAAATCTTTAGCAGACTTGACGAATTCGCATTCCAGGCTGGGATAGGTGCTGAGTTCTGGCGTGACGTGGATTGTGTATGCTTTGTTTAGGGCCGTGATGAATCGGTTCACGTCGTGTCCAGGGTGAAAAGTTTTCTCTAGCTTCAATGTGTCGCGTATAGTTTGTTGGCGTATCATTAAGCTGTAATCGCCGTTTGTTTGAGCGGTGGGAGGTGTTGAAGTAGTTTTTAGGGCAGTCAGCATGTCGTTTATGTCGGCTTGAATTTCTTGTATCGTGGCTTCGGAAGGCTGTATTGGTCCCGTTTTCATGTTGAATAGTAGTGTTTTCTGTTCCTTGATGAGAGTAAATAGTTCGGCTCGGGTGAAGCTCGTGTAGTCGGCCATATTTCTCTTGCTGTACGCTTCTGACACCAGTGTTATAGACAAGCGTATGGTTGCAAGAAAGAAATACGACAACAGTAGAAATAGATTTACGTGGTTTATTTCAACAGGAACGTAAGGGTTTAGGACAGCTACCTTGGTGTGGTAAAGTTCATAAGCCGGCTTTCGGATCTGGTCGATCTCTCATAGTAGTTCACACATGTTGACGGTGGTTGACGCTCTCCTGTTGACAGCTGCTGAACGTGACCGGTCTCCCTTGTGGCCACCTGTTGACAGCTGCTGAACTTCCCTGTGACCCCTTTTATAGCGTTTTTTTATGGCTTAACAGGCTCGAGAAACGAAGCGAGTATAATTAGGAGGGAAGCATTTTTATTGGACGAAAAATAGAGCACTTTAATTATTATTTTATTTTTCGACCGGAACACGTGTGTCGGAACATTTGTAAAGAAAGTTAATGGTCATTTGTGACGGGGCTTTGTCCCGTTCACATCCGGTTCTCGCTCTTGAGTATTTGCCTGTAAATCAGCCGAGATATGTCATTTTATTTTATAACAACTATCAGCTAAAGATGGATGAATTATCCAAAGTCATACCTGAATTATTTAAAGCCCAGCAGTTGAGTCAAGCTGAATTATTCAAATCCCAGCAGTTGAGTCAAGCTGAGTTAGTCAAATCCCAGCAGTTGACTCAGCAACGTCAAAGTGAACAGTTTGCCTTATTAATAAGGGCACAACAGAAAAGAGAGCAAGAATATCAAGAAAAGCAAGAGGAGTTGAGTCAGCAACGTCAAAGGGAACAGTTTGCCTTATTAATAAGGGAACAAGAGGAAAGACAGCAAAAATACCAAGAAAAACAAGAGGAAAGACGGGAAAAACAGGAAGAAATGCAGATCAAGGTTTTAGAAAGTTAACACTGGAGAAATTAAACAACAATCAGGCAAATGAAGGAAACTATTCATATTCTAATAACATCATATTTAATTCGTTGGAAACTTTCAACTATGTCCCAGACGAAGGAAAAACGTTTGAAGCGTACTTTAAACGATATGAAGATATTTTCTACACAGACTGTGAAAACTGGCCGAATTCAAGAAAAGTCAGTCTATTACTAAGAAAGCTAGGTCCAGCGGAACATAGCAAATTTGTAGATTTTATTCTACCGAGAAGAACAAATGAATTGGAATTCTCGGAAACAGTGAAATTGCTAAAGGAGTTGTTTGGAGCAAATATGTCGCTTTGGCATAAGCGATGGTTATGCATGAATGTCGCTAAATCCGATGATCAGGATTACTTAACATATGCATCTTTAGTGAATAGACATTGTGACAATTTCAGATTGGCAGAGATTACGGTTGAAGAATTCAAGTGTTTAATTTTTGCTCAAGGACTGGTATCCAGTAAGAGTGCCGAAATAAGACGTAGAGTTTTGTCTAAACTCGAATCTGAACAAAACCTTACCCTGCAAAAGTTAGCAGAGGAGTGTCAGCGGGCCGTAAGTTTAAAGAAAGAGTCTCAAAAAATTGAAGAAGCTGGCATTGCTTATATTAAAAAAAAATAAAAAAACTGTCAAATTACCCATCAGAAAAAAATTGGAGTAAAAATTCGGCGTATTTTAAAAATAGACAAGAAAAATTAAATGAAAAGAACGAGGAGAAAAAAAGAATGGTCACAAAAGGGTCGTGTTGTAAAACGAAAAAAGTCAATAGCCGAATTAGACAAACAAATTCAAATATCAAATCAGATAGAGATTTGAGGAAGTATGTGATGACTGAAATATTTAAAAAGAATATCAAATTTCAACTCGATTCGGGTTCAGATTTAACAATAATGAACTATAAAACATGGAAAATTTTAAAAAGGCCTACAATAATGAAGTCAACGAAACGCGCTCGAACAGTGACTGGAAAGGAAATTAAATTCGAAGGCGAGGTTGTACTTCCCATGAAATTGAACGGGATAGTTAAAAAAATAAAAGTTTTAATTCTGAAAAATGGAGAAAACTTGATGGGTACAGATTTTATTGAAACATTCGAATTGTGGGAAAAATGGGAATTATTTCGAAAGTAGAATCTAATTCATGGGCTGCGCTGATTGTGTGCATAAAAAAGAAATCAAACCAAGTCAGAGTCTGCGTCGATTTTTCTACAGGGTTGAACTCGGTAATTAAGGACTACCATTATCCGTTACCGAGTCCGGAGGAGATTTTTAACAAGCTAAATGGTGGAGTTATATTTTCAAAAATTGACTTATCAGATGCCTATCTTCAAATTCCTGTCGAAGAGGAATGTTCGAAGTTACTAGGGATAAACACGCATAGAGGGTTATTCAAGTACAACAGGCTTCCTTTTGGTATTAAAGTGGCACCAGCCATTTTTCAACAAGCTATGGACGTCATGTTGAATGATTTAGACTTTGCGTGCGCTTACTTAGACGACATCATAGTAAGGAGCGAAACTGTCGACGAACATCGAGAGCATCTCAATCAAGTATTTAAAAAGATTCAGGACTTTGGATTTAAAGTCAAAGAGTCAAAGTGCGAATTTGGTTTGGAGGAAATTAAGTATTTAGCGCATATAATCAACAAAAATGGCAGATGTCCAGATCCGGAAAGGTCCATTGCGAATAGAGACATGCCGACGCCCACTAATGTGGTGATGCTACAGAGTTTTCTGGGGCTAGCAAATTATTATCAAGCGTTCATTAAAGGAATGTACAATTTAAGAGCTCCGTTGAATGAACTGCTAAAAAAAGACAAGGCATGGGAATGGACGGCAGAATGTCAAAAAGCCTTTGATGAAATAAAGAAAATGCTTACGTCCGACCTCTTTTTAACACATTACAATCCAAAACTGGATATTGTAGTGGCAAGTGACGCTAGTTCATACGGGATAGGAGCGTGTATTCAACACATAATGCCAGATGGTTCTAGAAAATCAATTGCACATGCTTCGAGAACTTTGCTCCCAGGAGAAAGAAGTTACTCCCAGATAGAAAAAGAGGCACTGAGTATCATTTTTGCCATACAAAAATTTCACAGATACATCCACGGCAGACATTTTAGGCTTGAAACGGATCATAAACTTCTGATCACTATTTTTGGTTCAAAGAAATGGTTACCCGTCTATACCGCAAATCGTCTGTTGAGATGGGGAACCATTCTTCTCAATTATGATTTTCACATAAAGCACTTATCATCCAAAAATATAATTCATGCGGATAGTTTATCAAGACTCGTACCAAGTCAAGAAGAAAGATTCGAAGAATCAATTATTGCAAATATCAGAGCAGATTATGAGGGGAAAAGCATGGTAAACAACATTGTAAGAGAGCTACCGGTTACGCTAAATGAAATTAAAAAAGAAGCTGAAAGCGATGATTTCATTTTAGAAATTAAAAGCAAAATGGTAGCAAATGACCAAAAAGTGCAGGAGATTTATTCAATAGGTGACGGAGTTTTATTATATGGTGAGAAAGTAGAAGTACCATAAAAAGTTGCAGAAAAGAATACTTCGGGACTTTCATATGGGTCACCCAGGGATTAATAGAACAAAAAGCTTAATGCGAAGCTTTGTGTATTGGAAAGGAATGGATGTGGATATCGCAAACATGGTTCATCGATGTAAAGGGTGTGCGTTAGCAGCTAAGGCACCACCTATAGTACACAAACCATGGCCCAAGACGGATCATCCGTGGACAAGATTACACATTGATTTCGCTGGTCCAGTAGAAGATTATTACTACTTAATAGTGGTAGATAGTTTTACAAAATGACCGGAAGAACTACGCTGCAAAAAGCCTACGTCCAATACCACAACAACTTTTTTGCATGAACTATTTGCACGGTTCGGTGTGCCAGAGTGTATTGTGAGTGACAATGGTACACAATTCACTTCTGAAGAATTTAAGGAATTTTGTGAGTTATATCAAATTAACCACATAACGACACCGCCGTATCATCCGAGGTCCAATGGACTCGCAGAAAGATTTGTCGATACTTTAAAGCGCGCTCTGAAGAAATCCTCAGGAGTTCCAACGGAAAAGGCGCTTCAGCAATTCTTACACGTATACAGAATCACGCCAAACCAGAGAACACACGCAAACATGGCAGCAGCTGAACTAATGTTCGCTAGGAAAGTTAAGTCAGTGTTTGACAAGCTTTTGCCAGGAAAAAATAGAGTAAAGAATACCAGGTATACAACGAGAAAAAGATACACTCCCGGAGAGAAGGTGTTTTTCAAGTGCTACAAAAACAACGTTGAGTTCTGGGAGCGAGGTATAGTGGACAAGAGAATCGGTGACCTGATTTACATAATTAAAGGGTCGAAGAATACTCATAAAAGACACCAGAACCAACTTAAAAAATGTTACGTTATAGAGCATGAAGAGAGTATACCGGATGAGGAGGAAGATCCCATTGATGTAATGTATGATATGTTTCAAGTAGAACCTCCACAGAATGCTCCTGAACCAAGAAGATCCGGTAGGAAACGGAAGTTGACGGACCCATTGGACGTGAATCCAAAACGGAAAAAATATTAAAATTATGCAAATGGATCTACAAAGAAATAGCCATAATCATCAACCCATATAGTAAGCCAATTTGAAATCCAAAAGGGATTCCAAGGCTTGGGAGAGGGGTGTTGTGGTAGGATCCACCTAATTTGCATAGTGGAGTACCGACCATATAAATATGGTTGGTACCGGGAAGACGGGGTGGGGGTGGGGGAGGAATCAAGAGATTCAATCCAGAGACTCTGTCCGACTGCGACTAAATCAACACATTCTCCAGGAACGGTCTTCCCAAGAATATACAAAAGACTATATGTAAATATTGTGTACACTTTCTTGTTTCAATACATTTTGTTCTAAGTACATTTTGTGTTGTATTATTATTCCATGCATTAGTCAAGTTTCAACAAGTATTAAGAGAAATGTAACTATTATGGCATGAGAAAGGAAAAAGATATGAAACGCTCGTTGACGCTCGTGTTAACGACCTGTCCATGTGAATTGCTTGTCCGATAGTGAGAATGTTATGTGCTTGTGTGACTAAAGAAAAGTGGGGTTTATTCTCATTGGTTTAGAAAGAGTGAATTAATGATAACCATAATTGTTATAATAATTTTTTTACACTATATTTTTTATGGACACGTGACAGTAAAATTATTTTAATTTATTTTCTTTATGGACACAGCATCACCTATTCTGAAGTTCAGCGAATATTTTGATCAGAGTTCTTAAAACATGAAAAAGTGAAAACAGCTCTTTAAATAATTTTTCTCTAAACCAAAAGACCTTTACAGAAATGTCATCGAGTTTTCCACCGACATGCAGTGGAAATATATTGAATAAATTTCTAGGTCTGAAGCTAGGAAAGTTGGTTCCCGATTTTCTTGCCAGAATTTATCTTACACAAATCCATAAGTCTAACATTCGTCCATGCATTGTATAATGCTGTTAGATCTAGTCTGGTACTTCTGATATGTATTTAAAGATTCTTGATAAAATCGGTCCTGACCTGGCATCTGCTTCAGTTCCTTTCCACCGCTGTAACAGATTCTATGTGCCTTTTATATTAACCCTTTTATGGTAATTGTTCTGGTAACTAGACTTTATGAATTTAAGCGCAGTACTAGATTGGTCACAAGGTTTCATCATTTTACAGTTGAAATTGTTAGATATAACCGTACGTACTATGCTAGCAGTTTCTCCTCTCACTTATCAGTTGTGCAACTCTTTTCCGGCTTCTTGTTTTCCAGTTAATTTCGATCTCCAAAAATTTAAATGAAATGGCAATCGTTATCCGGTTTTAATTTTTGATCTTTTATTATTTTTTCTACTTAATGTTTTTCTTTTTACTCATTCTTTCACTCATTAACGTCTTAGTGGCTTTATTGCCTTTGCTTGTAGTAAAATTATTTAAACACAAAGTAATTAATAGATTTTATTCGACTTTATTTTTTATTACTATAAACATTTAGTGGTTAGACGTGTTTTGAGTATACATCCCTGTCTCCTTTTTCAAACAGGGAAATAGGCTTAGACATCAAAAATCTAAAAGAAAATGTATGTTTCGAACGTACATTCAGTTGATCCTGGGAAGCCATCTTTTAACCAAGCGTGCTTAACCATTCGGCCAGGCAAGTCTCTCTATAGTAAAGCAAAGCACAATTACCCATTTTATGAAATACACGTCTCTTTGAACTTTTGATGTTTATATCTGCTAATTATATTTTCGTACCCGAAACGTAAACACAATTTAACATTACGTATAACCTATCAACATTCGTGAAGGAACAAGCAAAAATTAATATATGCAGAAACAGTAAGAAAAGTCAGTATAACTCTCAGATCTCATTATGTTTGGGAAATGACTTGAAGCGTGCCGCTGAGATTTACTAATGTAAATCTCAATCTCTCGGTAATTAAGCACAGATAAGTCTGAATCATAAGTGTCTTCTTTCCGATTAGAAATTTTTTCATGAATTGGTGATAAGGTTCCAACACATGACGATAGAAGGAGGATAACTGACAACCATGTCGAACCGACTGTGAGATTGTAGAGGACCGCGGGGTGAAGATATAAAGAACACACGTGGGTTAAAATTTCCTATACCATAAATGATGATTGACAATTTAACCTAGGTAGAAAAAAAGCAAAAATTGATAAAAACACTGAAGTCTTCCACCCCTACACCAACTGGCCTTGGGTTGGTATTATTTTTATATTTTCTATTATCCTTAATATTCACAGCAAAAAAGTTCGCCTCCAACACAGAAAAATGGATTCCAACTCAAAACAAGCCGCCAAAGATGAATCCCAATAACAGCTTAAACATCTCTTTGAATCGCTTTGCTGGAGTTTTGCCAACGTCAATGAAAATTTTTTTTCAGGAAAACATACAAAAATACTAAAAAAACAAAACCAAAAATCTCACTCACTCACTCACTCACTAAGATAAAATTTCGCACATTGAGTGTTGGTGTGAATAAAAAACCTATAATTTCTAGTGATTTTCCAAGCGTGGCTTAGATGTGACACAAGACCTAAAGTAGGGGGCACCCAGTGAGGATCGAACTCACTACTCAGTCGTAATTGTTCTAGCGAGACAACAAACCTATAATTTATATTAATAATAAATATACTTTTTTTTCAGAGTTGAGGAAAAATGTATATTTGTTTATTACACTGGACAACAAATTTCAAATTTTTGTCTATTGAATTAGATTTGACAATTCATTCTTTGTAATTTGTCCTGATTTTGCTAAACACACCTCTTTCGTTGTATTCGTAAAAAAAAAAATCTCTCAATGCTCGCTAAGTCTGCTTGCAGTTACACATTATGCAACTATGTTTTTTATCTAGCTATTGTTATGGTATTGTTGTATTATGTATACTTTTATATGTAAGACCCTAAAATATTTTAATGTCATTTTTAACCCATTTTAATATATTAATATTATATATTTTAGTACATTAAGGTAAAAATATCATAGAATTTTCTCGAGTGTTTCTGCTTTCTGTAGAGTATTCTAGAGGGACAACTAAGATATATAAAAATGACTCGTTTCCGGAGTTAATCAGCCAATCCAACACTTTACGTCAGTTGATTTTGCGCTTTATTGTTCGAAGTAAGTGTTTATTTTATCTACGTTCGTCATTATTTTTGGATTTTGTGTGCATTTGTTTTTGTTTCCCGTACGTGAATTCTTGTCCGTTGTTTTATTTTTATTTGTGAACGGTGTCGTGGGAACGCCAACATTATGGAGCAGTCCCAGCTTCTCGAGATAACACCCACTACAGCAAGCCCTTCGGCGTGGGCAGGAAATAGACAGTTCAATACTTCGCTAAAAAAGACGAAAAAATGCCCCAAACTTGATTAAACAATTTTTTATTGTCTAAATGTTTATGTTATTATTAAGAGGAAAGACCAAAGTATTTTTGAATATTTTAATTTTTTTTTTAATTCGTCCGAAATTTTAGTTAAAAAAAATTGTTTTTCTTGAGTCATCAAAATTGACGTAAAATTAGTTATGTCCGCTATTATTGGCAGTTTTATAAACAAAAATTAATATCTCCGTTTAAAAATCCTCTAAAATTCAATTATACTTTTTTCAAAAGTTATTTTAGAAAAAAAAAAATAAAGTATACTTAATGTGATTTGAAATTAGTTAATTTTTTAGTAGAAAAAAATCAGTTGGAAATAAGAGAAGCATGTCTCAACGTAGACTGTGGTGGATTCTGTAGAGATAGATTTAGCTAGGCAGACTCTAGAGCGGTCGGCTCACGAGCCCTACAAGGGTCAGCTAGTTAGGCATAGGTTAAACAAGATGTCTAACGAAGCTGTGAAAATGGGCGCTGATTTGCGCAAGGAAGAGATCCGTCGAGGTTCCGATCGATGCATTCATAAGGTCAAAACCCTGGAGAGGCATACTCTGAGGTAGACATGTGCAAGGCGTTTCGGCGGCATTTCAAGAGCCGGTTTATCAAGAAGCCTGGTCTTTGTGACGAAGAGTTTCGCAGCTATTTGGCTGACTTTCCTCGGTTAAAGATTTTGGCCAAGATCCTGACGGAACGTTTGCCCTCAGTTGCCGAGATTCTCTTGGGACCTGAGCAGACTTGTGCTGTGAAGGGCCGAACAATTCAGACCAACTTGAATCTGACCCGGAGGATCCTAGAGGGTGTAAAAGACGACGAGCAAGCCGCGCTGATCAATTTGGATAGGGTCAACCATCGGTACCTGGCACCTTTCCTGCAGGCCGCCGGATTCGAACCCGACTTCTGCAAGTGGATTAGTCTTCTGTATCACGCCCCCAGTGCCGGGGTAAAGGTGAACGGAAAGCGGTTGCGAGCTTTTGCGCTGTCTCGGTCGGTTCGTCAGGGTTGTCCACTGTTGCCGCTACTTTATACCTTGGCGTTGGAGACTCTTCTTCTCCGGGTTAAGGAAGCAACGGGCAGTTCGGCCCCACGTAGAATTGTTGTCACTGACGGGGTTTGTGCCAAGATTTCCGCGTATGTCGATGACGTATATACTTTCGTTTCGTGCTGCAGCGACATTGAGGTGGTACAGAAGGCGTTTGAACGGTATGAAAAGCTCACGGAGGCCAAGATTAACCGTAGCAAATCTTCCGGCTTGCGGTTAGGCGCCTGGAAGGGGGTCACCCTTCCGGGCCCTTTGGTTGGACTGATGGACCCGTCCGCACTCTTGGAGTGTGGTTTGGCCCGGACTCCAGCTAGAGAAAAATTGGTCAGAAGTACAGTCAAATGACTTGGATCCGAAGAAGGTTGTTCTTGAAGTGTGCCACTTACGTCTTCCCTCACATCCTTCACCGGTTGGCTGCACTTCCTCTTTGCAAGGACCATAGGACGGCGATCGAGCGCTTTTTGTTCACCCTCTTGTGGGGTGGGCGCAAGTGGATGGTCCGTAAAGAAGCTTGTGTTCAGCGTTCGTGTCATGCGGGGCTGGGATTGCCATACTTGGTGAGTCATCGACATGCATCGAGGTTGGATTTCCTACGCCGTGTTTTGACACAAAATTCGATTTTGGCGGGGTGTGTTAGGGACGCCTTCACTAGCCTTACTATCACTCCTCCCATTTCCTGGGCTAAGCGCCGTCGTAGGTCCGGGAAACTGTTGACTTTCCCCAACGACTGTCGAGCGGCCTTGAGGGTTTTCCCTCGGTCCAGTTACCTCAAAACGTCTTGTATCGTATTTTGTACGTGTATATTATTAGTAAAGCGGGTCGCGAAGGAGCCTCTATGCGGACAGCTCGGTTTGTCGCTGACTGAGTTGCTCTCTTTCTGGTTTTGGGCGATTGATTCGGAACGTGCTATCTCTCAATCACATGGCTTTCAGATGGGGCGTGGCAGAGTTGCCCGACTGTCACCGGTGTGACCTTTGTTTAGAGAAAACGGCTTCGCACGCCTTATACCATTGTCCTCAAGTGCGCCCTTTCTGGGATTACGTCAGCAAGTTGACGGCTCGTATTGCTCCCGATAAGCTCGCGCTCATCGATCTTCCATACGCGTGTGATAATGTGTCGCTCCCGTATTCTCTGCTGAAACGAATGGTGTTTTTAACGCTGCTAGCCGTGGCAAGAATGACGATCTGGATGACGCGAATGGAGGAAACCTTTCGATACGAACGCTATTCTCATCAGGCTCTGATCGGATTCTTTCAGCATCAGCTGAAGTTGAAGATTAGAACTGATAGAAAGCGTTTGGTGTCGACAGATTTCAACGAAAGGTGGGTGAAAGTCGCGAGCTTGGTTCGTGTGAAAGAGGCTATCCTTTTTAACTCCTCTTGGTCATAACGGGGCGGTTTCCTGTGAAAACCTCCCTTGGATAAGTTAGACTTTCTTTGTATACCTAGTTAATGTAAGCGTCGTTCCTGGCCTGTTCCCGGCTTCCCCTTTTTGTTATGACCTAAGTCGAGATTCCCAACCTCCCCAGTTTGTGTTGGCCGCATTTTCATCTGTACTTGGTCAGTCTTTGATTTTTCCCACGCCCATTTTATCTTATCCTTCCCTCTCCGTTAGTATTCTACTAACATTTGTTATTTTCTGTTTGATATTTTATTGTATTTTAGTTTCTTATTGTGATTGAACCCCCTCCCCATTTATTTCATGCCATCATTATATTTTTTATATATATTTCTGAACATTTGTTTATAAGAAATATTTACGTCATTAGGTGATTTTTTTTGTAGGTCCCCTGCGAGTATGGGGCATTGTGGTATATGTAGGAGTGAACGGTGAAGGATGACTTCTTGTAGTGAATGAGTTACTTGTAATGAATGAATCGTGAATCAGATTAGCTAGGTATAAAATAGTTAATGATGACCAGCCTCAACCCACTTCCCCTTTTAGCCCTGTTTTTACAATAATAAATCAACAATTAACTCAGTCAGTGAATTAAGTATGGGTATTAAAATAATTTTGAATTGGCATATGATTTAGTAATTTTGTCATCGTGATTTAATTAGACGTAGTTTATATTGTACCTCCTCATTTGACCTTGTGCCGTAATTTTTTCAATTGAAGCAATAAATATATATATTGTACCTACTCATCCCTATTTCTAGTTTAATTTCATAGATTGTAAGTACCTACTTTATAAGTTCCTATTTAAACCAATTTGTATTTATATTTTCAATTTTCTTAAATTTATATGAATTAAGGCCTTTAAATACCTTTACAAATTGTCAGCACAATCAAGCAATATGCCATCAAGCACCAGAAAGTTAAAATGCAAAAACAACCCTGATTTCTTTTATATGTGGAAATTTTACACTTCCACATGAACGAGCAAATATAACTATTTAGCTTATTTTGGCATAAAACTGGGGGACCAATATAAATCGTGGGCTCCACTTAAAGCCTGCACTATATGCACTGAGAGATTACGACATTGGACGAAGAGTTTGGATTAAAAAATACCTTTTGGAATTCCCATCTTAAATTTATGATTTCATAAAACTATTTAATTTAATCACTAGTATACTGTAACTTACCTAAATGTAATTGTAACTTCGGTACATAAACAAAAATTTACAAATATTGTTTATAAGAATCTCAAATATTGACATAGAAATGTTAAATCTTTGGGTGATAAAATTCATAAATAACAGCCTCTTTTCAGTTTTGTTAACACTTTAAAATTTTTCCTATATCAGGTGTGGCGAGAGCCTAATAACTACGAGACCGATTGCTACTTTTTCTTTGTTAAGTCTTCGGGCTTCACTTAAGAAAAATGAACTTTGTATCAAGTACCCAAATTTTGACACCGCGCTACGACCTGTCTACCAACTCAAGAATTAGTTGAAGATGTTCCTGAAAATATTATGCAATCTGAGGAGTCAGACACCGATTTTGATCCCCGGCGTAAGTCGAGTTAAATGATTTTGCAAGGGATCTAAATTTGCCACAAAATGCTGCGGAAATCTTAGCTTCAAGATTAAAGAAAAACTTGCTTACTTCAAACACATACATTTTATTTTACAGGAAAAGAGAACTTCTTAAATAGTTTAGTATATTGGTTCGACATACATGGTTTGTTGAAGAAGACAGGGATAGTCTTAAATTGCAAATGATTGGCGCTTGTTTTTAGACAGTTCGACTAAAAGTCTTAAGTATGTGTTATTGCATAATGGCAATCAATACGACTCGGTACCGATTGGACACTCAACAAAATTAAAAGAAAAGTATGAAAATATAGAAAAGGTTTTAAATATTATCAAATATAGGCGGGGATGCACGAGTAGATCATATGTGTTGACTTAAAAAATTTTCTACTGGGAAAACAAGGGGGTTGTACTAAATATCCCTGATAATTTTGCTTATGGGACAGAAGAGCCAAGGAAGAACATTATTTCAAACAAATCTGGCCATCAATTATTGTCAGAGAAAAAACGTAATTAATCCACCTTTAGTGAGCTGAGATAAAACTATAATTCCTCCTCTGCATATCGGACTAAGCCTTGTTAAACATTATGTAAAAACTTTAGATACGAACAGCATTTCCATGTTTAAGTTATGAAAAAATTCAAGGTGGGAATTTCCGACGGTCCACAAATAAGAACATTAATTCAAGAAAGCACAAATGAAAAATAGCATATAGCCTGTTGACAAAAATCAGGACCTGATAGAGCCAAACCTAGTTGAAATTTGTATTCAGCGCACCCAAATTATTTAGAATCAAGCGTCAGATCCATTTAATAAAATAGGTGTTCCCCAGGGAATGAATATATATATATATATATATATATATATATATATATATATATATATATATATATATATTACACAACAAAATCCCAAATTACCTCATATGGTGATAGATCTATTTCAAACAATGCTTGAAATAGATCTTTCAACCCGGTGTATGGACTGTATTCGTGTCGGAATAAAAGAGATTTAAAATTTAACTTTGACAGTAGTCGAAAAATTGATACAGAACCTACCCATTTCGACGACCCAGCCAGACGAAATGCTCGAGTTGGTGGTAAGGGTAGGGTGGAAAGTATCAGTCTTAAAGGAAAGAGTCTCCAAAAAATCAACACGGATATTAACCTTATGATCCTAAATTGGATTTATATGAAGAATGAGGTGTTGAATAGAAACTAAAAAAAAGGGCCGAAAAAGGAGTTTTGAATACCAAAATAAATTTTTAATTATATATAAAAAAGTTAAGAACCCACTTAAAAATACCAAATTATACTTAGAAAAGAGTTATATTAACAAGATTAGTCATATTTAGACAATTTATATTAAGTAAGAATATATTAAAAAAAATTATATTAAAGAATAAAAGAAAAAATAAATGATCCATTTTTACCTTTAAAGAAAAGTTATATATAATAAAAAAATATTTTTAAGGTATGTTATATTTATGGATTAAAGTGCTGAATATCAGGGATAGAGCGTGTGTAAATATAAAAGTGCGTATTATGGTCAACACTCAGCGGCAACAGTCTGTTTCATGCTTAAACGCAATCTTTATACACGGAGGTCAACATCATGCAGCAGTAAAGTTTTTCAAACTTGAACGCAATCTTTTTACATGCAAATTGCGGTCAAGTCGGTTTTGACTGTCGCCGCTAGATTTTGACCTCAGTGTCCACTTATATATGTACACATGCTTTATCCTTGATATCCATAATATAGCATACCTTAAAACAATATTTTATCATATATATATCTATCTATCTATATATATATATATATATATATATATATATATATATATATATATATATATATATATATATATATCGTGAAGTACATCGGTATGATGCTTTGGTACATATCATCAGTGAGGTTTTTAGCCGTGGTCATTAGTGGTTTCGTTCTTTCTTTGTACCAAAGCATCAAACCGGGAAAAGAATAATCAGAAGCAAGGTGTCACTACAATGTACAGGGGTAAGCGGGGGAAGTACAAGTTACAGGTAATGAAATACATTTAAATTAAATCAAAATTTATATCCTCATTATCTAATTTACGTCAGTATAACATCATATATATAAAAGACTAAAAAAAATTAATAATATAGTATGTATACAAAAAAACGTAAATTCATTATATCTAATTCATCTTCATAATAATAAAATACATTATATATATATATATATATATATATATATATATGTGTGTGTGTGTGTGTATATGTATGGCATACATATAAAAAACATGCATCCATACAAACAAAAAAGTAAACACATTATACACATTATGCTGACACCTTGCTTCTTTTTCTTTTCACCACTCCTCTCTTCAATAATGTAAATCTCCAGGAAAATTTTTCTTGCTCAAGTAATTTAGACCTTTACTTTCTGTTCTCTTGTGATGTAATATATTGGCAGATATTAAAAACCTATTTGTTTAAATAAATTTATTACCGAATTCTTCGATGACGTGTTAGTATTTTCCTTTGATGTATATCATGTTGGTCTGTATATAAATATATTGAGCTTTCTTCGTGAATATTTTATATTAAAAAGATGTACTTGGATTGTCCTTAACAATTACGGATTTGATATTATTATATATCATATATATATATATATATATATATATATATATATATATATGAACACTAAATCGAAATATCAACCACAATTCCCCCGCTCTTTGGCCGACTGCCAATCACTTGATCTTTTTGCCATAACCACCTCGAGGTTTCTTCTGTTGCCATAGATATTGAGTGAATGACCCCGTTTGATTTTTAAAGCCCGTCACTCCAAATCTTGACAACATCTTGCAAAATTACCACCTGGCGAAGCCTTAGCATCTTATTTCAATCAGTTCGCACTGAACTCAACCCCAAATTTCCTCTATAATATGTAAATATTTCCCAAACTTTCTTCTGAGGGCTTCATGTATATTCTTTTCCCGAGGAATGTTAATTCTAACATGATAACTTTATCCGAAAAAATAATCATGTCTGGATGCAGCTGTGCTTGTATTATTTTCTCTGAGAATTTTAATTGCCTGTCTATATCTATTCTAATTCACTAGTCCGAGGCTGAACTAAGGCTGAAGTTTTCTTTCTATGTTGCCCTGCTTTTATGAAATTCACCAGCTTCTTATTAGGTTTTATCTGTTTGTTTAGAGATTCCTCTAGACAATTGCTCTTAAAATGGTATCACCGGTAACTTCCCTCCCTTGTGGCAATCGCTCAATACGTGTTAAAGGGATCCTCTCTTCAGACATAACAGACAAAGTGTAGACTCAATCTTTCACAACATATGGAGGTTTGCTGGACTAGTTAACGTGTCTTATATTGCCTGTACAAGGAAACATGTTGCTGGGATTAGTATACCAGAGATATGACTAGAAAATCTTTCTTTTTACTATGTTTTCCAATTTTGTTCACGGCCCCTGCTGACTTAAAGCCACCATTTTGCTGGCTCTAAATTCCTCCACTTCTACTTTCACTTCATATTGGAGACAGTGTTTTCGATCTTTCCTTTTGAGGGGTGGTCTTTCTATCTCATTTGTTCTTTTATATTGTTTCTTTAGAGATCTGAGCTCGAATCTTAGCTGGTGAATCTTCTTTTCCCGGTGCTTGGTTTCAGGTTCTTTCTTTGAACACAAACGAATCTTTCTGACGAATAACCGATTATGATAGTCGTCATTGTTTGTAATCTGTTGTCTGCGTTTCCTCTCGATATTGTTCGTAAAATATCGTTCATACTCTGATCAAACTGTTGACATCCTGCGCGTAGTGGACCATTAAATCCGCTTTCGGATTACATTGTCTGACCTTCGAGTGACCAGCACATGGCAGGACTCGGCTCTGTAGTGTGTCCCCTGGTCATGTTCCTCCTCCGTCTCACCAGGATAAATTCCTGTGCGTTGGTTCTGCATCTCTCTCTTTCTCCAAACATTTTATCCTGGTCTGCTGGATTTTATAACCTCGGTGGTTCTTGCGTTCCTTCCCACAAATGCATTTCACTGTCATAATTCGGTTTTTATACTCGGTCGAAAGCCCTTCATCCGTTCTATTGGGGATCTCATTCTTCACACTCTCGAGATCTCCATGGAGGTATCAATTTTTTGATCAACTTGTAGCTAACAATTTTTTCTTTCTAACGGAAGATGCTGTCGAAATCTTGCTGGCATTTCTCTTTCCTTTTTTACTAAAGGTTCCCAGAGCGTATTTATTTCTCTGCGTCTACATATGTTATCTTCATAACGTAACATATGCGCTAATTCTTTCAGACGTTTGACTCTCCAGTGTTCTCTGCCTCGTATTTTTACTTCATTCCACAGGAATTGATGACTATAGTTTCTCTCCATACATGATCAACCATACCTGATTCCATGAGTTTACTACAGAGATTCTTAATAGAGCGTATTTTTAAATGCCACGTCCTTTCAGATGCAGGCGATCATGACCATTCACATCCATCTTTATTATTATCTGTGAATTGGTCTCTTGAAAAAGATAGACAGGCTGTCAACTAAGTTTAGAGTGCCCAGTCTTCCTTCTACTTTAGCCATACCTCGGAGAGAGAAAAGATGATTTCGCAATGGCAAAAAGTAAACGTAAAAGACTAGGCCGGTATTCGTTTTTATCCAATTTCATTTTGCGCCTCTATAACAGTTACACTACCTGCACATCTTCAGTTGAGTGATGCACATCATAAAGTACATCATAAAAATTGAACAACTTTCATAATTAACGAGAAATTAAAAAAATAATTCTCCAGTTAGTGTTAACATTTTGTATACTTTTATAGTTCTCCATTATTTGAATTTAAAAACTGACATCGAGACGCCATCATTCTCTCTCTCTCTCAAACACACACACACACACACACACATCCACACACACACACACTGCTCATTGTTTTTTATGAACTTCGGATGATACTGGTGAAATGGATGATATTTTAATATTAATTACGAATCCTAAGCCTAGATTTACTGGTTGGATTGAAAAAAAAAATGAAGTAGCAGAAATTATGCAAAAAAAAAAAAAAAAAAAGAAAAGAAAGACGTTAAATAGAAGCAGGAACTGTACACTGTTTTGCTTTCTTTTCTTTTTCTTTCTTCAGCCTACATTTTACCAATCCAGTTTTTTCAGCCAGTTAAGCTAACTTGTCTTTTTTACTATCCGAATTTAAACTAATATTATTACATTCTGAGTCACTTCTGACTGATATTCACAAATTACTACTTTTTTTTTTTTTTTATAGTTTTAAGACTATGAAATAAATTGTCCCAGAGTTAAAAGTTCTATCGAGATAATGTACAGCATTAAACATCTTAAATGTTACTCTGGATATTTTAAAGCAATATATTTACTTTTCGTTTTTAATTTGGATTAATAATTTTTTTTATTTTTGGATAAATAAAATTCATTGGTTTTAGGTTAAACTGAATGGAAACTAATAATTGTTTTTAGGAAAATGGAAAAGAACAGAAACGGAGTGAAAAATTCATTGATTTAATAAATTTTAGTCGATGCTGTTTGAAAAAAATGTTGTAGAAAACTATATTTTGTTGGATGTTAATGTTTGTTATGCAGTGAAATGTATTGATGTTTAATTTCGCTGTCTTTTAACGTAGAATAACCTTTAAATAACATCAAACAGTAGCAAAAGGTTTTCTCATTTTAGTGGCTCTTCCTTTAAATAATAAAATATTTATTCTTGGGTAGAACAAATGATGACAGCATAGAATAAAAGCTTTTAACCTGTAACGGTTTAAAGCATACAGGATCCAGCTCTAAAAGTCCAATCATTTGATTTCTTTGTAGTCAGAGATTATTGACGAATGGGCTGAAAATTTCTCGATTCGACGAAGAAGGGATTCAAAGAATAAAAAAAAAACTCAGATTTTCAGAAGTGAGACGGAGCGAGAAGTTTTCATAAAAGGAATCGTCCAAATATTGGTTTAACAATCAATTACTTTTATCTATTAAAGACAAACGGAAAAATAATCCCTAATAATGGAATAGCTTTAAAATTTAGATTTTGGTTAGAAAATATCTCAAATCATTTAAATAAGCCATCGCGTTATCACACACATTCACAATTTGAATGGAATATTCTTGTATTTATGAGCGTGTTTTATTTTGACCGTTTTCCATTCAGTCTCACTCTGAGGTAACTAATTCAAACATGTGTACAGTGTGGATGTGTTTGTTCATTCGTACAACGTACCACATGCATTTCTCGCACGCATCATCTTGTGATGAAACTGGAACATACTATAACCAATGTTTTATGAGGTAGTTCGCTGTTTTGGATCTTTTACGAATCAGATAACATCACTCAAGCAACCCAGTCAACTTCACTCACGGTTTCCTCTCTTGATTCATAGTCACTCCAAAAAGCAATATCCTCTCCCATTTTTTTTTTTTTTTTTGTTATTGCGAGCAGGAATGAGGAAGTTGTTCTGAGAGCAGATGTTAGCTTCTTCCTGGTTCTAACCAAAATGATAGGCTTTACATTGCTGGACAAAGACACCTTTACAGATGGGATCAATTATAGTTTTCATGATTTCAGGGTTTCAAACCAAACAAGAAGATATGCTCCAGGCACAGCGGGCAAGATGGTGTCAACGCTTTCTCCCAGCTGAATTAGTTGCATGGTATTGTTAGTATATCATATAGACAGCTTTGATATTTTTTTTCTCCAAAATTCACACATACACACAATAAAAAATTAATTCACACCACGTTGTATCAAAAAAACACATACAATTGCGCTAAGGGAATTCATTTTTTCCTTTCTTTAACACCATGCCCTGTGGGGTCAAAAACAAGGACGGCGCACCCAAAAGTTCGGACGTAGTGAAAAGACACCACGTGGTCAAAATAAAAAGATTTATTGACCAATCAGGACTCGACATAAGAAACCCATTTCTTAATCTCCCCGGAGCCTCATCATTCTTATATAAGGAAGGTAGAAACTCTCATCAGAAGGGAGAGAGAACAGCGACAAGCTGACATCAAAGTTTGACACGGACAGTTTCGAGCACACACACACACACACAAGAAAATTAATTCACACCACGGATTCAGCGGTTCACACCCAACAGGCACGTATCACGTATCAGTGAACATTCTTTCACCCCTCTCATCATTCTCTCATCTCAGCTCGCTACACAATAGTCCTACCTTTCCCTCTCACATTCCCAGTTCCTTTCTTTCTCTTTTTCTTCCGCAGCTTTTCCGGACAATTTCATTTTTTTCTTCAAGGAAAAAAATAATTCTTTACAAAAATAAACAAAAGTTTATTTTACTTTATTTGTAGTGTATTTTCTTTTTATTATTTGTTTGAGGGACTTCTTTGCACCCTCTACAAACTGGTGACCGACGTGAGACACTACATTTAAAAAAACAAACAAAACGAAGAGGAAGGACACAATGGAATCACAATCTTCGGAAACCCCTCTCGCCACACTATCGTTGAATATCCCGGCTTTCAACACGACTAACACTAAGTCCTGGTTCGTTCAAATCCAGGCATTATTTGATGCGAAGCGAATCACCTCCCAGAGAACCCGGTATTGTTACTTAGTGGAAAAACTGCCAGCAGACATCGTCGAGGAAGTAATGGATTTACTGGAAAATGTCCCGGATGACAACCCGTACGATAGACTCAAGGAAGCAATTTTAAAACGGACCGGTGCCTCGAACGAAGCCATGCTACGCAACCTTTTCACTCAGGTTGAATTAGGAGACCGCACCCCATCGCAGTTATTGAGGCACATGCGAACCTTACTGGGTGACAACAAAATGTCCGAGAACATTATGCGGAGCTTATGGCTGGACAAGTTACCCACTACAACAACACAAATCCTCGCACCCATGACGGAGGAAACGCAGACAGAAAAACTCGCGGACATTGCAGATCGGATCCATGAAAGTTTTCGAAGCCGCAGGGTAAACTCTATCCAACCACAACCAGCCCAACAAAGAGACAGGGAATTTAACGACCTCAAGTCTACTGTAGAAAGGTTGTCTATACAATTACAAGGCTTACTGCAAAAAGACCGACAGTACCGCCGCGATAAATGTCCAGGCTACAGAAAGCGAAGTTTCAGCAGAGGCCGGACTGACAACCGCAATCGAAAAGATGAAATTTGTTACTACCACAAAAGGTTTGGTCCTGAGGCGAGACGTTGTACACATCCTTGTTCTTTCAACAACGCGAATGCGGGAAACGGAAATTCCAGCCAGTAAAGACGACGGCTGTTGCTGGATTTTTAACAAAAGGTCGTCTGTTTTATATCCGCGACAAAATTAATGGATATAACTTTTTAATAGACACCGGAGCTGAAATAAGCGTGATACCACCAACACAAAATCAGGAGACTATGCCACAGTCTTATCATCTTCAAGCAGCTAACGGTACCAAAATACCAACTTACGGAGAGAAATCGCTCAATATCAATCTCGACATGCGACGGAATTTTTTCTGGAATTTTACCATAGCCAGTGTAACAACGCCTATATTGGGGGCAGATTTTTTAGCCAGATTCAGCCTGTCTGTCGACATGACTAATCGCACACTGGTGGATAATCAAACCAAGATTTCAGTAAGAGGACTCACCTCGAAATACCAGTCTACTGGAATCAGTTCTGCCTTACCCGAGGACCAGTACATCCGTCAGCTACTAAAAAAATATCCACAACTCTCCCAGCCATTTAAAAACACAGACACCATAAAACATAATTCCAAGCACCACATCAAGACAACTGGACAACCTGTCTATGCCACACCCATGACGATTGAAACCGGACAAGTATAAGATTGCGAAAAACGAGTTTCAACATTTATTACAGCAAGGGATCATCCGACCCTCGAAAAGTGCTTGGTCTTCACCACTACACATGGTGCAAAAGTCCGACGCTACAACATGGCGTCCTTATGGCGATTTTAGAAGATTAAATGCTAAAACGGTCCCAGATAGATACTCTATTCCACATATCCACGATTTCGCCATCGGTCTGCAAGGCGCCACCATATTTTCCAAATTGGATCTTGTAAAGGCGTACTACCAAGTTCCAGTGGCAGAAGAGGACATTCATAAAACTGCACTGACCACACCATTTGGCCTTTACAAGTTCGTAAGGATGCCTTTCGGGCTTAGAAACGCCTGTCAAACCTTCCAGAGGTTAATAGACGAAGTTTTTAGAGGTCTGCCATTTATATTTGCATATGTGGATGACGTTTTAATCGCCAGCAGAAACCTCGACGAGCACAGACAGCACTTCGAGCAAACATTTGAAAGAATATCACATTACGGTCTGAAAATAAATACAGAGAAATGCATTTTCAGCCAACCAAAGGTTAATTTCTTCGGACACTTAATTGACAAGGACGGAATATCTCCACTACCCGAGAAAGTAAGTGCAATTTCAAATTTCCCACAACCAACATCAGTCAGACAAGTACGCAGATTCATAGGCGTGATTAACTATTACAGACAATTTTTACCTAACTGTTCTACATTACTTGCACTGTTAACAGATTTGTTACAAAACAAAACAAAGAACCAACAGTTAAAGTTAGAAGGCTCTAGCCTAGAAGCCTTCAAACAAGCTAAAACTGCTTTGGCCAACTTTACAAAACTAAACTACGTAACGGACAGTGAGGACACAAAACTCACGCTTACAACAGATGCATCTGAAATAGCTGTAGGAGCAGTCATACACCAAATTGCTAACAACACAATGACGCCTATATCATTTTTTTTTTTTTGCTAAGCTAAGCAAGACACAGACGAAATACAGCACCTTTTCAAGGGAGCTTCTAGCAATTTACCTTGCAATTAAACATTTTAAACATTTGCTGGAAGGAAGAAATTTTTGCATTTATACAGATCACAAACCATTAACATATGCACTACATACACATGTAGATAAATATGGTCCACGAGAAATCAGACATCTCGATTATATCGCCCAGTTCTCCACAGACATCCGATATATTAAGGGACAAGAGAACATTATAGCAGACGCATTATCTCGATCTACAATAGCCTCTTTAAATTCCAGTTCTTTAAGTATGGAATTGATCGCACAAGAGAAGAAAACAGATGAAACACTTCCAGTTGTACAACAAAAAACATCCTTACAACTGAAAGAAATGCCGATACCATTTGGTACAACAAAATTTTATTGTGATGTATCACAAACACATCCGCGTCCATATATACCACCGAACATCAGACGACTAGTTTTTCAACATTTTCACAATTTATCTCATCCAGGAAAAAGAGCCACTGTAAAATTAATAACAGAACGCTTTGTTTGGCCCAATATGAACACGGACATTCGCAATTGGACTAAAACTTGTATACCTTGCCAAAAGAACAAAATCCACAGACACACGAAATCACCACTTGGCACTTTTAGCAATACCTGATGCTAGATTCACCAACATTCATGTCGACTTAGTAGGACCTTTACCCACCTCAAAAGGACATACACATATTCTTACTATAGTTGACAGATTTAGCAGATGGCCTACAGCCATAGCAGTCAAAGACACTTCAGCTGCAACAATAGCCAGAGTTATACTGCAGGACTGGATAGCAATTTTTGGAGTATCTTCAGTAGTAACAACAGATAGAGGTTCACAATTCCAATCAACACTTTTTGCCGAATTTACCCAATTGTTAGGAACGAATCACATCAAAACAACCGCCTATCACCCTTGTGCAAATGGGATGGTTGAAAGATTCCACAGACAGTTAAAAGCTTCTCTAGCTATGAATTTAAATAATGCGGACTGGACAGACAATTTACCGCTTAATTGTCTGTCCAGCGATAAGATTTTAGCGATAAGAAACACGGTGAAAGAAGATTTGCAAAGCACACCTGCAGAGGTAGTTTTCGGATCAGCATTAACATTACCTGGACAGTATTTTAATCACAAGACAGACATTTCACCTACAACAACGTTTGTAACAGAATTAAAACATAAAATGTCTCTTCTCAACTTTGCACCAACCAAGAAAACAGAGAAACAAACTTACATCCCAAACGATCTTCACACCTGCAAATATATATTTATCAGAAATGACGCAGTTAAAAAAACACTCTGTCCAAATTATTCAGGACCATATCAAGTTCTGGACAGGCATGAAAAATATTTTACTGTTATGAGAAAAGAAAAGAAAGATAATATCGCTATTGATCGCATCAAACCAGCGTACATCGACGAACAACCTCATACAATACCTCCACAAACACATATTCACACAGAAAATGAGGAAGCTAAAAAACAAAATACTGACATCACACCTACAACGAAAACCGGCAGAAAAGTCCACTGGCCGAAACATTTTAAAGAATATATCACATATTGAAAAACATATGTATCTTTCATATATTTTCCAATCTGGGGGGGGGGGAGTATTGTGCTGTTTCTTATTTTATTTTCCACACACACAAACACCCAATAAAAATTAATTCACACCACGTGTATCAAAAAATACAATTGCGCGGGAATTCATTCCTTACCATGCCCTGTGGGGTCAAAAACAAGGACGGCGCACCCAAAAGTTCGGACGTAGTGAAAAGCACACCACGTGGTCAAAAATATGATTTATTGACCAATCAGGGCTCGACATAAGAAACCCATTTCTTAATCTCCCCGGAGCCTCATCATTCTTATATAAGGAAGGTAGAAACTCTCATCAGAGGGGAGAGAGAACAGCGACAAGCTGACAATCAAAGCGACACGGGTAATTTCGAGCACACACACACCGAGAGGATTCAGCGGTTCACACAACAGGCAATATCACGTATCAGTGAACATTCTTTCACCCTCTCTTTCTCTCATCGCTCGCGCCTACCTTTTCCTCTCCATTCCCAGTTCCTTTCTTTCTCTTTTTCTTCCGCAGCTTTACGGACAATTTCATTTTGTACATTCCAAAAATAAACAAAAGTTTATTTTACTTTATTTGTAGTGTATTTTTTTTTATTATTTGTTTGAGGGACTTTTTGCACCCTCTACAAGTTACATTTTCATATTTAAATTGTAAAAAAACTATGGTTGGTGCTTAAATTTTCGCAAAAAAAAATTTAAAAGTTTAAAAAGCCTTAACATTTTTAAATTAAAGTTTAATTCATTTTTGGCATTTTCCCTCTTAAAGTTTGGTGAACTGTATTTTTTACTTATTAGAATTAAAGAAAAAATAACAATAATAAATTTATTACATGCAGTTAATGTCAATATTTTAATTATTTTTATTTTTTTAGAAAGGTCTCCTTTTTTACGCCTTTTGACTACTAAATTTATTTTACAAGACAAGTATAATAATACTATTTTATTTATCATATTTATTTTAATATTTTTTTGATATTGTTGTTAAAGGACAAAATGCATTATTTTTACTTTACTTTTAATTGTTTTGCTTTAAGGTAAAAAAAAAGTTATATATATTCCTAGTTTAACTTTAAAGCGTATTAAAATAACCAAACTAAAGGAAAGGCTACTTATGAATGTTTTTAAATTTAATGTAAAGTTTTAAAGTAAACAACATTGGCCTTCAAATTTTGATACCATAAAAGTTAATGGAAAAATACGTCCAAAAGATCCACCATCTGTATGGCCAGGTGTGCCAAGTAGTCAAATACCAACACCCTCAGCTGTTCAAAGGAATATAAAAAAACTTCCAGTACTGTTAGAAATCAAATTGCTGATGAACTTAATGCTTTTTTAGAATTAGATAAAATTTTACAAATTTGAAAGAAAGTCTGCTTAACAACAAAAGACTTTATATGTTCATTTGTAGCATTTTTGGCTGAAAATATTTTAACTGTTCAATTATCAAAATCTATTGATGGTATTCCTCTCTTTATGTTGAAAATTTATAACAATTTGCACTTTGAAACATTTCATTATGGAGTTAAGTGTTATATTAGCAGCCTGTTCAAAAATCATATAAATACAGTTGATACTTGGTCAAAACTGGAAGAAATCATCCGATATTCAAATTCTATGGCTTTTGATCACAAGAAAAATATCCTGAGTCAACAATTTTTAGCAATGGCTCCCAAAATGGTTGGAATAAAATACAGCTCAGATATAGTTGTGCATGCTTTTGGGTACTATGCAAGATCACGGACATTGTATAATGAATTAAGATATGATTTTCAATTACCCTCATTAGCAACATTATGAAGGATGACGTCAAAAGTTTCAAAACTTAATGAAAAATCTTTTTTGTTATCTATATTTATTACTCTTAATACCAGTCAAAAAGGGTGCATAATTCTCCATGATGAAGTATATATAAAAAAGATGTTGCTATATCATGGCAAACAACTATTTGGTAAATCAGTTGACAATCCATCTGTACTTGCTCAAACAGTACTTGGTATAATGTTGAAACATTGCTACTGCCATACATCATATTTGCAATGGAATTGTTAGTCTATGTCGACACCTTTTAGCTACAAGTCATAAATATGTGCTACTTGGGCAATTTTCAACTGATCCATTAGAAAAAGGATTTGGTAAACTTCGCCAAGGATCAGGTGGCACCTATTTTATAAATGTTCAACAATGTATTGGAAAGCTGCATATTAAGCAGACATCTTTACTTTTAAATCAAAATGTAAATATTGATGAATTTGATGTTAATCCAGGTCACCAATGTACATCTTGTGATTATAAACTTTGTCAGGAAGGTTCAGAAATATTTGACAATCTGGAAAATTTAGAACCATCTCTTTCCAATGAAATAAAAATGTCTCTTGTGTACAGAGCTGGATATATTACAAGAAATGACAATCAACCCAGTGAATGTGAAACCCATTTTTATTATGAAAAGTATGGAAAATATACCAATTTAATTGACCGTGGAAAACTAAAATTTCCTTCTGACCACACTTGTCAATGGTTATTTTTTTGTTTCATCCTTTACCATAAAAATAAAGGAAAAGGTTTGCTATAAATCATTAAGTAACATTTTTATGCTTATTTCTGAGTTTCATTTTTTCAACATGGAGAAAAAGCATGCTTCTATTTTTGCAAATATAGTTTTGAAACATTTTTGCAAACATGGCACACCTAGATCAGAAAAAGAACCAGCTCTAAAAGTTTTGAAACATTCCTAGAATGATTTTGTTTTATTTGTCTATATTTCTGTGATGATTGATTATTATATACACACTACGGCTGATGTCTTCCAGCCTTCTTGGGTTCTGTTTGTCAAACCGAGTAACTGTAATGTAAATTTAAACCAAAGTCTTTATTCACTCACAGGGAATATATTGAATAAAGGATTCAGTGACACCTGTAAATAATATAAATTTCTGATTCAATATATCTTTTACCAGAAATCATAATTACCCCTTTGTGTTGTTTAATAATTATCAGTGTTCATAGCAAAAATACATATTTTCATTTATTTATCTTTCAACACATCCTATTATCCTCAGGTGTGAATAAAAACGTTATTCTAAGTATTTCATAAAGTGGTTGACTTCATTTTCTTCTGAAATTTCTGAAAATCCTACATTTTTCAATAGGCCTCCAGTTCTGGCTCTCAGTTGCGCCATGACTTGGCTTGGAGCATAGAACGCCATGGGCTTGACCCATAAGAATTTACAAAGTCCAGCTACGAGCCAACACAGGTTCTCCTAGGATTCCATGATAAGCTGGGCGACGACTCCTGTTTGCTCAAGCCATTCCGAGGTTCTTCTGACACAACAACACTGAAGATATCTTCCTCTCAATGCGTTCTGACCTGACCTATATCCTTTAACTTCTCTTCCTTTGGAATACATACTTTTCCCTCCTATTTCCATTGATAAGTCACTTTGTTCTTTCTTCAGATCACCTTCAAAATCTTTCAGCGATTGCGGAATCCCCTTGGTCAGTTTTCATAAACACTGTAAATTACCTCTATCAGCTTGCACTTACCACCTATGTAAATATTCTCAAAACATAAAGAGTAGCATAGTATTTATATTCATATACTGTCTCAAAACTATTTGATAAACATTATTAGCAATATTCAATAAATAATATAATACATTTCGGTTGTGAATTTCTCCACAGTAGGAATTGGGAGAGAACTTTTATTCTACTTTTTGTCAATGGAAAATATTTTATGTAATAATACCGCAAGTCGTTGCTACTTAGTCCCGTTAAAGAGAATGATCTTTTAGTTTAATCTGACAAATATACAATCCGTGTCACTTAATATATCTCTATGAGTGCTATACAATCAAGCCGAGCTTTATTATATCATTTATTAAAATTCTGTAAATTTGAATTCAATACCATTTACTCTCAATCCTTTTTATATAATCGATTCAAAAATTGTTCATCCTAAGATTAATAATCAATCTAGTATTGCTGTAATACAAATAAAGCATAGTAATTAAGTAATATTCTTAATTCAAGTTAATTAAATTACCTTTTAATCATTAAAATCCTCTTTGAACACTTTCAACTCTTTAATGATTAAAATCCTCTTTCAACACATTAGTCATTACATTACATATATATTGTGGAGGACCGTGTGGGTATTGTTGAATTGGGGACACGTGCTGTTTATTCCTGCTAGAAGATCCAACTACGAGAACAATTCGGACTCAAGTTGAGTCCAGCCGAAGATGTTAAAACAAACCAGACCGATATATATATATATATATATATATATATATATCAACAAATATATGTATTAAACAATAAATTTACAAGTGACAAAGACATTATCATTTGTGTTTGTGTGTGAAGGTAAAGAGTTTGTATTTTGGTGAATCTTCGTACGTACGTATGTATGTATAATGTTCACGGCGTCTCCCACAAATGGGAAAACGTTATCTTTTGCGAGAGCTTACATTGTGAATGTATTCGCTGAAATGAAGAAATGAAAAAGAGAACGAGGCAAGAAGTCGCCCAGTATTTATAGTGTAATATTTGGACAATTAAGGAGGAGGAGTTAACTCATACGTAAAATGTAGTTTTCATGGTTCGGAATTTGAATTTTCTTTTTCAGCAAACTCTTCGCTGTTACTTGCAAGTGATATAAAGTCAATTTTTACATAGAAAATACTTATGTTTCTGATTAATGACTTTTACTTATTCTGTCACGAAGATCAATATTAATATATATTTTAATCCTGTCGAACAAAGGTATCTTGCAAGGATGTTCTTATATTTCATTAATTTATAAACAATTGTGAGCGAGTATATATATATTCTTGAAGCAGAAGTCTCCACTTTGCTATAAAGTAAGTAAATCTGAATAAGTTAAAGACAGATGGGAAACATTTATTTACATAGAGGTAGTATAGTTTACTACGAAAAAAGGTAATTGTGATAATTATCGATGTGATGTTATTTTACATGCATAAAAGACTGAACATAGAAATATTCATTAAAAGAGAGATAACAACGTTTTGTTAGGATAAATTTTGGAGCCAGGGCCGGATTAAGCTAAACCTGTAGCATATAAAGAGACTCTAAAAATACTCATAAAGCATAAATTATTTACTAGCCTAGTGATAGAGTTTATAAAACAGGAAAAAATGTAACTTCTATGAACATAATAAACCCAGAAAAGTATAAGGCAAATTATTCAAACGAGAATGATAAATAATTAAAGATGCTGCGCCACCGACATGTAAATATTAACATTCCAGGAGACAGTTTGAAAGTATTTAAGCGTGACCTTAAAAATTATTGGGTACGGAGCATTTGTTACTTCGGTACTTGCCTGAGCAATTAGTCCCTGAAAATGAAACGTGGAGAAACGTCAACACTAACTATTTCATTAGTAAAGTCCGACGCGGACGTATCCACGCAGTATTGCATCCTTCAAAGTAAGAGAGAGATTTCTTCCCTTTATCGCCAAAGGAAAGTAAGTTTCTTTCCTCAGCGAAAAGCAGATATTTGATATCAGTACTATCATAACAAAGGTAGATTGAACAGCGAGAGGAGTAAAAACAGACAATGTGTGTATCCAGCAACACATGCTCCTTCGACTTAAAAAGTGCGATTTGCATGTAAATGCGTTGATTTTGGCATTTCGAAATGCGTACACAAGCAAGTTTTCATAGACACATAATGACTGTAGGTACACTTGTTAAGGAATGTATTAAAAATCATTATACATATTGAATTATATTGTCTATTCATAGTGCTGTGGTTATTGCAATTTTACTGCATAATGTATTTTAAAATTGAACTTGTGCCCGATTAGAGAAATATCATATCATAGTTTATCAATGGATTCGTTTAAATTTGGATGGCTTTGAGTTCGAACATCCAAATTTAATCAGCAACGTCTGTCAATTCCGAACAGAGCAGTTTTCTTAAACATGTATGTGTATACAATGCATGTATATACACATATTCTAAGGCTTTCATCAGTACAAAAAAAATACATATTTATTAAGATATTTAATTATGTATGTACGTTTGTTTCTACATATTTCTAAGTGACCCAATATATGGCGATTTTCCAAGCGTAGGTTAGGTGTGGCTCACGGCTGAAAGCATGGGGGGCATCTAGTGAGAATCGAACTCACTACTCAGTCGTAATTGTTCTAGCAAGACAAGCTTGCTAACCATTACACCGCCTCCATGTGCCCAATTTACCGAATATATATATGCTTACTTTTATACATGCAGGTGAAAATATGTAATTATGATTATTTTAGCATATATATGTTTATAGATATGTGGCCTTTTGCTGTGCGATGGCAAGTTAGCAAGGTAATAGTTTATGCATATAATTCTGTTCATTTGATTTTATGATGTAGCTGGATGTATAAATGCTTTTTAAAGGGTCCGGCAGAAATACATCCCGCATATACCTCCCATATATGCAATTGTGTCTTCATCGAGCTGTTGTCATTATGTGGAAGGGATTACTGCCACACTCTGTATATAGATGCATGCAAACATATATGTTGAACACACGCAAATATATGCATATATTTATCAACAATGCACAGTATATGTATGTATGTGTCTATATGTATGTGTATGTATACGTGTCTGTGTGTGCGTAGTGTAAGAATTTACTGTGTGTTTTCAAAGAGGTATATTCATAAATACACCGGTTTCAGTTAACATTCATTTGTTGCAAGTTTCATAGCTCTTGGGCAACTGAAACTATGTATACCCTGCTGACTATGGGCTGCGATATTATTACATCACATAAATCAGCAGTCACCTTCTCCCGTTGAAGTAATATTATATTACAAGCTTTCTGTCAAAGTTAGAATCTGCAGACAATTTGGCTTCTAGATAAAATAACAACTAACATCAAGTATTAAATCTGTTTAATAAAAAACAAATACATTATTTGCCCTTATTTTATGCTACACATCATCTTAAACTGAATAGTAGAATCGATTATGTTCATGTTGTCCGCAATGCTTCGAACAAATTTAATGGAAAATCTTCAATGGAATGCTAACATATAAAACGGGGCTTCGAGATAAAACTTAAATTTTAATGACTTTTTTTTTTTTTTACTGTTAAGTGAAGATAGTGTTTTATTTTTAAAATAATCCTAAATAGTCCCAAAGGAAACTTTTCTTTTTAGAAATTGTAAAATTGGATGATAATCCGTTTTTGGAACTAACACAAGTAAATTATACTTAATTAATGACATATTGAGATTTTGTTTTCTCTTTAGAGTTAGTGCTGATTTAAGAATTAGTTTCTGAAAAGGTTGCATTCATGAGTTATAAATTCAACAATACAATGCTAATTAAAATTCACTGAACTTGTCATTGTCAGTTTAAAGTTTCTATTTAGGTTTTGCAGAAATCAAACTTTATATTACCTTCATTGAGAATAAGAAGCAAATCATGTTTTTTTTTACTTGGAACATTCTTTATTTCAAAAGATAAAATGACTAATATTCAATAAGATGTATTTCAGGAAGCAGGCTTGGCCACGAGAATAACTTAATAGCATTTTAGGACTTTGAAAGGTCCTAATTTCTATCCAAATAATCATTAGAGAATACAGAGAGACATATCTCCTGCAGAATAGATTTGTTCTTTTCTGAATTGATGCTAGCCACGTATTCCAGAAGTTTTGAATGAATACTGCTCCGGGCGGAAAATGTAACAGCTTTAAATTAGCAGGATGCTATCTTTATCGCAACTGTTGTTATAGTGTAATTGGAAGAAAGTTATTTTCTCAATCAGTCAGCCTTAAACAGATAAAGCAGTCGGCAGTTGGTATGGGGAGAAAGGTCATTAAAGTTTTGGTACATGGTTATCTTTCTAGATAAGTTTACATTTCGTTCAATTTTTGAAGAGTGGATTAGGATGAGTTAAGAATTGTTATTAAACTATTTGCAATTGTTTATTAAACATGGTTTACTTTTGATTGTAATGTTGGTTTCCTAGATCAATGAATGAATTTTCACCATAGTGAATTGTACGGGCATGGACCAAAGTTTGGAATTAAATATGTCTGTTGTGACCAAGTAAATGGGTAAGAAAAAAAAGAAAACAAGTGGTTGCAGATAAATCGTGTATTGAACAGTAAATACAACAGAAGAGTGTTACACGACATGGAAGTGTGTGTCAGTTGACCAGCGTTCAGTACATATCACTTTTATATTTAGAAGCTCCCCCCACCACGAGGGTACATGTGGCACAAGGCCGAGTTTAACGTGGATCATTCGAGCCCGAAGGCTCGGCCAAAAAATCCCCGTAGAACCGGCATAAACAGGTTCGGGACTGTCTACCTCCCCGGACGAGACTCTGCCCTTCGGCACAGCTGCGTTCGGGTTCCTCTTGGCCCAAGACAGAGAGTTCGACAGGAGCTGCGAACAGTCTACATCATGGTCCACCGAGCCTTACTTTCCTACTACTTTATAGTAAGTGGAAGCGTCTACAATAGCCTCATTAGAGGGAAGACCCCCCCATTTTCAGCCTGACTCTGCATAGAGTCTCTTTTTTTCATTAACACACAATACTTTATTCAACAAAAATAAAAAAAACGAGAAGCAGCAACAACCACTTTGAAAAAAGCTTTATGTAGGAATTACGTTCCCAAAATTTCTTTCTCTTTTTTTTTTAGATTTACAACACGCACTTCACGTGTTACAATCGTCTCTATTCATTATACCAAAATAATGAAAAAAATTGGATATGTTTTAATGGTAAATCCAATGAGTATTGTGCTTTTCTGGTAATTTAAAAGTTTATACGTGAGAAGACGGTTTTTTGTTCTAATTCTTTTCCTTTTTGTAGTCATGGTATGAAATGAAAAGATACTCAATATCTTTTCCTTTTCGGGTTAACTTCTAAAGGTTCCGTGAACTTCCTTTTCCTTTTGGGCCTTCTGAGCTCTGATACCAATTGCAGTATTGGAACCTCGTATATGTCAAAGATGACGTCCATGGTATCATCTTCTATCCCTGTCGATTATGCTTTCATACCTTCTGATTTGGTTAACATGATTTTTATGCACAAAAGTCGGTCCCTGTACCATGTACATCGTGTTCCCAATTTGTTTGTCAATTATCCCTATCTTCCAGTGTGCTTTGTTATTCCCAAATACACAAAAATAAACCTTTTCGCCGATCTTAAAGCGCTTTTTAAGCACTTTATTCTTAATACCCACTTTTGTTTCATTCGGAAGGAATTTGTCAAATACCAATTTTATTTTCCTGGCAAGCATGACCTCCACTAGCGTCTTGGCAGATGGAGCACTACTATTAGGAGTTACCCGATCGACCTGCAAAAACTGTTGTATAGCCATATCGGTAGGAGTATCTCTCGCCTTCCTCAGTGCTCTCTTAAAAGTTTCCAAAAAACGCTCTGCCTGTCCATTACTTGGGTGATATGGCGCCGTGGTAACATGTTCGATCAGGAATGACTGACAAAAATCCTTAAATTCACATGATGTAAACTGTGTGCCATTGTCTTTTACAATACAGTCAACGACTCCGAAACGGAGAAATAGCTCGTGTAAAAACTTTTCTGTCACTTCCGCGGTCGGCTTGCATTTCAATACTTCTGGCCACTTGGAATGACTGTCAACTACTACGAGGTAGTAAAAACCATCAAGTAGGCCAGCAAAATCAATGTGTATCCGCGACCACGGACGGTCGGTTTTAGACCAGGGACTGAATTTTATCGGGGGTGCTTTAGCAGCCAAAGCACATCCTTTGCACGATCTTACCGTGTTTTCAATATCCCTGTCCATGTTGATCCAGTAGACATAACTCCTCATCAGACTCTTCATCCTTGAAGTTCCCAGATGGCCAACATGAAATTCCTTTAGAGTTCTATTCTGACGTGTAGATGGGATTACTACTCTGTCTCCATACATTAGTATGTCGTTACAGAGTGAGTAAAATTCTGAGATATTCTGATCTTTACTATTTAGTTTGTCCTTTACTTCCTTTATGAACTCATCATCGGACGCTTTGTCTATTATTTCATTGATTGTAATTGGAAGCACCCTGACAGTATTGCACAAGGTACTTTTTATTTCGACCCCTGTTCTTATGGCAAATTTTCGACTTTTTGACATAATGAGTTAATAGGCATATCCCAAAGTTGAAACTGTTCTAACCAATCAGTCCAAAACAGATTACCCGTATTCTTCATAATATACGCCTTAAGTTTTAACGTTTTACCTTTGAATGACACGTTCGTTATGTTCACCCATAAACTTAATAGTGTCGCCAGTTATTCCTTTAGCTATTCGGTTCGTTCCAACAAAGTTGGCTTACCCACTTTCTTCCATGTTTGAAAATTAATTATTAGTAAGTCTGAACCCGAATCAAGCTCTAGCCGTATATTTTTGTTATATATTTGTACTTCAATATATTTCCTCGTTCATCAGACCTGGCAATTTTTACAAAACATTTTTTGTCTTGCTCTTAATCCTGCAGTGGGAACTTTTGTGTCCTATTTATCGCAATTGAAACATTTTTTAAATCTTTAAAAGGACAATCTCTATACCAATATAATTGACCACACCCGAAACATGGTCTTGACGGCAAAGTAACTGTATTATTTTTTTGTTGGACCTTTTTAATTTTTCTTTGGCGTATTTTTTAATGTGAGCCACGCCACTCTATTCGATGTTTTTCGAATCCTCTCTGACGCTCACGAAACGTTAGTAATCTTCGACAACTTGCTGTAAAGTAACGTCGGGTTCGTTTCGGCGCCTTTCGCTGAATTTAAAATTATTGGAGCATAACTCTGCCAATTTGAAATCATCGCAGTGTTTATTGACTACACTCGCGAAAGTAGTATATTCTTCGTCTTCTTTGCGGGTGTGATTCATGCATTTCCAACGCTTGTGAAACAGTGACGTTTTTAGACTGAAGAGTTCTGTTAATGATTGAACCGCCTTTTTAAATTTCAAGTCACTGGTTTTTCTTAGGCAAAATATAGTTAACAAAATGTAGTTAACAAGTATATTCTGCTGTGCGTAATTTCCTGAGGAGTAGACGAACCTTTTTATGGTCACCCCAATTTGCACAATCCGTATTGTTAATTAATTGTTATTAATCTTCATAACGTTTAAATTACGAAGCGAACGTAATTTCATTTTCAGGTGCGTACGTGAAGTTTTCAGTAACACTCCATTTAGTATTTGAAGAGAACGCGTTCTCGCTGTCCTCATTTTGTCTTTTGTTGGATAAGAGCCTTTGCTCATTCTGTGTTTTAAGGAGCAATTCCTCAAGCCTCTGTTGTCTAACCAGAATTTCTAGGTGCAGTTTTTTTTTTTAATTTCTTGTTCATTTTGAAAATGCAATTTCGCTTGTTCTCGTTGGAATTTCTCTTGTTTTTCTTGAAATTTTTGTTCCAACAGCGAATGCTGTTCCTGTTGGTGTTCTAAAAACTCTAGCATCGTACTTTTAAATTCGTCCATTTTACTGCAGTGGTATGAAAAATTAATGAAGGCGGAAAATATTTTTCCACTTAACCCAGCAATAAGTCTGCTTGACTTGTACATTTCTTTTTCATAAAAAATTAAAAGCGAGAGAGGGGGTAAATTTTTGCCCTATTAGTGAAAACAATAAGTCTGTTTGACTTATACAGTTTATTTACTGTCTTGTTGGAAACCTTCTTCCGAACCACTGAATTGAACTTGTAGAAATCCTATTGTTTTACGGAATTTCTTTTTTTTTTTCACTGACAGTGTAGTAATTAACACTGGATATCCCTTTACCGTAGAGTTTCTTTCTTCTTTGTAGACACTAGAAAAAAAATATGACTTGACGTGAAGACGGTTTCTTCGAGTCCTTCGTTGCCAAGTAGATGGGTAAGAAATAACAAAACAAGAGGTTGCAGATAAATCGTGTATTGAATAGTAAATACAACAGAAAAGTGTTACACAACATGGGAGTGTGTATCGGTTGACCAGCGTTCAGTCTATATCACAGTGATATTTAGCAGCCCCCACCCCACCCCACCCACGAGGGTACATGTGGCACAAGGCCGAGTTTAACGTGGCTGTAGGCTCGGCCAAAAATCCCCGTAGAACCGACATAAACGGGTACGGGTCTGTCTACCTCCCCCGACGTGACTCTGCCCTTCAGCACAACCTCGTCCGGGTTACTCGATGCCCAAAACAGAGTTCGACAGGAGCCGCGAACAGTCACAACCTCGGTAGAACAGTCTATATCACTGTTATATTCAGTGACCCTACCCCGAGGGCACATGTGGCACAAGGCCGAGTTTAAAGTGGGTCATCCGAGCCTGTTGGTTCGGCCAAAAATCAGCCTCGGAAGAACAGTCTATCACTGTTAATATTTAACAGCCCCCCACCACGAGGTGATGTATGTGGCACAAGGCCGAGTTTACAGTGGGTTCTCCGAGCCCGTAAGCTCGGCCAAAAATATTCCCTTAGAACCGGGTTCAGGGACTGTCTACTTCCCTGGACGAAACTTTGCCCTGCGGCAAAGCCTCGTCTGAGTTCCTCTCTGCCGAGGCAGAGAGTTTGACAATTGAACAGTCTGGCACTGTTACATTTAACAGCTCCCCCAGCGATGGTGTATGTGGCACAAGGCCGGTTTATTGTGCGTATTTTGAGCCCGTAGGCCTGGCCAAAAATTTCCCCTTTGAACCCGCTTAAACTGGTTCAGGGCCCGTCTACCTACCCGGACCGAACTTTACACTTAGGCAAACTGTTATACTTAACGACCCCCCTACGTGGGTCGTATGTGGCATAATGCCGGTTTATTGTGGGTTCTCCGAGCTTGTAGGCTCGGCCAATAATATTCCCTTCTAACCCGTATAAACGGGTTCAGGGCCTGTCTAAGGGACGAAACTTTACACTTGGGCAAAGCCTCGTACAGGTTCCTCTCTGCTCAACACAGATAGTTCGATAGTTGAACAATTTATCAGAGATAATATTTAACAGCCCCTCCACGAGGGTGTATGTGGCCGATTTATTGTGGGTACTGCGAGCCCGTAGACTCGGCCAAAAATATTCCCTTTGAACCCGCCTAAACTTTGCCCTGCGGCAAAGCCTCGTCCTCTCTGTCTCGGCAGAGAGTTCGACAGTTGAACAATCTAGCACTGTTATATTTAACAGTCCCCCACACAAGGAATGTATGTGGCACAAGGCCGAGTTTACAGTGGGTTTCTCCGAGCCCGTAGGCTCGGCCAAAAATATTCCCTTTGATCCCGCCTAGACGGGTTCAGGGCTTGACTACATCCCCGGACGAAACTTTGCCCTACGGTAAAGCTTCGTCCGAGTTCCTCTATGCCGAGGCAGAGAGTTCGACAGTTGAACAGTCTAGCACTGTTGTATTTAACAGCCCCCCAACGAGGGTGTATGTGGCACAAGGCCGATTTATTGTGGGTATTCCGAGCCCGTAGGCTCGGCCAAAAAATATTCCCTTTGAACCCACCTAAACGGGTTCAGGGACTGTCTACCTCCCCGGACAAAACTTTGCCCTGCGGCAAAGCCTCGTCCGAGTTCCTCTCTGCTCAAGACAGTTCGACAGATGAACAGTCTAGCACTGTTCACTTGAGGCTTACTTTCCTCCTACTTTATAGTAAGTGGAAGAGTCCACAATAGCCTCATTAGAGGGAAGACACCACCACAATAATATTTAGGTAGATTATTCCATTACATATATATGATTTTGTTCCAATACCTTTCACCGTCTTTGGGGTAGTTTAATGATTCCATACTCCCAGAAATTGGCATTTTTCTGGGTGAAAAAATGATCTAAATGGAGTTATTCTCATTAAGATGATTATGTAGGGATTGAAATAAAGGTAATCCGAAGGTGCATGATCCTGTGAGTATGGCAGTGTATTAGGACATCCCTGTCAAGCTGTACCAATTTCTACTGAGTCTGCAAAGAAACGTGAGTTTTGGTGTTGTCATGCTGGAAGACGAAACCATTCATATTGGTAAATTCTGGACATTTTTCATCAATTGCTACCAATTGGGAACAGTACTTGTCTGAATTCAGCGTCTTATTTTGTGGAAGTCACTTGTAATGCATAATGACTTTCCAATTTCACTTACGATTTCTCAAGGATGGCGGCATCTACATAAACACAAAATTATTTTCTTTCCGGAAATGAAAGAGCATAAAAAAATGGAAATGCATCTCATTTTTCTCTATTTTAACTTTTAACTAAAAAATATCTAAAATTAACAATCCACATACAAATTGTATAGAAAGACATGATGAAATATCACCTTTCAGAATATGCGTATATGTTATAAATTTCAGTCACGTGTGAAATAAAATCACATGTTCAGACTCCACGTATTGAAAAACGTTACAAACTTTTGTTCCAAATGAAACTGATATTTTCATTTTCAGTGGTGCTTGATGTTGGTTTACTCAACTTCGAATTAAGCAATAATTAACCCTTTTGATGTCTGATAATTAATTTAAACCAGTTGTCGTTCAATACTGCAGTAAAACCTCGCGTGCTAAGGCTAGGTGCTACTGAATAAAATGAGTTTACAGGTTTAACCTACATATATAGTTCAATACTAGACGCTTAAACCGTCTAAGATGATTTCCAACAGCTTTATTCTTGTATATGAAAGAAAATTATATAGAAATTAAAATTTATATGGTTAAGGGAAATTTCGAAATCGTATAAAACGATAAAGGAGATTTAAATAATGAAAATAAAGTAACTTCAATTGGGAATTACAAAATAAACGAATCAGGTAGGACAGCGATCAGACATTGATTCCTTTTCACAAAAACTGGATGATTAATGATGTGTGATATGTTGTTTTTGTTTTCTATCACCACTATTCAATAAAATCTGCCCTTTTTTTATTCTAACATCTGTGACTGTCCAGTGGTCGATATTTTGTTGTGAGTGAAAGAACAGGTAAGTAAAAACATATCTTTCTAACTTATTCTAGCATTTTTGCTCTCTGTAGGTGAACTCAGGAATTTTTATTTTGCAAAAAAGCAAAGTTGAGTAACTGTTTTTTTTTTTTTTTTTTTTTTACTTTTATAAGGATGATAGGAATAAAATCGTATGAATCTGTCTCAAGAGTTGTATGTTTTCAAATAGAATACATAAAAATCACATCGGTCTTTCAAAATTACAGTATATCGTCGAAAGCAACGGGAAATTAAATAGTAGCAATTTATCAGCCAATAGAATTCTTTTTTTAATTCTTTCTTTTTTTCATTCTTTCTTTTTTTCTGGATGCTCTTTTATATGTTTATATTTGGAATAATAGAAAACAAACAAATACGTTAAGTAGATTATTGTTATATTGATGGTTTCAAAAAATAGAGTTTCTGTTGGAAAACGTATGATAGATAAGACTGAAAAGGTTTTGTGAAGCACTGAATTTCAGCGAAACTTTAAATATATATATATATATATATATATTCTAAGTCTATTATTTTACATCGAACACTGTTTTGTTACCATCAGAACTCCTTGTGCGCTCTACATTCAACATCATCACTTGAGAAGACACCATAGGTGTTGAAACAAAATGGCTATTTTTGTAGTGATTTTATAACATATTTATGTTATAATTTTTTTAAATAAATAATTATATATATTTCATAAGTAATTCATCGAGTCTAGAAGAACAGAATGCAGAAAGCACTGGATGGCCGTTTCGTCCTATATTTGGGACTCATCAGCAGTGCGCATCCACTACCGAGAATTGAAACCGAACAATTAAGATAGGAGGCAAACATCATACCAACGGTTCTCGGTGACGAAGAGGTAATGAATTAGACTCACTCACTCTCTCTCTCTCCTTTTCTCTCTCTCTCTCTCTCTCTCTCTCTCTCTCTCTCTCTCTCTATATATATATATATATATATATATATATATATATATATATATATATATATATTATTTTTTTGAAAGGACAGGACAGGACAGAACCAATTTGTGATTATGGAAAATAATTTTGATTATGTTCTCTCAATGTAAACTTTCATTGTGTAATATTTGAGCTAAGGAATGTTATTATTAAACAAATCTAGAAGATAGTTTGAAATTTTTGCAACTGTTCAAACTATCTTTTTTTTTTTAATTAAAAAACAATAAAAATGTATACTGTAACTGCAAAATGTTTACCATTTTTATGAATAGCTATATTCAATGTTATTGTTTCTCTTTTCTGATTAATAAGTGCCATTCGATAACACACACACACACACGTGCATAAACACATGCATAAACACATGCGTGTGCTCACAAGAGAAGCAGTGGGTAGATAGTGTCTCATCTTTCGTTCTTCGTACGTCAATAGGATTATATTTCTTGAACGGATACCTGAAAAGACCGGTTTGAACGGATGAACCAATGTTGCAGCTGTTTATCGCAACCCCAGGTTCCTGCATTCTTTCTATTATGGGAACGCAACATGCCATTCCTTTCACTATATTTTACCCCTGTTCTTTTTCTCAATTTTAGCCTATAAACGATTATAGATAAATGTAACTGATGAAATGGCTATCCAGGGATGTGTATGGGAAATATAGATAGAATTAATCTCACCTAGTTCGTATCAGTAACCATATTGTTTATCCAGGATAAGAAACAAGTGACAACTGCTATTACATCAAAACTGAGTCTGCAGTAGTGTTTGGCATGTTGATCGATGGATCATCATAATTGGAGTAATTAATGGGTAATTAATATTTGAGTGTATGGTCATGTGAGGCAGTTTGTACTTATCTCTAAACAAGCTTAAACATTCCCAAAGTTATCCCCCAAAATCACAATGATACTTGTGGAAGCAGAAAACTTTCAGTGCTGAATAGACACGAAAAGAATGATTGCACACCGAATAATAACATAACTTGTTTTCTATTGTTAAACTCATTAAAACGTGTGGATCACTGTACTAGCACACATATGGTTACATATAACAGAATTAGGAACAGAAACATTAGTAATGAGGAGAAAGAAAAGAGCAATCAGGAGAACAGTAGATAGCGATTGACATTGCATTTAATTTTTTGTAGATTAAAGTTGGTTGGAAAACATAGACTGGGAGGGAGTTCCATAAGCGAGAAGTTTGGGATAAGAAACTGTTAGCATAGAAGTTACAGCTACATCTAGCTAGCTCAACTGTAAATTGATGAGATCTCGCAGCTAGTCTAGTATTGTTCTTAAATTCTTATAGTCCAGGTACCATAGCGTAGGGCTTATCCGAACGAAAGTATTTAGAGAAAAAAAAAAGGCACAGGCCTTACGTTGGTGGGCAATTGACTGAATCCGTGCTGCGAGATCAGGACCAATAATAATGCTGATTCTTCTTTGGATCTTAATCGAGGAGCTCCAGAAAATAACAGGGACACCCGACTATATATGGCAGCAATATTCTAAGCATGGACGAATGGTAGACTTATAGATATACAAGATAGATTCCGGAGAGAAAAAATGTCTCACTCGACACAGTGAACCGACTTTCTTGCAGCTGGTTCAATGTAGTCTTTCCACCTCGTAAGGCGCAATGAGTCACTTTCATGGAGGATAGCATCAGCCATGCTGATGTAAGGCCTCTCAGATGATTAATGGAGAGCAGATTAGTTTTGGGGGCATTAAAGTTGACAAGACATCCTTTTCCACACTTAATGACAGTCATGAGGTCGTTTTGTACATCAGCTGCCATTTTGACCTTGTCTGACTGATCAATCTTACTATTGAGGCAGCGTAGATATCAAATTGAGAGATGACATCATCGGGAAGGTCGTCAGTGAAGATTAAAAACAGCGTAGGACCAAGAATGGAGTCCTAAAAATTATTGGGTTATCAGATAAATTCCTATGTTATTTGAATTAACACTCAAAATATCTTTGCCGTAGGGTTTACTGCTTGTTTGTAGCTATATTCTTCCTCTACAATTTCTTCGTTTTTGAAATTTAATTGAATTTTACCTCTAGTGCCAAATAGGCAAAAATGAGTTTTCGACATAGGCTTCTATTCGCATTCGATCAATGTTCTAAAGCTACCAAAGCAGCTCGAGATATTTGTAGGTCCGTTTTTTTAGTACAATTTTCTCTGCAGAAAAATAGGTACTATAAGGTGGGACATAGTTCTTAGCCACTTGAGTAGTTTAGTTTGGGAGGCATCACGAGTTTCTTGGGAAGCGTCAGTAGTCTTATGAAAGGTGATAGGTTGTCCAAATTACTGACTAAAATCTACGCAGAAAGCCCGGTGTCACATATTCTTTCAGGAAAGGCTGTCTCAAGAAGATTTACGAGCACACCTCTTTATAAATGTAGCCTTGATGAGCAAACTTATTGATGCTGAGCTTTCATCAGATGCTGCCCAATTGACTTCTCAACTATCGGACTCATATGCTTGGCTGATGTAACAGAGGCATATGAGGGAGAGATTACTTTCAGCATGGAAGAAGAGTTTGCCTCTGTGGAGAATGAAGCCGGTCTTCTAGATATTGAAGGAACTCTTGAGAGTAGTACGTCTGATGTGTTTCAAGATAATTTCCGTGATGTGGTGCAAGACTATTTGCCTGAGAAACTAAAGCAGTCTGATGTTGATGAAATAAACGATTTGTATAATAAGCTCCAAGAGCATTGAGATCTGTATAGATGACATAGACAATTCTTCAGCCCTCGCGAAGCTGCAGAGAGTGCTCGATATTCTGATGCATGTGCAAATCAAGAATAGCAAAGTTATGGCTGGCCTTAAGCTGTTTATTCGTGCCGAAAGAACAGAGGGATTGGGATTTATATCTTGTGGTGGTGCGGCTGATGCTAAATTTGTTTGCAGCAACCGGGCATTTCAACTATGCAAAGAGTGCATAATTGTACCTACAATGGATGTTAGAATTGCCCGAAAAGCATTCTTGGCTGCATCAACAATGGGTTTCATTCTGTGCAGCGTGGTAACCGTTCCTGTGCCAGCTTGCCAACTGACCTCATTACTGATCAAGTGATGATGAGATTCTTGAAGAGCAGAGATGGGCTAACTAGGGTACGGGGTTTTACAGAATCAGTGAGATTGGTGTGGGTGTATAAGCATGCACACCTGTGCCCAAGTGCATTAGGCCATGAAATACTAACTGGTCTTGCCCACAGAACCAGCGAGCAGCACGTTTTGGACAGCATCCGATGGTGCTGGAATCAATTGTGATATCGTCGAAGAGATTGGTCACTCTATCCAGAAGAAGCTTGACAACGTGAACATTTTAGAGAGCTCACTGAAAAGAAGTTCTCAAGTGCGTACGCTTGTTAAGCTCTAAAAATGTGTAATGATTGATGATCAAAATGTTAATGTTGACCCTAATGCTCTGTTTTCAAGGAAAGATGCAAAGATGTGACTCCGTTCTTCAAGTTCGAACTCATTCCATTTCCAACTTCAGTTTTCAAGAATTTTCACAGTACCTGAGCTACATGAAGGACAAACACGGGTCATCAAGCATCATTTTTTATGGTTACAATACCGGCCCGTCCATAAAAGACCATGGACATCAACGAAGAGTTGCTCTGACTTCTGTTAATATACAAATCGAAGATAGATTGCAAATTGCTGTTCATCAAGTGCTCATCCTTTCAAATTAAAAGAAAAAAGATCAGTTTGTCAAGATGTTATATAATTCCTTGGAAGCGGAAGGTCATCAAGTAGTCCAAAGTGAGGGACACGTAGACACGGGCATTGTTTCTGAAACTCAAATTAGCTACTAAAGGAAATTTAGTGACACAGCTGATGACACAGACATCCTTGTTGTTTCACTTTCCACTTTTCCCCAGACATATGCGTTCCGAGGGAAAGAAGTCCCTAGGAAAGATGAAGAAGCTGCTCAGCATCCCTGAAATCGCAGGAAATCAAGACAAAATCTTAAGTTCTGCAAAACCTGCCAGTCATCCACGAATGGAGTGGATGTCACTCAACGTCTGTTGTATTTGGGCGTGGGAAATGAGAAATAATCGGGCTTATTGATAAATCAAAGGAAATCCAGTTTTGTTGAGCTGATGTAACCACTCCTGTCCAAGTTGCATTTTGCAGGGTCGCAAAATTTTGTCAAGATGTATGGCGGAAAAACAGGTGATACATTTAACTTCCTCAAGTATATGGAGCATGTCGCAGCATCTACGAAGAAATTACAGCCTGAAAGATTGCCTCCAACTGAAGTCAGCTTTGTTCTACAGTCTCCATGTCTATATTCAAGTTATGATTTGGAAGACTTTAGGTCCTTGCCAATTTGATCCTTGCAGCTGGGCACGGGAAATGAGAAACGGTACGTTAACCCCTTTTCTTACCGATCTAGATCCTGCTTCTGAGAAACTACTGAAGTTTGTGCGTTGTGAGTGCAAGATTTAGTCCACAGATGTTTGCAGTACAAACATCTGCTCTTGTCGAAAACATGGTCTCACGTGCATAACGGCATGCAGTGATTGTAGGAGCACCAATTTCAACAACATTTGTCTGGTTCTACAAGAAGAGGACGAATGTTTATTTTGAGTTATACCAGGGCATTCACATTGTTCTGTTTTCTATTTTTGTTTGTGGAGTCGAGGACATTTCAATACTCGTTTGTGGTATCTTAAAACCTTTTGTGATGGAGTGTTATTTTCTGGGCCTAGTATTTTGCAATAGGGCATGAATTAAAGATTTCAAATTCTATAATTTTCTGTTTTTGTACCAAGGCTCACATTTTTAACAGACATCAAAAAGATCTGAAAAGTATTATAGAATGCGAAGGCCAGGGCCAGAATGTTCAGCGATTGGCCGGAGTGCCTCGTGAGCGGAGTATTCTGACAGTGAAAGACTGACTTTTCCTTGGTTGTGAATATAAGTTCAAAACATCTCGAATTCAGCAGAGGGTCTCAAGAATTCTGAAACGTCAATATGCTTTCCACACCCAGGTTTGCGACCGGCTAATACCACCCACGGCTAATACCACCGGTCGCAAACCTGGGTGTGGAAAGCATATTGACAACGTGCGACATCCGTTCTTTTGGCGTCATTCCTTCTGCTACCTCTGCGACTCTTAACAAAACGAATAACAAAAATAAATGACCTTTTTGTTGATACTGTTTTATGTTGTAGCGAGGGGATCCAGAGACGACACAGAACGCAACAAAAATATATATACTTTTTATAATAAGTACAGCCATTGTCAGGGTGAGCCATCAGTTTCCTTAGCAAGACAGGACTTCCAAGTCATGTTGTTTAGTGGGTTGCTGTAATTATGTAATTAATTATTTCTATATTTCATTCACTCATGATACCTTTGTAGCACACAATACCGTGAAGTCTTCTTCGAATAGACCCTATATTTTACTGACCAGGCTGCCAAAAAAAGAAGAGGTCCAAGAGAAGATAAAATTATGCTGCCAATTCTCTAATAATGTTAATGTTTCTATTAACGACACTTATAACCAGTAACTTGTAATGCCGGGTAAGCCCACTCACTGACCTGCACACTTTGTTGCATAGATTGCAAGTGAAATCAGGCTGTATATCATAGTGATAGATTGTGTTATCGTTGTGGCAATGTGTGAGTCTAATCGATCCGGCCTGTGAAAATCATACGCGTCCATCTTCTGTAGTTTATTTTCTTTTCGTAGGAGAGGACAACTGTTCTTGTACGCAATGAACTGTGTCGGTATAATTTCAAAGGTTGGTTGCCCTCTCAGAAACACGGCCTTTTGATGATGGGTAGTTAGCAGAGGCAGATTTTGATACATAATGTTTTACAAAAGGAGACCATCAAAGGGAGAACGTCAGCCATTAGGATTCATTAGAGAAGTGCTTGTCAAAATTACCATTGTCTCTCGATTATATATATATATATATATATATATATATATATATATATATATATATATATATATATATATATATTGAAAAGGTTATAATTGTACCAACGAGAGAAAAATGTATATTTTAAAAAAGAGAGAAACCGCAAACATTTTTGGTTATAATGTGGATTTGTTTTAGTGTATATATTATATTTTATTCTTCAGATTTTTGCTACACGGGTTTCTGGTCTCGTGACCTTCTTCAAGCAAATTAAAGGAATCAATTTTTAAAGGAATAACATTTCTTTTAAAATTTCATTGTTCATTTTCAGTATTTGTAGTATGCATGTATAAAATATCCATAAGTATCATATGATATGAAGTAACGATATTACACAATGAATGATACCGGTTTTAAAATGTTGATAGTAAAATGAAAAAAAATGATTAATAATGTTGAGTTTTAAAACCATTTTTTCTGGAAAATTAGGATGAATCGCTTTTGTGCTGCCGAGCCCGGCTGCTATGTCTCTGCCCTGTCGTCATTATGTAAAAACAACCCGAGAGCGAATCTTCTGGTCTCTGCAAAAGATGAAATCTTAAACGATGCAACTAAAAATATGAGTAACATAACACCATTAGAACGTTGATCGATTACACATTTGATATTATTTCTTCTTAGTGTATATATATATATATATATATATATATATATGTGTGTGTGTGTGTGTGTGTATAAGCGGGGAGAGAGAGTTTGAGAGAGAAGGGAGTGGGAGAAATGTAGGCTAGGGAGAGAAAGGGGAGGGAGAGAGTTTTTTCTATAAAGAAATACGCAAGCCTGTTTAGTAAATGTTGCGTGTCATCTTAGCAATGACACTTATATTTGAAAGGAGATTGCTTCGGATTCGAATCAATGTCCAGATTTTCCCCTTTATATTACAAATATATAAGTTTACTCATAAATCAGAATTTATAAGAATATCAATATCTACACATTTATTGTAATTGTTAATATGTCTCCAGAAAAAAAATGCAAAAAATACTGAAGAAAGACATTAATTTTGGGCTGTAAAAATCATTGCTGTTTGATTTAATATTGAATATATAGTTGAATTTGTAATAGGAACAAAAAGATCTGAAAAGAATAGAAGAGTGATAATAGAGAAATCAAATGAAAAATATTGAAGTTACTGAAATTATTTTTAAGATGTGATAAAGATCGATAAGTATTTCTTAAAGCCGATAATATAACAATTTTTATATAACTGAATTTCATGCTGGTCTTGGAGACGAATTCATTTTTATTTTTTTCGTGACGAGTCTTTGCTTATGTCTTCCTTGGACAGTGAATCAAAAGTTTAGTATTTTTAATTATAGATTTATATTTATCAATATACTTTATGTTCGTCATTACGTCGATTAAATTTAAATACCGTATTTGTGATAGTTGGTATGTATTTATGATAGTTGGTATGTATTTACTGCGATTTTATAAACCGAGAAGAAGCCAAAATCCTCAAAATATTAAAATTTACGAATTTTGAATTTTTAAATTCTTTTATTAATATTAAATCTATTTATTGGGTTGTCCGGAAAGTTCATGCCGATTTTTAAATGAAATTAAAACACACACACACACACACACACACACACACACACACACACACACACACACACACACACACACACACACACACACACACACACATTATGCTATTAAATCTTTATTGAACTAAATATGAACCATTTTGAATTACCAGAAATTCAGTGATTTCTCGGCAAAAAACTCATTAAGGTGGTTTAGTATTAAATGTTTGAGGAAATGTGATCTTTGTTTTACTTTATTTTGATAAAAAATGCAAATTGGATATAAAATGCACGCGCTCATTGCTTACTCTTTGATTTTAATCTTGGGAAAAGTGAAGTTGAAGCAATGATCACTGAAACTTTTGGTGATTTTGCAGTGGGTTCTAGCAAATGTCGATAATGGTTTGCAAAATTAAAAAAGGAAAATTTGAACTGAAAGACAAAGACGTTCTGAAAAATCTCTGAACTTTCAAAAATGACTGGAAATTGTCAGATTTGAAGAATAATACACGCGCCATCAACACAACAATAATGCACACATATACAACACAACAAATTGAACAAAAATCATGTGAGACAGTACAACATTGTTTATGAGTTGTAGAAAAACCCCAGAAAGTCGAAAATGAATGTTCACATGGATTTATGAAAGGAAATATCGACCAGTGTTTCAACACATTTTCTGAACTGGCGTTGAAAAATTCATTTATTACGAGAACCTAAAACAAAAAAAAAAAATTGAAATCCAGGTGGTAGTATAGAAAGTGTACTCTTCACACGAGCGTAAATACACTTTTGGTGACCCATGACTGATATTTTTTTTTTGTTTGCCATTCATAGATCAATAACAAAGTATACATTATTGACTTTCATAGCCAGAACATTAAGTCACAATTTGAAATTTTACAATGTCACAATTTGAAATTTGGAATCATTGAAGTATACTAGATATACTTTGATAATTTATAAACTATTTTGATATTTGTAACATTAAGTAACATTCAATTCAAAGACATTGATAAAATACTACTTAAGTTTACAATTAACAAATTTTATTATTTTACAAACAGGTAGCATTCATGGTTGCATTATATATGTAATTTACATGTTTTTGCTGCTGCACATGTACTAATTATCAAAGTAGCAGCCTGTATATAAATCTTTTTCAACACTTATTATCAGCAAATTGTTAAGTAGTTATTGCGTCAGTGAGGTTCTTTCACAATTAGAAGCTTGAATACCATTTGTTAACTCAAGTTCAATTTTTAAATTTGGGAAAACATCTTCACCATATAAAATGATAATTGTTAGCAAATCAGTTGCAAACGTTGGCCCAAGAAAATCTATTTTTATTCTTTTATTTATCAACATTCGATAGTCTCTGAACAATTTTGGTCTATTAATATTACCTGGAGAGATCTTCGCTAAACCAGAATATTTTTCTTGTAATTTTCCGTCTTCGAAATTTCTATAAACAATATTTTGTATATTGAGTAGAAAGCCAAACCATGAATCATAAGCGAGAAATCGTAAGCGAGAAATTTTTCCTGTTATTTTTGCAATCAAACGATCAATAACATCCTCCATTTTGTGACAAATTTCCTGTTCAGCAGTCAATCCAGCATCCGCTGCATTTTCACCGTGCATTTGTTTACACAACGTAGTTTTTTTCAGTGGTCAGTTCACATGTTTCACATTAATTCATGCCCACTTTAAGTGCTTATTGACAGCACTTTTCATCAACATATTTCAATTTTCTATTAACTTCTCAGTTAAAGAACCAAGATTAACAGTTGTTTCTCTAAAACGTTTACTTTTGGTTCCTGATGACGTTTTTTCATTCGATTGATAAAAGATTTTCCCCCCAAAAGTAAAAATACAACAAAGTCAAATGTAAGCATGAATATAACGAACATTATATTTTGTTTCAGCCATGTTGTCTTTTTCATTTAATTATTCATAGCAAATCATCCACATCCAGTCTTTTTCATGTACAACATTTATTGCTTCTTTTATTGCCCTCCACAATCTTTTTAATCACACGTGACAGAAATCTTAAACTAAGATAAACTACATTATTTTCATTATGCCCGAAATGGTATTAACTGATTTTCAGCATATCAATAAAAGACAGTTGGATGTTTATTTTTCTTGTCTCAATGTCAACAAACTAAATGATTTGGTCTAGTTGCTTATGATGGGCTAAATCGTATTTGTTTTTACAAATTGTTGACAATAATTTCGCACATATGAAGCCATGAAATTCATAACCTCATTTTGGATTTCAGGAAGAAAATGTTAACGTTTGTTTTTATAATAAACAATAGTAAATCGTTGCGTTTATTTTTGCCGAATTTGCTTTTCATCTTTGCATCATCGGTCAGTTTCTTTCCAGGCTGCACATAACCCATGACCAACCTCGCTATTTTCATTCAACTATTTTGCCTGTGATTTGAAAACAAATCAATGTCATAGATATAGTTGAAAAATTAAAAATAACATAAGCGGTGTGATGTTTTATGAAGATGAAAATGCATCAACCAAGAATGATTGACCTCTTGTCTATTCAATGGGCGTCGCTTGAATTAAAATGCAGCCATAGAACACTCATCTTTGAAATTAAATGAAAGTTAAAATTTATGTTAACAATTTTTGTAAAACTGCTGATCAATCTTTAAAATAAATAAAATATTGAATGTTAAATCATTTATTAGTTTACCATCTTTTTGTTTATCAACACAATATGGGGATTTGTTTCTGCCACAGTAGAATCCGCTTGTTTATTATTATTAACAAGAGAGAAAACAGTTTGTTGATTTTTTTCTTTTTCAAATGCAATAAAAAGTTCACAGTTGTGGCTGCTATCCAAACACTGGCCTTCAGAGAGGAAAGTTCCTATCTATTTGTTTGATTTCATTATTGAACCTGCAAACTATGCACGTCTTTTTTGCATCACTTTCTGTTTTCGATATATATGGTTAAAAGATTAAACTAATACACTATTCAAAGCAAAGAATTTCAGCGTTCATATCTGATTCAACATCCATAAGAAAATAAGCACAGATACACAATCACAATTATCACAATAATGCAAACATCTCTGTTCTTGTTTGATAAGGTTGGTCACAATTTTGGCTAAACTAAATTTTGTTAAACTGTCATAATGATGAAGAAAAAAGCAATTAAATGAAAGTTGTTTAATAATTATTTCAAATAAATATCATAGTAAATATAATTTTATTGTTAAAATGTTATTTGGGCAGATATTAAATTTAAATATACCTGTCGGCCATATTGGTTTTTTTAATGGCGTCACAAAAGTATAGCATCTGTTATTGTTCAGCTACAAAACACACACACATACACCCCCACACACAATGTTCACTTTTTTGTATTTACTTTAGTCAGCAGATGTTAATAACAACACAATTTTTTAAACACTTGTAGATCCGTTTTATATATATTTTAATATTTATTATGTAGAAAAATAATCTCATGTAAGATGAGAGCGAATAAGGATAGTAATAATAAATTAATATATAATCTACACATTCAGTGGTCTTCGATAGTGAAATATTAAAATTATTTCAACGGAGACATTCAAAAAATAAACTCAAATTATGACCACTATTTGTACATAACACTGTGTCCTATTTACTTTACGAAGTACAGTTACGCTCTATTGTGTTTGGTGGTGGATGTGCTTAATTAATAGGCATTATAGGGCAGTGGAAAGTTTACTTCACTCATCTTTGGCTCCTTAACATTAACTTACTGGGGAAAACATTTTTCTATGCTTAGTGGGATTCAAAATCAATTGTTTACAATGGATAGAATTAGAACTCCCCAACTCAAATGTTTGGTGGGATTCAAAGGAAATTCAATGAATTGATAAGACACTCTCCTAAAAAAAATTACTATGCAAAGATAAAGTAAGAAATTGCACGGGAACAAAATGTATTTTTTTTTAATTTCTGGATAAGGAAGTCGACTGCCGGTTTTATGGATAACAAACTCGATGCCTGCTACAAATGTAAATCATGTAACTGGGTTGGGAAGTTCTTCTATATGCGACCTTTTCTTAAAACCCGTGGGATTATCTATTAGAAATTCAACAATTTCAAAATACTCCCGAGAGATTAAATCGGATTTTTAACTTGATATATCACAATGTGTGCCTCTATATATTTCATAATATTCACACATCTGATGAATAATCATTTCGTCAATTTTTCTATGAATTAACAAATTGGTTAATAGAACACAACTGAGTTTCTGTTTTTATTTGCAAATCATTTGATAAGATAGAGACATCTTCTTGTATGTACAAGTGGATGTCCGGAAAGTAGGCTAAAAATATTTACTAATCCAAAATGTCTATTACCATACAATTAAAACATATTGTGCTGCACTGCGATGGAATGTTTACACGTAATCGCCCTCGAGATTTGTCCCATCAATACATGAACGCAAGAATAACGTGACGTCAAACGATTGCATCTCTGCAACAAGAGTGTCAGATGATAAATAATTAACGGCAAATTCTGCCTGTAACTCGGTGATCTACATAGACATATTATACCTTTTTGGAATCCGGATGATCCCGGGATTGAAAATCTGCTCTTGATCTGGTGTTTAAACATCCAGCATTAAAAATTCAAAAAGTAACACAAAAATTTGTATTTTAAATTCAGTTTAAAATATCCCCAAAACTTTGTGAATTGAAGAAATCAATTTTATTTCTTTAAAATGCCAATGAATCAGAGTTAAAGTGACGAGTTTTTGTGACGTGTGGTTTTGAAGTTCCACAGAGTTTGTGATTTGAAGAACTCAATTTACGACCTGAATTGGAGTTTCGGCCCAAATTGGTTTTTTGGCCGCAATTAGACTTATCGCCTGAATCAGAGCTAAAGTGAGGTTTTGAAGTTCTATAGAATGAATTGAGGAATTCAATGTTATTTCTTGAAAATTATCATTACTGTTTTCTAAGCTGAATCAGAGATCCCTTTAGTTTTGTGCCCACCTCTCCCAGGAGCTAGCTTAAAAATCCGCACGTAGTGTGGTTTTTAAACTAGTAAATAAATATATTGGATAAATAATATCTTTTGAAAAGCAGATTATAAGCCAGGATGTAGTACCACATCCCATCTATATTGCTAGTGCCACTCTTATGTATGTTTGGTAGCAGCAGGGTAATACATTAACGTCCTGATTTATTTCGACGAACATTTTCCTTCAATTTGTCTCACTGCCTTAATTATCTGACAATGCGGAATGGAAACCACGAGAAACACACCTTTTGCGTCCCAGAATACAGTTGCCATCAATTTCTTCGTTAACTGCTGAACTTTGTATTTTTGGAGATACTTCCAGTAACGAGTGTTCGATGTAACGTGATGTACCCAGGTTTTATCATCCGTGATCAGGCACTCCACCATCTCCCCTGTACTACTGAAAAAGATGAAAATAGATGCCTATGCACCTGCAAACATTATACTTTTCACATCAATTTGTCCACTGATTTGGCAGTCACCAGTTGTAATCTTACATACGCATTCACTCAATATCAATGCTATTCTGGCTGTTACAAGAAGTGCTGCATACCTACTGGTTTTTTTTGCTTACAGTGTTTACAATGTTTTACTACCAGTCGATTATTCCTATTAGTATCTTATTTTCGTACATCCCTCGTATTTTCACGCGTCAAAATAGAGTAATATAAGGATGAATCTCTTTGTAATTTAAACCATACTTCATAATTTAGCATCTTTTCATTATTTGAATAGTCTAAAATAGTCTGCCAACCACACAAAGTGCGTAATTTATATATATATTTCCAATGGCTTTTACATTCCTAGTAACCTTGATTAATTTGGTTTTAATCTACGGAAGGGTTTGTTTTATTGATTTGATCATAGAATAATCTAGTTTCAGGAATGGGAGAATTTGCATAAACCTGGTGCGCAGACACATGCGTTTGCGTTCACATATATGCATGCACTCACTTACACACATGTCTGAGTGCGTATACGTCACAAACATACAAGCCAAAAAACACAATTGGAACATATGCTCATTTTTACATACATATGTTTGCTTACGTCTAATTATGTGAAGGACACATACGCTTGAGCGTACGTAAAAACATCCCCCCACACGATTGCGTTCCAATCTCTCCCCCTCTCCCCCACCCCAGTACGCACACAGAAGCTTTTTCATTCAGTTCACAATATTTGAGAGAAGTTGTGCTTGTTGAGAATTCTGCCTTGATGGACGACACACGCGTGTAGGTGAACAGGCACGCGCTGACTCGTGCAACCCCCACCTCTACTTTTATTCGTTCTCCCTCGTCCCACCGTCACGCACTTGCGCGTTCGTCCGATCAGTACATTTGCCCCTCTATCCTTCTTTCTCTCCCAGACATTTTTCTACTACCCTAACGAACAAGTGCTTACAGTCGCAGATAACAGATCCCATAGTAGAAAGAGGAAAGTTATATATGGCAGGATATTTTTTGCATTCAAGTCTCCTGATGATGACGATTGCTTAATTAAAGTACAAAACTGAAAATTGGACGCAGAATAAAGCACTTGTGAATGTATCTATATCGTTATAACATTGATTTAAGTGAAAAATTTCAAATTTCCTGAAATTGTGAAATATATAACAATTTTAGGCTGCTTTACTTTTTATTAGCATTATGAACACAACCGATATGCAATCGAAAAATAAATTCTTACAATCCATATTGTTAAACTGTTTACTTATATTGTAACAATGTGTTTTAAGAGATTATTTTTTTTTTATATCAAAGTGGTTTTAGTATATTTATTTTATGTATCATCATCACAAAAAGAATAAACACCCATCATAAAAACTAAAATGGTCCCAGAAGTTTTAGCATTCTTTTCCCCCCAAATCTGAATCTTGAAATAATTTAATATTTGTAACGTACATTTTTGTGGTGCCACTGGTTATCAAGCTGTGTAATGAGTTCACTCCTGGCACAAGGCCACGAGTGTAGATACTTGTAAATTTGATATTTATTTGATATTTGCACCTCAGCACTTATAACATCAGGTGCACACCTGACGTTATAAGTGCGGAGATGCAAATATCACATCATTACCACAGTGTAATCAATATGAAGTATTTTTTAAATGATAAAGACAAAAAAATTGCGTGCTATTTAAATAAAAAAAAAATTACAAATCGGCTTCTGGAGAGAGTCATACTTGTAAACAGAACAATGTATTGAAATACAACTTTTATTAACAAATGAATTTGTAGCGGGCGGTCCAGCGGCCCCGTTTCACGGAAAGGGGTGAACGGGGTCACAAGAGGCCCGCTAACATTTTTGAAGACGTTAAATCTGACATGTGGAGCAATATGGACGACAGAACGAGGATATATATGATATATAGAGGTTTATTCTAAAAGGAAAAGGAAATGAAGATGGTCGGAAACGGTGGAGGTGCTAGATGCTGCAGGAGTGCTGGATACTGCAGGAGTGAGCTGGAAACTGCAGGAGTGAGCCGGATGCTGCAGGAGTGAGCTGGAAACTGCATGAGTTGCAGGAAGCTGCAGGAATGCTGGAAGCTGCAGGAGTGAGCTGGAAACTGCAGGGGTGAGCTGGAAACTGCAGAAGTTTTAGTACAGGCATTGATGGCCGAGGTTGGCGTTGGTAGTTGCTAGGATCATCGTTGTTGTGGGGTTGAAGCTGATGTGGGTTGTTGCTAGGATGATCGCTTGGTGGTTGTTGATGTTGAGTGATGCCAGGATGATCTTTGTTGGTTGAAGCTGAGTCGTTGCCGGAGTGCCAACTTGTTGCTGTAGTTCGTGTTGCCAACTCGTTGTTTGTCATTGCCGGGATGCCAACTTGTTGCAGCAGTTCGTGTTGCCAACGTTGTTTGTCATTGCCGGGATGCCAACTTGACGTGTTGGGAAGGAGGAGAGAGAGAGAGAAAGAAAGTTCCCAACTATCGTCAAGTTGGCAGACAAAAAAGAAATGGGAGCGTAACTTAATACACAGCCCGTAGATCGGCGCCCTTGGCCAATGAAGGCCAAGGGGCCTGCGTAGACGACCGTTGCGGCCGCCGACAGCCTCCCCAAAGCTTGGGAGAAATCACTGTCTTGTGTCGAGGGAGACCAGCAAGAGAAATTGGCTAAGCTAACCGAAAAGTCTCTATAGTAAAATACTACAAGGTTAGCCAAAGATAACTAATGTCTAAAAATGACTAGATGTATATTACACCTAGGTTTGTAATATAGCCTAACTAAAAAAGGGGATTTGCTAGTCCCTCTGACGTGTTAACAGTGTGTGAGGAGTATGAATGAGAGGTCAAGGTCGAAAAGACCTGTTCCTCTGCTGGTTCAAGGACAGAAGGAGGAGGTAACTCCGACAAATTCACAAATTTGATCAGCGATATTCATTGGAATGAACAATTTAGCAGTACATATCTAACATTTACGATTTGAAACTACAATTAACTACCAACTGAACTTAAGCTTTTCTGAAAACAATTTTGACAAATGAAAAAGCAAGATATATTGACTGTTCCTATATTGATTGAAAGTCAGTAGCTAGTGAATCTATGCACGAGGTCGACTTTTGTTGCGAATCTGAGACAGAGTGAGATATTTCGAAAACTGACTGGTTGGAAGATTATGTTTTTTTTTCATACCAGCTCTGATTTTGGGAGGTCATTTAGTCTCAACTCTACGTGGCGGAAATTTTGTTAAATAATATACTGTTACTTCTAAAGTGTATTGTTTATGTTATAAAGTAAAATATATTGATTAAAATAATTTATTAAATAAAGGTTAGTCGACTAATTTATCTTTAATAATTCTAAGAATGTTAACTGAACATGAAAATTTTACGTATGTAGATAAGAAATATATATGAAAGTGAGATCCAACAAAAGAGTTTTCGAGAACATCAACAAAGGCTTTTTAATGACTTGAGCAGACTAAGGTTGATCCAGAACGAAAAGAAGACATTATTTGAGAAATCGTTACTGTAAGCAATTAAGACCAATCCTGTTCTTGCCTGAATCAAACATTACGTTTATTAGGAATTTTATGTGGCAATAGTTTGAAATTAATCTTGTGGGAGGCCTGTCGGAGTTAACTTCTTCTTTACTTTGTTAACCCTTTCACCAGGGGTCTCTCTTCCCTGGCTATAAATAGTCGCTGACCCTTCGCCTCTTCCTCTCTTTTTCCTCAGGATTTCAGCCTTACCACCTCGCAAATGTAAGCGCTCACAGAGATAGCGTTTCCCAAATGCTGGGAACACGCTAAGCACAATACACACACACACACACACACACACACACACACACACACACACACACACACACACAGATATATAATATTCACACACACACACACTTTGTCCTTTGTAACTGTTTCATGTAACTTGTTATTAATATATATATTTGTATACATATATTTATCGATCTTGTGTTTGTTTGCTTTGCATTCTTTGGACTTAATTAAAGTCCAACTTTTTCATGTAGTTGGACCGGCTAGCAGGAAAATCTTAACCCACATGTGTTCTTCTACGTCTACTCAACAACATCACAGCCACGGTTCACTACATAATGGTGACTTCCCGACGTGATTGATCTTCCAACTTCTGCTAAAAACACACAGGACGATATATATGTACAAACTCACATTTACACACACCTTGCCAAAAGAGAGCCAGATAGGAAAAACATTAAAAAAAAAAATTCTTTTCGTATCCTACGCACGCCGTACACTATTAACGAAATAACCACAATTACTACTAGTGAGACGAACCTTAGAACTCTTTCCCCACTGGTCTATATTTGCTTGACCCTTTCTTTCTCTCGGTGACGTTTGACCTAATTTCACCCAGCAGACATGCTTATGGTTGTACCAAACGGAAAACGCAACGCCACTGTCTTCTGGACTGAAATAGAAAAAGTGTGAACCAAACCACTAAAGACGACTCACTGTCTTTTATTTTCAAACAACATTGGTGATTCCGACATGGAAGCAACACCCAAGTTTCACTGGAATGAACGTACAATTTACTTTCGGACGACTCACTGTTTCGAAAAACATTTTCAACGTATCTCTCACATAAAATTTGCTGTAAAGATTTACTACATAATCACTAATAAGCAAATTTTATTTTTCAACATCGCCTATACTAATTCGACTCACAGAATTACGCACATTTTGGGAATTAAGCTAGCCTCTCAATCTTCTCAATCTCTTCAACAAATTTCGGCGATTCTTCTCAAACACACATTTGGCGATCTAATTCAACACGACGTCAGTTGATAACAAATCCACGCTTTCATTACAGCGACAACACATCTACTCACATTGTGTTACACACTGCACATATTTCAGATGTCCAAGGCAACTCACCGTCCTTTATCTCATTCTGCAATGACGCGACACAAACAAACCGAGAATTTGCGAGAACGATATTCAATCGACAATACTAGCAAATTCTATCAAACATGCATTCGACACTCGGTAGAAATTCAGCTCAACTTCACGACTACGCTGCTTCTATTAACTTTTGTGCGCAAATTATATCCATGCATACCACACGAACCACCTCGTTTTTCAAACAAAACTACGACCAGGCCAGCAAACAGGTGGACGGATCGACACAGCCAATTCAACGTGGAGCATTGAAAAAAAGACAAATTTTGATAGCAACGCAGACACCTACCGACGTTTTTACAGGACGTGCCCCAACTCTGACTCACTAGAGAAATACACAGCACCCTGACGACAACATAAGCACATTTCGTCGAATCACGTATCTCAACCACACTTCTGACACATTTTCTTTTCAGCTCACAAGGACAATATTCAAAACTTTCATGAACTTTTTTCTTACATATTAAAAGTTTTCATTTCCTTACAACTTTTAATTTGGTGTGAGGTATTGTCGGAGTTAACTCCTCCTTTAGTTCGTTAACCCTTTCACCAGGGGTCTCTCTTCCCTGGCTATAAATAGTCGCTGACCCTTCGCCTCTAGCTCTCTTTTTCCTCAGGCTTTCAACCTTACCACCTCGCAAATGTAAGCGCTCACAGAGATAGCGTTTCCCAAATGCTGGGAACACGCTAAGCACAACACACACACACACACACACACACACACACACACACACACACACACACACACACGCACATATATAATATTCAGACATACACTTTGTAACTGTTCCATGTAACTTGTTATTAATATATAAATTTGTATACATATATTTATCGGTCTTGTATTTGTTTTCTTTGCATTCTTTGGACTTAATTAAAGTCCAACTTTTTCATGTAGTTGGACCGGCTAGCAGGAAAATCTGAACCCACATGTGTTCTTCTACGTCTACTCAACAACCTCACAGCCACGGCCCACTACAGGCCTATTAACCGATGAAATTTTCTTTAATGGATCTGGGAGATTCTTACACAATCAATTATCTGAATTAGATAGATATGTATGAAGGATAATTAAGTGAGTTCAGTCCTGGGACAAGGCTACAAGTGTAGACAATTGTAAATTTGATATCTGCGCCTATACCAAACAAAATGATGCTCTTCGTTTCTCATTGGCAAAATCACTTACGTGCAAATGAACCAAAAATGATGGTTCAGTATTAAAATAATAAATCGACAATTGCGAAATGTGAGGTAATGATTTAGCACGAAGGAAATTTATCCTTCTTATAGTCCTTCTTTATTCAATGTATATTTGTTCATAGTCCTTATTTATTCAATGTCTATTTGAAATAATGAATGTTATCAACAAAAGAATTGTTACTTCTGACATATATAACAGACCTTTATAAGTTTGTAAAAAGCAAATATTGTCAATCGGCTTTTTAAAACTGAGTTTTGAGTAACTGTTTAATTTTTTATATAAATTTAATAAAACTGATTGCTGAAAGTGTTGTAAGTTTCATTTTTATTCAATGTTTTATTTTCATAAGTTGTATGAGAAGGTGAAAACAAGTTCTCGGCCTAAACCCCTTCCCCATTAGACAGGCTTCTTGATCGAACTGAGAACATTTCAACACTACCCCGTTATCATTTGACCATTCAGGTAAGTTATAATTAATACTGCAACAGCCATTAGATATGACAGTAAACATCTGAAAATGTTTGTGTACGTCGTTGAAACACAAATGATTACTTCTAATATCAAAACCATTACAGTTTTGATATTAGAAGTAATCATTTTTGTTGATAAACTAAATGCATCTCATGTGTTTCATTCTATATTTTTGTACTTAGTGACATTTAGAGGGTATTTTATGGAAGGGGAGAAGGTGGATTTAAGCATCAATGTTCATTATAATATGACATACAAAATACAACTTTAAATAGAGAAAATTTGTAATAAGCAACATCAGATCACCTTGCTAGTTCGACAAGAATTAAAAAGAAAGTTGAATTCTTTGAGAAGTGATTAGGCATGAAAAATAGTTAAGGAAATGAAAGTTGGTAAAATTTGGTGAGGTAAAAGACGAATTATTATTAGAAAAACGTAGCTGAAAACATTTAACGGAATCATGAAATGTAACTTGATCCGAAGAAGTTGGAAATCCTTGTCTATGGAAGTGAGTTGAAGATGAAGCCCAGCCCAGAGAAATATATCGGGAAAGTGTGTCAGGTGTGTGATGTTTCATGACTAATGACACATCCATACAGAGCATCGTTTTCGACTTTTAATAAAAAAAGTTCTTTTGCAAAAACTGTAGGGAATATTCCACAAATACATTAATTATTTTTCAATATGAAGCTTTAAAGTGTACGCACTCTTCTATTTTATAGCAGTTTTGAAACGATCTTCACTTTCATGTAGTTATTCTAAATAAACGAAGTTCTGTCGTATCTTTTAGAAAGCGAATAAAAATCTCAAGCTTTATATAATAACTTGAAACTGATGGCCTTCCAGTTAAATTTTGTTTTATGTCAAACAATTTCTCGAGATTATATATCGTAAACTTAAAATAAACAAGTATTTTGATTCTGCTAAAAAGAAAAGAGTAATCCAGAAAAAATTTTTTTTTATTGTATATTGAATAATTCTGGTTCACCCCCACCAAAGAAAGTTATATTAAGCGACCATATCAGTTTATCGATATAATGCTTCGGTGTCTAATGATTGAAGAGACTTACGCAGACTAACATGAATGTAGAATAAGGCTGTTCATATGAGCAACTTTGTACTGTCCGTTTGCTACTGTTCACTGCTGATTTGTTCTGTTACACAAGCAATTCTGAATTATTGAAATTTACTCAAATTCATTCAGGGTGAGTGTATCGATAAATAATCATTTTTCAGTATTTAACAAATTAAGGCATTGAAAATGCGGTTATTTCATTGAACTGAGATAAATCAAATACAGTTTCCTTTACAGTTTATTAAGCTGATGAAATCGCAATGTTCAAAAGGTGCACACATGACAGGATCAAATTAATTTTAAACAAAGTAATTCTTGCGAAAGTAAAATCTTATCTTTTATAGCTTTCAAAGAGTGTTTTTGTTTAGTTTTTATTTTTCTCGTCGGCTAAATGAAAAATAGTTTTTTGTACTTTTCCCGAGGAAAATACAAAAATAAAAGTTTTTAAAAACATTTGTTGAGCAATTCGAAAAATCTCATGAATTTCTTTGCTAATTTTCTCTTCTAGAAAATAAATATTTATTTAATACATTTGCCCACCACCGGATATTGTATAAATTGCATGCCAAATCAATGTCCATAATATGAAGCAGTTACTTCTTGGTGTGTGGGTAAAAGAAACAGGTGTTTAATGAAGCAAGACCGTACCAGTAACGTTTAAATTCCCAAAACGTGTTTAGAGTTAGGGCACATCAAATTCTAAAATCTGAATTAAGATGAATTTCACTGAAACACGTAAATCTGAGAAAAACAGAAGAACTGTTTCTATTTCTGTTAGCAGAATAATCAGATTTTTTTTCATAAAAAATAAAGAAAAGAAAATAAACTTCAGTTTGTCGAAAGATCTCTTATATGTATTGTAGTCAGTTAAATGTTTTTATTTATAGAGAATATACATTCTTCAATCAAACTGAAAAAAAAAGAAACTGAAATTAACCAGAAAATAATTTGTGGAAGAATAGAGGATTAAAAAATTGCTTTGTGAAAAATATTTTTTTATTTCTTTGATAAAATTATTGCACCTCAAAGAAAGATGGCATTGATAAGTGATAATGGAAAAATTATATGAAAATATAAAAGTTATACATTGAGTTGAGTGAATTAAAATTTGTCTCGTGTATTATTATTTATTTTATATAAGTAATAATAAAATGTATTTGTAAAAAATAATTTCGCTCACTGCCTACATGAAAACGAGAATGAGTTAATTTTTATCCTAACCAAGTCATTTAACTTACTTAATTACAATAAATTAAGTCGATTAAATATATTATTTGAAGCAGATAAACTAAAACAAGTTCAGAATTCCTAATAAAATAAATGAATCGAGGTGGGTTACAGCACACCTGTCTTTCACAAAAAATGACGTTTTGTGTACGAGTATTTGTTGGTAAACGTAAATAAAGGCTTTATGTATTGTGTTACCAAAGTTATAAATAAGCTGCACATTTATTGGTAAGGTCCATGCAACGTCCCAAAAGGAACCCAGCGGCAGAACAAACGTAGGCAGGAGGCAAGCACATAACTGGTTTTCAAGTTTTGCATAAAAAGAGGTAAACATTTTCCATAACTTTCCATAAGTTTTTGAAATCCGTATTTAATTTACTCAGTTTGCATATAATATTCAAATTTTTCCATTTTATTCATTTTTTAAATGCAAAATGTAAAAAAAAGTCTTTTTATTAAATAAAAAGATTAATTTTCACCCTTGTAAATACTGAAGATTTACTTCATTAAACCTTTAAGAATTTTGTTTTAGTTAAAAATTTTCTGTATTATTTTTTGTTTTTTTGTTTTCAGAGCCTGTTAGTGTTTTATCCGTTCGCCTTCTCATCTTTCTCCTGCAGAAATTATAGTAACTGCTACCCTCATTTATTGCTCACTCCCACGTAATCATCTCATGATCGCCTCCTTTCACTCTAGCTCCTCATACACCAGCTAGAATTTTCTTACCTTGAGTGTGTGTGTGTGTATGTGTGTGTGTGTGTGTGTGTGTGTGTGTGTGTGTGTGTGTGTGTGTGTGTGTGTGAAAGAGAGATAGTGAAAAGAGGAGGATGAGGTGTATATTTATAGAGAAAGTGACGAAGAAAAATAAATTAGGCGAGTCAGGGACGAGGGAGAGAGAGCAAGCGTGAGAAGACGGGCGGTTGTGAGAGGGCTACCCAAAGACAACGGTACCTCATTGCTCCTCATCGCTGCCAACATGGAATGACGTGCTCTGTGAGGAAGGTAGTGAATACTGCCGCCTCCGTGCCGTCGTTTTCTTCACCTACAGTCCGTTACCTCCGAAATCACAGGCTTCTTACCAACACAAGCCGTAGGCTAGCAGGCTGGTCTCAGTTAACATTTAAACAAATACTTGCTAGCTCTTACGGCATATTAAAAAGCAAGAAAAGCTTGTATCTGTAATTAAGTAAAGAAGGGCCTGAAAATATTAAAGTTTAAATCCCCGTCAGAATAAATTCAGGACTCAGGTGTGCAACTATTCTGTACCTTCTGCCTAGAACAAGCTCTGAGCCAGCCATTCCGGGTCTTTTTACTTAAAAAAGACCCTTGATTTACAGAAATCATTTTTGATTGATATATTTTGGAGGTAAACATCTAGTACCATGACTATTTCTGGGAACATGATTGTCAATATTGACGGGGGTTCACCTTGGGGTTTTAGGCTACAAGGAGGTGGAAACTTCCCATTACAAGTTCTCAAGGTAAGTGACCTTTGAACTCTCTTTATGCAATTCGATTCAGTAAGGTGTTTTTGGTTGTTTATATATTTTAGTGATTAGTATTTACATTACCTGTATATTTTATAAAATTTTAAATTTTATACAGATTAGTTGAAAGTTTTTAAATGTTCACAATTTTTAGTGTTTGTTTTTCTTTGCATTCCTCAATGTTGTTTATTTATAAATTTTATCATCTGTTAAGATTTTTGTTTTAAGCTTTTTACGGAAATTTTCACAGTCTTCATTTTTATTAGTCTTTATAAATAAAATAAATGTTAAGATATAAAAAGAAAATTGATGAGGATGTTTTAATGCTTTTACAAGAAAGCAGTTTTCATCAAGAATTTGAAAACATATTCCTTCTACGTTGTTAAAGTAAAAAATGGAAACATGAAAAGATATTAATTACTTTTATCGTTCATGTCAATTTTTTCAAAGAACATTGATTTTCAAAGAATGTAATCTCATGAAATCGCGAGTGAATTACACACACACACAATATTTCTTGTTGCTAACGACACAATTTTAATCTTTATGTGTGTGTAATTTGATGATTGACAAGATTATTTGCATTATCATTTATTCAATAATATTTATTCAATAATGTTTACAAGAACATCATTATTGATGCATCTATCATATTGTTTAAGTTATCAACACACACACACACAACACACACACACAACACACACACACACACAACACACACACACACACGTTAATACTGAACAAAACTGAAGTCATAATACTACCAGTGATAATACTCGACAGTTTGTCAAATAATTTACTCCTTTTCAATCTATGAACTGAAAGTATTGAGATAATAATAGCAAAATATTTTTAAACCAATTAATCCAAACTTCAGCAATAATAATAAATAATTAATCGGTCTATTAAGGATTTCTCTGCCATCATAATAAACAATATATATTGAAGACGATTAAGAAAATGCGAAATCTTGGATAATCTTTTCTCATTTCCCTTGAGTACTATTAGACTTGTTCTAATTGTAGCACCTGTCGCCTAAAATATTCCAGTACATACGTTGCTGGGCTGGCATTTTTTATCAGTAGCTCAAGCAAAAAACTGCTGTTCTACCCAAAAAGGGTCGATCATATTACCAAAGTAATTCGATATTTTCCATCGTCAACGATGCTCTGGTCTGCATTCATTTTACTTATGCAAATAGGTGAACCTCACATTTTATATTTTATCAAAATGCAGCATTAATCCATTATTAAATAATGCATAAGTTTCAAAGTTTGATATTTGTAGCATGCGCAAGAAATATTTTCGTTTTATATTACATTTATCAGTCGTATATTGGATTCAATGCATTTTGGACAGAATTATTATTCTTTGATAAAACAAAATATTTGGATGTTTAAATTGTCACACAAAACTAAATCAAAACGTTTCTTATAATAAATTTGAACTTATTTTTTTATTAATATCGATTATAAAAATAAAGACTTACAAAATTTAATCGGAAAATGATGTAAAAGTAATATTCATGATGAATTATGTTGATAATATATTGTAATAGCGAGAAAAATATTTTCCAGTGTGGGGAATTTATATTAGAATGTGTCAAACTCTGGCAAGTTTATCTCTAAAATAGTTCCAAATTAAGAACTGGTATGCTTGAAATTTCACAAAGTTTACTAATCGATTCTAAATTGAATGTTTTAATTATATAACAATAGAGACAATAATCGTAAGATTACAGAGAAACCCATCCATTAGAATTTGAAACAATTGATTTGAAGCTGGTCGAGTGTTTTATATGAACATTTGTACAATTGATTTATTTCCATTTGAAGGCTTTATTATTTTCAATATCAAGATAATCTTTATTAATTTTATTTTGTAAACTACTAAAGAGTCATTTGTTTTTATTTTAAATAATTATTTCAAGAGTAACTGATATACATTTTTAAAAATTGTTTCTCACCAATTCACAAGAGAAAAATATATTTAGCATTTGTTATGATTGCATGACATTTGATACTAAAAATCACGCTGTACTAGGACTTACTTTTTGTTCGACAGATTGCATCAACTGTTCGCTTTCATAGCAACGGATGCCAACATCGACTTTCTTATGACATGTTCTATTCCATCGTGCAACTTAAGTTTAATAGCATTTTATAGCATTCAATTTAAAATTAATTTAAAGCAGAAATTGTAATGGTTGACAATAGATTGTGGCCTTGCAGATACAATGACCAAATGTCAATTGTTTTAGGCGCTTGAGGAAACCGATGTTAATTAAATTCTTAAAAACAATGATCATCATCATCAATGAGAATTATAAAATATTTTTTAATAAGTCAGCTTAATGGTTTGCGTACAGGTCAAGTTATCGGAAGATTTAGAATTTGATTTGCACTCAACAAATGATATCTAGTTAAGTTTGATGTTAAGTTTGATATCAGATCCTATAATTATAAAATTTGTAATACAATGTAACATGACACCCAACCATATATATATATATATGTATATATATATATAAAATTATGTCCAATTTTACTTGAATATCTTGTATTTTTACAATTTATTGAAATTTGAATGAATTTGTGCTTTTCCTTACTTTAGTTTGCATGAATTCTTTATCAAATTTTAATGTTTACTGATTATAATATATTGACTTACTAACACAAATATTTTAAATTTAATCAAATATTATTAATCAATTATGCATGCTATGTTATTTGTTTCTAGTCATATGTCAGGTGTTAATACCTAGTTACTCTGTATGAGTTGTTCTCAAGTTAATAGGCAACACAAAAATCATATATTTTTTTATAGTAGATAAGGGTTTAACGAATCAAGGAATTGTGTAAACCTATTATAAATTCAAGATTATTAGTTGCAATAATATCCCAATATTGTTTCGTTGTAGCAACATTTATTTAGATGCTCCGGATTGATGAATGTACAATGAGCAAATAAAAACAAAGAAAAGAGAATGGGTGTGAAGGATGGGACGAGCCAATGTGTGAGTGAAGCCCTCTAAAATCGTGATTACTCGATTATTAATATCGGTAGGTCAAGGTTAAAAAAAGCGCAGCTGTGACTTCTGAACAGTGAGAAAATATTTGGGTCAGTGCAACAAGCTAGATAAGATTTCAAGAGTGACTAGTAAAGAGAAGAATAGTCAAAATGTGAGCCCGCTTCTTCGTTCAGTTAGCCTGCTTGTCAGAAATAGCATTGGAATTTTATGATATTAGCGAAGAATTTACCCGGACGATTCCCATAGGACAGATAAGAAATATTATCTTTCGAACCAGCCTTATTTTGTTTATTTTACAATATAAAAAAAATATAGACGTTGATCATAATGAGATAACAGATATTTTACAAGTGCAAAAGTAAATTATACTTAAATAAAGATATCCTCTATTTTTGGCTAAAAGTACATTGTTCTTTTGTGTGAGTTTATAAAAGCAATTTCCAACATATCCCGTATTTTGGATAAAACTTCAGAATCTATGACTTTTCGTTCATTAATGCACAATGTAAAAAAATTCATTTATTCTTGATGACTGACAATATTAATATAATTATATGCATAGTGTAAATGAATTTCACACGGTTTTCATGTGGTTAAATATTTTCATTTTTAATTGCTGATGTTATACCGGGAATTTTCTAATTTTTCATCTGACATCATTGCTGATATTGAGAGAATGTTGGTCGCAAGGTTATAAATGAATGAAAATCGCCAGAGTAACAACATCAGTAATTAAAAATAGAATGATTTAAACACAATTAGAGTTATTGTATGTGTAATGAAGAAGAGACATGAAACAACAGAAATGTAATTCTACAGAAGAATGTAGAGAATATCATCGACGAAATTTTAAAGAAAACTGAAATAAAAAGGACACTTATACTAACATCAGAAAGAAACAGTTAAAATTTCTAAGGCACATAATAAAGAAAAATGGCTTAGAAAATTTAATACTCACAGGACAGAGGGACAGAGGAAAACAACGCATAACCTACCAAGCGAGATTGAGCAAATGTATGGCGGAAAAGGTTTAGGAAAGATAACAAAAGTTATTAAGAGCTACAAAGGACATGGAATTGCGGAGAGCCATTAATGCCAAGGTCTTGAGTGGAACGGCATACAAAAGAAGTGGAATATAAGTGAATTGCACATGGCTTTACTATATAAAAAGATTAAATATCAGGAAGAAAAGGAATAAGAATAAGACTGTTATATGCACTTTGTAAATGCAATGTTAATGGTTTTAATATGTTAATGTGAAAAATATATCATACTAGTAGTATACAGAGTATAACCTTCTAATACATGGGATTTTTTAATAACTCGATATTTGATATATAATACACCTTGTGAGACTACTGTCCTATGCACATAGCTGAATATTACCACAAATAACCAGACTTACTATTGAGGTATGTCAGTCAGAAGATGCATTCCGTTTTCTTGGTGAGGCAGCAACAAACAGGATTCAAATGACGAGGCATTTAAGCAAAACTTCAAAAGTTGTATCGAATCCTAAATATATAATCTGCTGTCAAACTGATTAGTTTCTGTATTAAAATGTTACATGCGCGACTATATAACAATATACTCTAATCTGTGACCATCTTGAAATAAAGACTTTAACTATTAATTTTATTTTGAAATCTCTTCGATATAAAAAAGATGAAATAACTTAAATCATGAAACAAGAGTAAATTTTTTACGCAACAAGAGATGATAAAATGCAATTTATAGTTGATATTGTCATTTAACTACATTTATGACAAAAAACTGTTATAAAGGTTTACTTGTCAATAAAACTTGCATCTATTTATAGAAAAAGCTCTCCCAATAATTAAGATTTATCGCTGTACTTACAAGAAACTTTTGTGTGTATTATTATATTTTCCTCATTTTTTAATTTGCTTTTTATAAAAAAAATTGTTACTCACAGTAGACTTGAAATAAACCGTGAAAAAAGTGAAGAAATCAACAATTTCTGGACTTTTTTTTACATTAAGGTTGACCCTGTACCCGAAGTAGAGGGTTACGTTAAAGGGTAGTTTATATGGATAGGAGGGTTTAACTTTAACCTTGAACAGGTTAAAATTATAGTAATCGGGGAAACATTATCTTAGGGGTCTTTTCTACAGGGCAGTGGTTCACGAGAAGAAGCTGTTTGAGTGAAACTTACTTATCGCCGATGGAATACGGAGGGAATGTGGGTGGGGTTGCTTTTATGTAGTTGGTATGTTGGCATGGACCTGTCGAAACTAGGACTAAGTTCGTTTGAGTACCGTGAAGGTTAGACCTGTCGAGAAACTAGGACTGAGAGAGAGAACAGAGAGAGAGAGAGTTTGAGAGAGAGAGAGAGAGAGAGAGAGAGAGAGAGAGAGAGAGAGAGAGAGAGAGAGAGAGAGAGAGAGAGAGAGAGAGAGAGAGAGAGAGAGAGAGAGAGAGAGAGAGAGAGAGAGAGAGAGAGAGAGAGAGAGAGAGAGAGAGAGAGAGAGAGAGAGAGAGAGAGAGAGAGAGAGAGAGAGAGAGAGAGAGAGAGAGAGAGAGAGAGAGGCGGTTGGAGGGGTGGTAAATAATTCTTCTTCAATAAGGACTTGGAGGCACTTTTGAACTCTATCAAGACTGGAAAGTGAGGACTGGGCAGCTTCCGCCCAAATATGTCAACAGTACTCCAGTTTAGGCTTGATCTGGCTCTTATAAAGATTGAGGATAGCATGAGTTGTCAACTATTTACCAAAGCGGGTGAGGGAGCCGACCATTGGCCGTTAATAACTACCTTCAGGGAAAGATTTTATAATTGAGAAAACCCTTCAGGAAAAAAATTTCTAATTGAGAAAACTTCTCCATAGCTGGAGAGCTTGTGTAGCAAATCTTTGTTCTACACCTTGTCGAAGGCCTTCGAGATATCTAATGCTATGGTTCTCGAGGTGTGTCCGTCGTCAAGGGCCTCACTAAGTCTGTGTGTTAGGACGTCAGCAGTGGATAGGGTTGATTGAAACCTATACTTCTTGTCCCTCAAGAGGTTGTTCCTATCTAGGTACTCGACGACCTTCTTGTTGATTAAAGACTCAAAAAGCTTACTGATGATACTGAGGAGACTAAAGAGTTTATATTGAGAAGAGGAGGATCGCTTCCTTGCGTTCTTAAAGACCGGACATACGCTTGTCTCCTTCCACAGGATTTGGAAAGATTTCTCTTTCAATCAGCGGTTTGCTAGGATCGGGGATAATTCTGGGTTAAAGACGACTACTGGAATTTTGTCTGGGCCAATGGCTTTTTTTTCGGTTCGATGCTTTTGATAAGTCTAGAGACTTCTCTTACTGAAATGAGTATATTACTGATATTTTGCGGTGCGAAGTGGAAAGTTGGGGAAAAGATGGCATTTGTCATCTAATGTTCAGCTTGTTTTAAAGATCGAGGCGAAGAGCTACGCCTTGTCTGTCGAAGAGGATATGACTTCGGGCCATTTATAATAGGGGCACAGCTGCTTTGTTCATAATTTGGTTGGTGATCTTCTAGAATTTGCGAGATCCAATTTGTTTCTTTTCAACCTTGGCGAGGACAGTTTGCGTGTTGCTGTTCTTGGCATTTTCCAGAACTCTCTTACAGCGATTGCGGGCAATTCTGAAAAAAGGGCTAGATTACACCGTTCATTGCGATAGATATTGAAGTAGTGGTATCAGTGAGCTATAGCTGCAGCACATTCAGGGGTGAACCAAAGTTGACTGCTTGTTTTTTGTTGGAATTTCTTTTTGGATATTCCATTCCAGAAAAGATCTATTCGGAGATTAAGACAGCAGTTTTAGGGGGCAGCATTCTTGAAGTAGGTTGGGAGAAGAGCTTCCATCATATAGGATTGAAAGCTGTACCAATCTGCCTTCGATTAGTGACAAAACCGTTCTATGGAACGGTAAATCCGGATATGACATTGGTTTGGAATCACTGACTAGGGAATGGTCTAACGTGCCTATGAGGGTAAAACTTTTGCTAAACATTTGTCAGAGCAGGACGATAGAAAATCGTCGAGGAGGTTCACCTGTTATCCCGTCGCGTCCGGGACTCGGGTGAGTTCTTCAATGATCTGGAGAAGTCTATGCAATATCTGCCTACCTCATCGGTTTTGTTTGATTGAACTAACCACTCTTTGTGGTGAATATTGATGTCACCGCAAATGTAAACGCTGGCCAAGTATGTACGGTCACTTACAAATGCTGAATAATTTAAGAGCAGGATACGTCGCTGTGTTGTTCATATAAAACATTATAAAGACCTGGGAAGTCGAATAAACTGAGACAGACAATTCCTTGTGAAAATCGATATTTCAACACTAGGCAAAGTTCATCAGCAGTGATGACGCAAAATTGAATGAGAACATCAGGATGGTTTTCCAAGTGCAACCATTTTCGTAACATTCTCACTAGAACTGTTTCTTTACATGAGGAGAGTTCGACAAAAACTGCATCCTATGTAAATATAGAAAAGCATACGAGAGGCACTGAAAAGTTTTCGACTCGACTCACATTCCAAAATCTGACCAAATGACCAAAGAATGTTTTGGAAGAGCTTCTTTGTGGGGCTGTCAACTTTTTTCAACACTCTCTCGTATAAAGTTAAGACTGTTCATCATCAAAGCTTTAACCGAAGACAATAGAAAAAGAGAAGTTGAAAAATATGATATAGCAGATGCCCTTTCTGGGATGAAGTAAGAAAAATATCGCTGGAAAATGAGATAGTCGGCAAGCATCAAGTTGTCTGATAGGTGCATAAGTCAAACTAGTGTGCATTTCAACATGGTGTATCTTTCATTTCTCAGCAGTGACGCGCATTTTTGTTTAACAGAGAAAGCAACTGGGAACATCGCCACGTCTAATTCGTGGAATAAACTGAATTGCACGCATTTCTTGAAATAGAATCACTTATTTTACACACAATACTGTGAATTTTTTGAATTTTTTATTTTCTATTTTTCTTATTTTTTGTAAACTCCTTGAAAAGTCGACCACTTTTGCCAACTCCTTGAAAAGTCGACCACATTTTTAATACAGAAAATACACATGAAGATGTTAAATTATATGTGGTTGATTAATCATATTTGTAAAATATTAACAAATATTTCCGATCAGTATCGCGCTCAAATAAAAGCTAAGATTTCGAATGCTGATTTTCATTGCAAGCAAGACCTGTTCATTGGGAATATTGGTGCAACACAATCTTACTTCCTGCCTCTTTAATTTGTACTGGTCGATGTAAACTATGCAAAAACACAAGTTCAAATAACAGAAAACTGAATAATTTTTTTTTATTAATTTTCAAATGAATACAAGTAAAATGGTTTCTAAGTAGAAGAATTTGACTGTCGTTTACTCAGTGAAACCCAATCAGAATAACTGCTTTAAGGCAGTGAAGAAATGTGTTGTGGTAAACCCTCCTACAGTAGAATGAACTCTTCCTTCTCTCATAAATACAAACTGCGAGAGTCGGATAGGTGGAGTGTGTGAAGTGAAGTGGAGTACTAGACGCAGTGCTAATCTACTTATTAATAACACTATTATTTTGTATATATCTTCAATATACTTTTTCAACCTACCTTCGTCTTCCGTGTCTTTCTTTCAGGCCACAACAAAATGGTATTGTTCAACTTGTAGAGAAGCAAGCAATATTGTCTGCTATGACTCATCAGTCACATGTAAGGGTGTACACGCGTATATTTAAGACTATAATTCACCTTTGTCTTTTTTCTTTGTGTCATAGCATGACTCAAAGACAAGTTATGTGATTTTTATGTTTATTGCTATAACTAAAACGGAAGCTAACTTACAAACTAGTTGTTTAAAATTGCCTTATCGTTATTCATTACAAATTATGATACAAAAAAGTATGCTCAGTTCGTTGAAAGAGCGAAAATGTAAAAGTTTTCTGAATGTCATTAACTATTCATATTTATTTTCATCTTTGTGTGGATTTTTATACACACGCGTATGCGCACACACAGAGGGAATATATAGTTATTCCTACATTTCATGCATTAAATCTAATTAAATAAGCGTCAGTTCCCATTATTTAATGGGAACTGACGCTTATATTTAATATTTAAAAGAAGTTCAAAGAGGGATTTCTAAACATCTCTGAAATTCTTTTCTCTAACTGACGAAACACAGCATGAAACACAGACTGATTATTCCACTGGAGCAGTACTTTTCATTAAAAAAGTTTCATTCATGTCTCTGAAATTTTTAGCAGTCTTAGAATGGAATTGAATCAATCAAGATTTTAAGACGGAGAAAATATAAATAAAAGTATATTTTCTGGATTTGAGAAAAAGTGTTATAATTGAGATGGTAGCACCTTATCTCTGTTGATAGATTTAGGCTGCTTTCTTGTTTAGCAGCTGTGGATATAAATGAAACATACTGATTGTTTATTTGGAAAGATACCAATTCCAGTCATTTTAGCTCGACGGGAAACTACCGTTTTAATATACAACATGATTTTTTATCGGTCTAAGAGAATATAAACGTCAAGTGTGCCAAATTTTCATTTTTCGTGTTATCTTTGAAGATTTACTTGGTTGGATCTTTGTAAATACAGAACTATTAAACCATAAACTTTGTTATCTTTATTATGTATTGTGCTGTTACATCGAAACTCTTACGTTATACTTAATCAACTCGTTTTAAAAATGATTATGACTAATGAAGAAATTGCACAAATAGTGTCAATATTATCAGAATAAATTCATCTGTCCAAATATAAAAATAATTAGCTTTCTGAAGGGCTACCAGAACATTAGAGCAGTTAACACCATTCACAATATTCGATAATTGATTGAGATATCATAGTTTCATAAATTAGTAACTGAAATGAGTTAGACATATACAAATCAACATTATTAAGGAAAGAAAAAAGTCACCATCATTGGTTTAAGCAGAACAGTAAACTTACGACATGCATTTTTATGTACCTATTACTACGTAATAAAGTGCATTTCGATGCCATGTAGTATTGATAATTTTACTCTGTACTGAATGGAAGATCCATGATCGTCCACGTCTCAAAAGGAACATAAAAGAAGAGAGAGAAGACTGTAACAAAACTTATTTATGTAGATTCCCGGGTGAATACGAACAGGCTGTTTTAATACAACGTTTTTGTTTTATTTTATTTTTGAACGGGTTGTATTAATTCCTAAATTGAGGAAATCTAAAACAGGATAAAATTAGGTTTATAGTCGTAAGGATCTGCTTGACAAAGTTGTTAACCTTTACTCTACCATGAAACACTGTTAAGCGAGTTACTCTACCATAAATGATGTTTCTGACCGTAACTAAATATGAAACATACAACTGTCAAATTATATTCAGCGTCCTTCACCTTGATATCAATTTTTGCTCGAATTGAATATTGAAAACGTGCAAACAATTAGTTCAGAAGAATATTAAAAAAATAACCTACAAAATGACCGAAATATTTCAAGCCGAGAGTATTCTTGATTTGTTTTTTTTTTATTCAATTCATTCTGTTACCCATTGACCATAGATGTATTGCATATTTTTTACAGTGTGATTGCGTAAGAAAATGGTTGTTTATTATGAGGATCTTTACAGCAGTGTTATCAAAATTTTGTGTATTCAAAATATTTGTATACCTTACCAATATTTATAAGGGCTTCATTTAACTCTCAGTTGAGCAGAGGTATCCGTACGGCGAGGCACATTTTAAACGAGTCAGACTGAAAGGTTTTGTATAAGGAAATTTATCATACTTAAAATTAAATTAAATTAAAATTAAAATTCATACTTGAAAAATAAAATAAAATAAAAAAACGCGAAATTTGCAAGAGCAATATCAGGTAAGAAATTAATTTTTCTTGGGAAAATTACGTCTAACATCGCTCTCGCGGGTAAAACTAAAAAGCAGATGTTCACGTATTAAAAAAATCCAACTCGAATCTACTAGGCGTCGACAGTTTCACAAAATGAACCGAGATATTATGGTGTAAACGAACTAGCAACGTAATAACGATTAAATTCTTAGACGAACTTTTGCAAGTGTGGTATCCGATAATAGAACTCAATTTACTCCTAGTGTGTTTAAAAATCACTGCAAAAACTACGTGGTTCAACATTTGACAACGCCAATTTATCATCCGAGTTTGGATGATGAAGCTGAGTGGTTTATTGACACATTGAAAAGGGTATTAAGAAAAGTTAAATTCTTGGAAGCTGAAGAAACGGCACAACAAGAATGTTTGAGCGTATATCGAATGACGTCAAATGTAAAAGTCACAGCGAAAATGTCACATGCAGTGCATGTTTGCTAGGAAAGTTAGATCCATTTTTGACAAATTATTGCCAGGGGATAAAAAGAAAAGTCAACAATTTGAAACTATCAATTTTTTTAAAATCAGCTATAAAGTCCACTTTAAAAGCTTTAAGGCCGGAAAGAAAAATTGGTAGGAAGGAAAAATTATTCGACGCTTTGGTAGCATGATATACTTTATCGAAAGCGGACGATTCCAACTTAGAAGACGTATAAATCAATTGAGGTCAACAAAAATTCGCAGAATAAGCAACCAGTAGAATTTAAGTCACCGATGGACATACTTGATGATACCTTTGAAATACCTATTCCTAAAACTAATATTACAATACAACGCCAGGTTAAACGAAAACGTAATCCGACTGAAACGTTGGAAATGGACCTATGTCCAAAAAAGTATCTACTAAAGAAAATGCATACCTAAAAAGGGAGGGTGTTGTGGATATGAACACATCTCTGGAAAGACTTGGATTCGCATATATACTGACGCAGAGAATCGTCAGGAGAGAGCTGGCCGTGATCGTGCCTTATATCGTTACTACAGAATTCATTACGACTATATCGATTCCAAGCAACATTATGTTTCATGATTGTGTTATCTTCATTCAATGGAGTGAAGACATAAAAGATATTTATGATTAGAATGATTTCAGAGAGATCAATACAAATGCAGGAGGATGTGCATTTATATTTTATAGATTACGCAAAAGCATTTGACAAAGTACGACTGAAGGATCTATTTGAACTGCTAGAAAAACTAGATTTATTTGGAAAGGATGTTAAAATAATCCAGAGCTTATAGTGAGATCCAACCGTTTACATGCGGAGAGAAAATGAATTAAGAAGACACACAAATATAGAAAGGATTTGTCTTTTTGTCGGTCTTATTCAAACTTTACACCGAAGATATCCTAAGGGAGCTGGAGACCCTCCCAGGATTCATTATCGGTGGTAGAAATCTTAAATAATATAAGGATACACAGATGACAGTGTTGGTGGCTACAAACAAGTTGCTAATGGAAAGCAAAAAAGAAAAAAAAAAGAAAAAAGGACTAGCCATCTGTAATAAGACAGAAATTATGTTTATCAGCAAGAGAATAGGCTCAAGATGCAAACTACAAATTGGAGATATCAACATCATGATGTACAGAAGTTTAAATATGTAGGAAGTGTTATCCGAAAAGCTAAACAAAGTACGAAGAAGCATAAAAATAAATCGAGAAACAGAGAACCGAGTGCTGAATTGCTATATGATATCAATCCTCATTATATAGCAGTGAATGCTGGCCACAGATGAAGAGAAAATTGGAGGCTACAGAAGGATGCTGCGAATTTCATGGACGGAGCGAGTTAGCAACGAGGAAGTCTTAAATAAAATGTGAAGAAAAAGAACACTCAGAATTAGAAAGAGACAGCTGAGATTTCTTGGGCATAGGAAAGAGGGATTGGAAAACTTAATCCTCACAGATCATGTCGAGGGCAAACGAGCCATCTACCTTACGAGCTTGTGTGGATGGTTATCTGTTATATTACACGTTTGGTAGCGAGAGACAGGAAAAACGAGGATTAGACTGAAGTAACGTTTATTTTTGGTGAACAGTACAGAGATAGCAATCTGGTGTAATTGTAGTGTCGGGAGTTGAACATTTCTCGTGCCATCGTTCACAGAATACATTTGGTGCACGAGGTAGTAGGTCGTTTCGTCGGTTGATAGGCCTGTTATGTTGAAACGAGGTGACGTCGGATCGGCATAGTTTTGAGAGGCCTGTTCCGTGGAATTGAAATTGCGGTGTCGACGTGAAGGGAATGCCTTGTAAACGAGTCGAGGTAGGCTGAGGTGATGGCGAGGGTTGGTACGCCTGTTCTGTGGAACGAAAGTGGCTGGTGTCGACTGTGAAGGGAATGCCTTGTAAACAAATCGAGGTAAGCCGAGGTGACGGCGGTTGGCTGGTCGGCCTGTTCTGTGGAATGGAGGTCGCTATTCGAGGTCACGATGGACGGTCGATTTCTGTTGATATTTGCTGGATAGTTGGCCGCTCATGGCCGATGAGGATGAAGGCTTGTAGCTGGCAGGAGTCGAAGTTGAGGTGTTCAAGTCAAAGCTGGATATCCTAGGTGGTTGATCAAGCCGGGATGTGATAACGGTCGTTGAAAGGTCATGTTGAGTAGCGGCGGCGGTGGCGGCATCAGCAGCACCCTGCGTTATGGCAGGCGATCGCGCCGGGCTGCAACTGTCCTGGTCGTTCTCAGAGGCCTGCTTTTAAGCGGGTCTGGTATTCCTCTGGGGCATCTTTTTCCCCGGTGGGAACGATGTGACCAGATGTGATGCGTGAAGCCTAATGCGCTCGTGGCGTTCACATCCGGCTAGCATGCAGAATGAATCAGGAAGAGATCTAATTGCGACGGAGTATAACATATTAGAACAGGGAGTTGGACAAAATGTCACAAGGGATAGGAAAAAACACGTTCCACAGGATATAGTGGGTTCGTGCATAATTATCAGGCGTTTTAGTAGGCGAGTTATTTGTTAATAAAAATTGCTGTTTTGTTTAATTTTTTAAATAAAAATATTTTATTTTCAGGTTATAAAAATGCGTATCGATAATCATACACTCCGGAATAATCATTTAAAATTGTTATTGTTATATTTCTTTTTACATTAAAAAATAAGTTTTAAAAACGCCTGATAATTATGCACCGCCCTAATAGAAAAAGAACAAAACAATGTCATTAAAAGCGAGGCAGGTTTTTAGATGTTTTGCATCCCAGACGTGCTTCGAGTACATCAGAGATTTGACCGGTAGATCGAAAAGAATTTAGAATTTTTTCTTTTTCAAAAGACGTTTATTAAACGCTTTTGGTGCAATATTCCATAGATGCTAATATTCATAGACGACAATATTATAGACGTGAACATCAAAACTGATATGAGCCAGGGGTCAATGGGATCAGTGATTTTCAGCTTTTGTCTTACACAGAATTAAAGATTTTTTGTCAAAGTTTTAGGCAGCATTTGCAGGCTGTCCTCCCTAGTCTAATTGACCCCTAATAGGCATGTGCTGTGAAGGGCAGGACTATTAATTTGATAGGCTTTATCGTAGAAGCATGAAATTTTACATTAACAAGGCAAAAATTCCAGAAGACTCAACTAAAAGAACTCTTCCTTTTTCAAATGCGCTTCTAATTGGATGAATATCTGACTTAAAACGGAGACTTGTGATGTCCGGGTAATAATTCAATTAAAGTGTATTCATTGATCAATTTCTATTAAAGCAACAAAAAAATGAATCTACTGATTCGTGATTAACCTTTTATACATAACATGCAAAATCTCCACAAATGTTAGAAAGCAAAAAGATCTTGAAAATACATTTTGTCTAAGTCAAACATTAGACAAAATATCTTGCAATCAGCATTATTGTTTCAAGTCTTTATAAAATTGCAGTTATTAAAACAAGCTCCGCAAATTCATTTAACTCGCTTTTTGTCCTAGCTGGATTGCCTCAAGCAACAGCCTTCAAACAAATGCAGCAATATTTGTACAGAAGGCAAACTTGTACATTTAAAAACGTAACTTGCAGCAAATGCTACAAAAAGCATGTTTAGGTAATTGTCTGTTGTAATTGAAACATTATTAAAAACCCTCAATAATAACACCAAGATTAAAGCACGGATACAAAAAAATCTAAAATCTATATCAGGCATCAATTTCGACCCATAGAGTCAAATTTTTAACCTTCCTATTGATAATTGTGGCACAAAGGTCTTCTCGAAAATACCAGGTGAAACTACAATCTTCTTGATTCAGCCACTATAGCATACATGTATTACTTTTTCCGACTGCACCAACAGACGCCACTTTGTGTCTGCTCATAATAATTATAAAAGTTTTTTCAAAGAGGCTAAGTTTTCGTTTGCTGACGAAATGATGTACCGTATATTCTCTAACAAGTTTTGTTCTCGTAACTGCTGGTGGCTCTGTGTTAAATATGATTAAGTCTTCTATCACTCCTCCCTTCATTCACTTTTTGGTATTAATATATTCTGCAGATAAAGCAGAATGTTTTGCTCGTAAATTCTCTTCCAGTTCTACTCTTGGCTCATCTGGAGTATCTATGCCTGATTTTCCACTTAGAACTGAGAATCTACATCCGTCTATGGTTTCTGCTATCATCTCTAAACTAGATCCCCACAATACACAAGAAATTGATAATATCTCCGCAATTGTCCTTAAGAAATGTTCTCCTGAACTGGCCCATGTTCCCTTTAAACTCTATCATAAATGTCTGGATGCTTATTGCTTTCCTGTCTGTTGGAAATCCTCTTCCGTAGTTCCTATTCAGGTGAACCGTCTAATACTTCTATCGGATCCTTTTTATTATTGCTTCTTGATAAAGTACCAGAGATTGAATATGTTAAACATCTCACAACGTAGGGTTTTCTTTCAGCTTCTAGCTCAACTGCTGTTAACGATCATTGCTGAAAGATAGGATTGGTGAAGCTCGGGATATTACTTTGTCTGTCTTGAAGGAGTTTTGACATACTGGTTTTCTTTACGTTGAAAGGTTATGATATTTCTGGACAAATTTTTGAAATGATTCAATCTTATCAAATCACGTTTCAAATCAGTTGTTTCAATCACTTTTGTCAAATTGCAAAGTTGTTTTGAACGGCCACTCTTCTGTATCTTTTTGCATTAATGCAGGTGACCCCAGAGATTTATTCTTTCTATGTTGTTCTTAATTTTCATCAACGATCTTCCTGATGTCATCAATTCTCAACTATGTATCTATGCTGATGACACTGGGGTAAGAAATAGCTTATCCATTTGAAAGCCTCCAAGATGAAACTATTCTCTTTTAATTTTAATCGTCTTAGGGAACCTTTTTTGCCTTCTTTTAGCATGGCCGCTACTAACCCTGCCTGAGAGTGACTCATTGCACCTTGTCGGGTTAATGATTTCCGCTGACATGTTGTAGAAAGATAATATTGAAAAAAAATGCTGTTTACTGGTAAGAATGTTGGTTCACCGTGTCGTGCGAGACAACATGTTCTCGTCAGAATCTCACACATTCATAAGTCTGACATTTGCCCATGCACTGAATATTGCTGTTATGCATTTAGAGATTCTTGATAAAATACAAAGAAGAATCTGCAATGTTATCGGTTTTGAACTGGCATCTCGGCGTCAATCCCACCCCCGTAATGTAGCTTCCCTGTGCCTTTTCTATAAATATTGTCTTGATAATTGTTCTGATGAGCCTTTCTCTCTGGTATCTTGACCATACACATTTAATCGCAGTAATATCTAAGTAACATAAAGAAATGGCTAGATGTAACCGTAAGTTTCTCCTCTCGCACTTGTCGCTTGTGGAAATCTCCCGGTTTTATACTTTCCAGTAAGTTTGATTTTCAAAATTTTAAATACAATTTGTCGATCGTTATTTTCTGTTTCCTTATTTCTTGTTCTTTGGTCTTGTTAATAATGTAAAATGTTAAAAAAAATAGATGTTGTTGCATGAGTATTCTCAATACTTGTCACTACTGCGAGTAAAAATCAAGTGACATGTTAAATAAACACAGGTTTGTGTAGCGAACCGTGGGTTTACCTGTTGTTAAATTAGGAACACGTGCGTTAATTCCTCCTAGAAGAAGGTCCACTACAAGAACATGGCGGACTCATGGCGAAGACGTAAAGAAAACAAACAAGTATATGTATTAAACAACAAAATTTAAAATGGACATAGACATTAACATTTGTATTTGTGTGTGAACGTAAAGAGTTTGTATTTTTGGAGAATGTTCGTAAGTACGTGTATGTGTGCATAATGTTCATGGCGACTCCCACAAATGGGAAGATGCAATCTTCTGCGAGAGCTTACATTGTAGATGTGTTCGCTGAAAATGAAGAAATGAAAAAGAGAACGAGACAAGAAATCGCCCAGTATTTATAGTGTAAGGAGAGCGTCTCCTAGTGAACAGTTAGGAAATTAAGGAGGAGTTAACCCCGACATTCGTATCACACTTATATGGAAAGTTCCTTTTGTCGCAACCAGAAAATAGTAAATAATTTATTGGTAAATAATTACATTATTACAATTGGATTTGGGAGCTTAACACTTGCTAATACTATACATAGCAATGCTAAAAGATTAGTTGCAATATATCTAGTTGCAGCTTACATTCATGGAGAGGATGTCTTACAGATGCATACAAATAATAGCTGTAATTAAGTGGAAATCTGCCATCAGAATTGTCTTTCAGTAAATTCAGTGAATTATTTTAGTTCTCATTTAGTGTCAAGAGTAGCTAGAAATATAATTACACCTAACTCAACAAAATTCTTTATTTTAACAAGGCACGCGGGATTCATTAAAAAAGGAAATAAAATGTTTTCCAAAAGAATATTAGCAGGAGTTGAATTCCGTGGATAGTTATTTCGTTTGTCACTAACACTGGATGTTTAACACACTTCTATAATTATAAACAAGTATACACAACTTGGCGGTTAGCCTATGCTTTTAATTGACATTTCTAAATGTTGTTCTTACACAATAAACTTGCTTAACGCTTAGCAACAGATGCTTAGCAACAGGTGTTTAGCAACAGGTGCTTCTAATTCATTTAACGGCCTTTGAATCACTGAACTTTACGAGTTTAAAAGTTTACACTTTTTAACAAAAAATGTCAAATCTTACTATAGTGAATTTGTTGCCTTGACGAAGCCGTCGTTAACGTTTTGCCTCCTACTGACTTGAAAAAATCTTTCGGCGTCAAAATGCGAAATGATAAAAGGCGAAAGTAAATAGTGACATATCATTGGAATTACCGAACGATATGATTTGGCACCGCCTACCCACTGAAGAAAACTTGGGAATTCTCTCCATAACATAAAATGACGTTGTGGATGCTTATAAATTCGTGAGTATAGTGAGGGATTGGTTCTTTGGAAGATGGTCTGGACTTCTATTTCCTTTCTAGGTGAAATCCTAATTAACTCCTGGCTGAGCATTATTAATAATTGTTTTTTATGACATTATCACTATTATGTTTTGCTTCGTTTAATGCCAGGCCAGAATAGTGACGCATCGATAAGTAACGTTCATTAACCATTGCATTGTAATAGGCACCATTTCCTGTGTACTCAGTGAACATTGGACTCCCAGACCAGTACACTTACTACAAGTAGCCTAGAATCGTCATTGTAGGCATTTATTAAGCCAAATGAATAGACATATTAAGAATAGTTTCATACAAGCGAGTAGTAAAGAGTTTTATAGCAATGACTTACGAAAGTACTGAGTAATGTCATTGCTCTATGGAAGTACTGAGTAATGCCATTGATAAATTTAGTTTAGTCTGACAAAATGTTATAATAATGACATTCAAAGACTAACAATCATTTGCGTGCCTGGAGTTTTAATAGATGCATCATTATTCTGAGATGATAAAGATAGCAATGGAAAACTGTTGCTTGTTTTTGTTAAATATCTTCATTCATCCTCCTCTCGTAATGTTTCAAATTGATCATTTATGTATTGTCCAATTCTTTTCCTGGGCTGCTGAAGTAATGCTTGTTTTCAGTAAAGATAATTCTGTTGTCTGATTTCCTGTATTCGCAAAAAGACAGAGAAGAGTGGCCGTTCAAAACAACTTTGCAATTTGATAAAAGTGATTGAAACAACTGATTTGAAACGTGATTTGATAAGATTGAATCATTTCAAAAATTTGTCCAGAAATATCATAACCTTTCAACGTAAAGAAAACCAGTATGTCAAAACTCCTTCAAGACAGACAAAGTAATATCCCGAGCTTCACCAATCTTATCTTTCAGCAATGATCGTTAACAGCAGTTGAGCTAGAAGCTGAAAGCAGACCATGCGTTGTGAGATATTTCACCAGCAAATAAATGAATATGCAAAATGCGAAAATGCTATCGCTTCCTTATCATAACATCTTAACAGCACTAGATAAGCAGATGACACAGTGTTGATAGCAGACACAGGGAATATTTTAATAAATCCTGTGAAATGTGTAACTCCAATGCCAGTTATCAACTGTAACTAAAAATACAATTAAACGTTTTCGTACAAACATTGAAAATTTATAATGAAAATTAAATGTTTGCCTTTAGAATATATTAATGTTTTATAAAAAGAATGATTAGAAAGATGTTGAACGGGGAATATAAACTCTCCCTATTGTCGACGCTGATCTAAATATTATTCATCTCTTTTCTATTTTTAAAGCTGAGCTGATGATGGGCAATGTTAATTGTAATATTAAACTTTTTTTTTATAATGAAACATTCGGCATTCATTCACTTCAATTCAGTTGAAATTTATAAAATCTTTCTATTAAAAAAGGAAAATTGGTTTCTCAAGTCCAGTATATTTTATTGTTCTTTCCAGTATTAATGAGGAGGTTCCTTTCTAAAACTTTTGTTTTAAATACTATGGAACGTCAACATCATGATAAAGCCATTATTTCTTCTTCGAGTTATCCATTTTATTTGTTGCTCTTGTTGAAATTCTTTAAGTGATGTGGTTCGTTATTTAGTGCAGTTTTGTGTTTATCATTCTGTAGTGCCAGTCCAGTCTTTGAAGAACAATGGTCTTCGGTAAGAATTATAGGTTTCATTTGCTCGGAACCATTTTAACTATTGACCTGTGAAAGATGTATACAACAGATGACAATTAAAATATTTCTGAACAAGTTCAATCCCACATATGACCATTATCTATATGAAAGTCTCGATCTGATATGACTCAAGTGGCTAAGTGATCCATTAAATTCTTCATTCTCTTCTACATTCGTTATTCGTTATCAGCTGTTAGGCATTGAATGATCTGAATAAACTGATCCATAGATCAAATAGGAATTAAAAATATTTAATAATATAGAAAATAAATAAGACGTAATATTCAACAACACTCGTCTACATATATGTTAGTTTCTTGTTTGTAAATAAACATTAAGCATGTACATACATGCACACGCACGCGTACTATATATATATATATATATATATATATATATATATATATATATATATATATATATATACTGGCGTTCAAATATTTATATATAAAATGATTCTATACCTTTATTTATTAAAATTGATATTATTGAACCTTATGCTTTTATCTGTTGTCTGTGAACCTTGAGGATTGGAAAACAAGTTGTTGCGTTTTCGTCGGTGCTTTAAGCAGCTTGTAGCTGAAAAATGCCCATACAAAACTATTTAGCCAATGAAAGCTATGAAATGATAAAGTCATGATGATATGTATATTTCTAAGAAGGAATTGTTTGATCTTATTAACATGAGTGTAAAATGACTCAACCAAATAGATAGGCGGCTGGAAATTTCTAGAAACAGTTCAAACCATCCAAACGACATTTGTTACTACGACTGAAGTATTTTAAGTGCAAAGAAAACCGCAAGACCACAAGAGAGAGATGAAAGAACGATTGTGGGAGTCTCGGTAGGTAATCTTAAATTAACAGTCAGACAATTGAAGAGTGAATTCAGTCTACACAGTGAGGTTTCAGTTGATGCAGTACTCACAGTATTACGAAAGAATAACTTGAAAGGACATATAGTAGCAAAAAAAAAAAATCCATCAGTAACTAAAACGCATCGGAATAGTAGACTGAAGTGTTCAAAAGAACGTCTAATATGGGATGCAAATAGGTGGTAAAAAGTAATTTTTATTGATTGATTACCTGAGTTACAAGAAAATATATAAGAAGAACAGTGGGAGAAAGAAACACTGTAAGATACACCACATAGACGGTAATATATGGTACTGGACATGTAATGGTGACTAAAAGCGGCCGTAAAAGAAAATTGGTAAAAGTTGATGGAAACTTAGACAACGAAAACTATGTTAGTTTATTACGGTCTAATCTTCTACCAGACTATGAAGATGGGAAAAATCTTTAAGCATGATAATGCTCTTTGCTCCACACATCACGTGCAGCAAAAGGCTTTTTTTGGGTGAAGATGAACGTCTTTTGGAAGACTGTACAAAATCATGATCCATTGTGAAAAATGTGAACCATTGCTCCGACAAAATCCACGCAACTCCAAGAACTTCGAGATTACTGATCGCTAAGAAAAATGGGAAAGAAGTCTCAATAAGAAAATCTTGAATATCTTCCATACAATGCCACATCAAATTGAGGCAAATATCGTGAGATGTCTGAGAAAAGCATTCTGTAAATGTCTCGATTTGGGGGTAAAATTAACAAAAGTAATTCATTTACCAAAATTGGTTCAAAAGTTTTTTGCGTCAATATATATATATATATATATATATATATATATATATATATATATGTGTGTGTGTGTGTGTGTGCGCGCGCGCTCGCGCGTGCGAACACACGCGCGTGTGTCCATGTGTATATATAAAAAGTACAAGATTAAGAAATATTAATTTAAATATTAAAATGTAAATTATTTGAATTCGGAACACTTTTTTTCTGGTAAAATCTCTTTTGTTAGAGAAATATATGCTCAACATAACGATGACATTCAGTAAGTTCAGATATAAAAATTTGGAGATATCAAAATCAGTATTATCTAATTGTTATAGGCTTAATTTTTGGCATATGACTACACAATGTCCACATGTCTGCAAATGAAACATTTACTTGGCCATGAATGTGGAATTTCTTTTAACTTGCAGCACCGTTGGCAAATACTACACTACGGATCGTCAGCATCGACTTAAGTACAAAATTCGTACTTGCTATTAACTAGAGCATCGGTTTTCCCTCAAGAAAGGATTTATTTTCGTTACTGTAGAGATTAATATAGAATAGAAGAGCCAATCACGTGGAAGTTAATTTGATGCCAGATTATATTCGCCAGTAGGTAAAGTTGATATGATTATTGTTTACATAATTAAAAGGCATCGGTAGGAGTTGGATATATTTTCTGAGCTAAGCGGAACGGATTAGATAGTGAAGCAGATAGGAAGAGTCTGTGTTTGAAGTATATTATTTGCATTAGTGGTGTAAAACTGACAAGATATTGGCATTTTAACAATTTTGTTACTTTCTAAAAGCATTCCTTATACACACATTTACAATTACGTTTCTGAATAAATTCTCATACACAACGAGTCTATCATTCAGGGCGAGACTCTCATTCACAACGAGATTTCCATATTCAACACAATGTTCAATTTATTTTCATAAATTCAATGGCGAAATTATTTTTTTCACAGACAGAAAAATTCGTAACTTCTTTTTTTTTCGAAATTACAATAATTTTATGATGAAGTGGTTACAGGGAGTGTTGTAAATTTCGAGGCCTAAACTACTTCACAAAAATCTAATCAAAATTTCTCCTTTACTCCTGATTTTGTCCAATAGAAAGTTGGCCGAGCTGATATTATCACTCATAACATTTTCATAACCTGAGCAGATTCGACTCATTTGGTGGCGACATAGTAAAAAACCTTTGTAGATCTATCTTCATAGCGCTAAGACGCCAGGGGCGAAGGAATGCGATCTTCATCGGACAATCAATCTTTTGAGCGACATAACTAAGTTTATCATCCGGATTTGCGTAGACCGAAAATATAGCAAGAACACTGGAACAAGAAATGCAGTCTCTATGATCAGAATGCTATCGGAGTGAACAATATAATTGCAGAATTACGTATACCTTTTTTCATAGACAGTGCAAAAGTATTTGATGGAGTAGGGCACTAAGATCTATTTGAAGTGTTAGGAAAACTTGATTTATTCAAGAAAGAGGTTAGAATAATTTATTTACTGAGAACAGCCTGCATACAGATAGAAAAATGAATTGAGCAAATACATAAAAATGAGAATGGGGTCTTTGTACAGGATTTATCAAGGCGATCCTAAGAGAACTAGAATTTCTAGCAGATTTTATTATTGTTGGGCAGAATAAGGTACGCAGATGACATCATGTTGATGGCAGACACAGAAGAAAAAAACTGCAAGACAAGGGAATAAAGGAGGTCGAGAAGAATGGAATAAATATAGCTACCTCCACTAATTCGGTATACGTAAAGTTTAAACAGAATTTAAAAAATGAAAAAGCTTTCTTGAATCTTTCATTTTAGCTTTAATTGAAAGCTAAAGGATTTAAAATATACCATTTCCAGTAAGCAACATACTATGTGGTGCATTTCAAACAGAAATTATATTGATCGGAATCGATATTTTTCAGTAAAATCGATGAAAATCGACCATTTTGACTCATTTGTAAATAAAAGTTAATTCTCGGTTTTAAAAATCTTTCAAAAATAAAATATATATTTCTGAAACGTTAGATTAGTTGAGGAAAATTAGCAAATTTTAAGTTAAATTAATCTGGTTTGAAACAAATATTACTTATAGCATAAAATGTTGTAAACAAACATTTCTTAACTACGAGGTCTTGTTTTTCTAATGCATTAATCGAAATATTGACAGCCGAATGCGTTCATATTTAAGTATGGTGGAGCAGGCGATAGATTTTATAAGGAGGGACAACCTTTAAAATACGTGACCTAATTTATCCGTTTGTACATTCATAATTCTGCACATAATCACAAATACAAAAACAAATCGAAATTCTTTTGAAATATTTGGGATGGTCAGATTGTAATAAGCTTTGCAATATATGATTAATAAATATAGTTTTACTTAATAACATCATTTCCTAAGAATTATAGCATTGATTAAAAGATTTAAAAACTTTATAAATTATTCGATTTAAAATTGTAAAAAATGAAAACAAATCTTGTAAAAATTCACTTTTCGTCGAAAAAATTCTTTTTCTTCAGACAATATTGTCTTTAATATATATTATTCCTAAAAGCAATTAAAAACTTCTCTAATCAAATAATATCTTTCATTTCGTTTTTTATTTTTCGCTTCAGAACAGATTTTCAGTAAAAAAATCGGTGATTTTAATTCTTCAACAAATTCTGCTTTTAACTAATATAGTCACTAAAGACTATCACATTGAATTTACCAAGTTTATAAAATTAAGTAATGTGCATGTAAAAAATATTTTAGCAAGATTTTCTAATTAAAAAATAATTTAATTCATTTGTGAATAGGTTCTGAAAATTTAATTAAAATCAGACAATTACAAGTTTTTTAATCTAATTTTCGAATGTTTTAAAAAGTAGTGAAAAATTTAATTAAATAATCATAAAATACTTTGATCAATTTCTCATAACGATTTTGACGATAAAATTGTTTTCATTACGTTTAGAGCAAGTTTTCATCACGCTATGGTGATTTTTTAGCGTTTTCGTGGAGGTACCAACAAAATATAAACAGCAAGTAGTAGACAGAATATACAGGCGATATGAAAAAAAGAGAGAGCCTAAGAGGCGAGCAACAACGAATTGGAGATGTCAACATCAAGCAACTACAGGAGTTTAACTATCTGGGAAGGGTTTTAACAGCTGATGGAAAATGTGACATAGAAGTCCGAAAGCATATTCGAGTGACGAAATATGTTTATGAAGGCTAAACAAAGTATTAAGAGACGGGAACATTTCATTACAAAGAAAAATCTTATGCGATAATGAATGCCGGACAATTTTCTCACAGATGAAGAGATGACTTTTGGAAACAAAAAAGATGAACCGACGGAAACAACGAGTGACTAGGATAGGAAGTTGTAGAGAGCCATAATCGTCCACAACTTGAAGGGAAACGGTACGTAGAAGGACAGAGAAAAACATGTCTTTTGAGAGGGCAATAAAACCTCAATGTAACTGCAGAACATAACGCATACGTACAATTATCTCCGGTCCATACTCCTTCCCGGTCTTTTGAACAACAAGAGAAGATTATTATAGGATTGGGTTTCAATTTCCTTCTAAAGTCTTTTCATTCTCTTTCACTCCCAGTAGCCCTTGCGTCTTTGTGACATTATCGCCTGCTTGGGGGTGAATTGATTTAAAAATGTAATTTGGCTTTACAAACAACTATTGTGAAACTTACAATAATCAAATACGTTCCTATCGTTATTTAATGAAGTTACAAGTTTATCGAAAAATCGATTTAGAATTTTGGTTGAGGTTGTTTCAATTCACTTAGCATTAATAATATCAAATCACCAGACATTTTTAGAAAAAGGTTCTTGTCTCTGGTATGTTAATTGTTGGATCAGGTGAACCAGCAATAATTTTAATTCAAATAAGAAACATTATAAAAGGTTTAATAATGATTAGTCTAATAATCATTTCATTTTGTACTAAGTAAAATGTCCCTTTCTCTTTCTGTACTAAGATGGGTTAATTTTAAATGTATTCCATCAAAAATATTTAACAAAATTAAAGATTTCACCTTTCCTCGTCGAAAACTAACAGTATATTCCTGTTACTAGGAGTATTTTGCTGTTGTTGAATTACGATTAAAGCTTGTATATCTAAACTCAAAATTGGAAAATTACTCACCGCTGTAACTTAGGTTCCCTTTCTATAAATACTTTCATCGTAAATGTTCTGATGAACTTTCCTCTATATGTCTAGACTCTATGAATCTATTAATAGATTGGTTGCAAGATCTCATCATTTTACAGTTAAATACTAGCTGAAACCGTAAGTTCTATGCTAACAGTTTATTTTCTCGCACTTCTAGCTTGTGGAAGTCTCTTGCGGTTTCTTGCTTTCCAGTCAAGTTCAATAATTTAAATACAATGTCAACAGTGTCTTCTTCATTTATCTTCTTCTATTGTTCTTGCTCTTTAATGATGTTTTATTTTTCTTATATTTTTTCATATTCAGTAAATCCTTGCACCTTAGCAGTTTTGTTAAAATGATTAAAAAAATTTAACTTTTCTAACGAAAGAAAAAAGCGTTACTATATAAGCAGCTCGTCTGATGCCATCCACCAAATAAAAGGAATAAATCTGAAGAAACATGACACCCAAAGTGTTTTGTGTATTTCAAGAATCTACGCGTCTGATAGTGTTTCAAGATACTTTTCTATCGAACAAAATACCAAAAAAAAAAAAAAAAAAAACTGTGTAAGCAGGCAGGAAGTTTAGAAGTATTTACACCCCCAAACACTCCGCCATATGCGATGGAAACTTATAGGGATAAGTAGTGAGAACCGAACTGCGAGACTCGCTTTTGTACCATCGATTTTCCTCATGTGTTCCTGCCTTCTATCATATTTATATTCATAGTTATTCTTGCTGGATAGCTGGCATTGTATGGAAACAGAAGTACTAATTTTGAGGCTATTTAATATTTTACATGTATTAAACCTGGCGATCGTTTAGACGTCACGCTACTTTCTACTTATTGCGTTTCCTCTATGGTCACGTGGTCTACTTAATTCAATAATGGGATTGCCTGTGTTTGCTCACTGATGATCTATGTTCAAAGTCAAGTGTCAATCGCGACACTTTATTTCTATATAACACATACCGAGTTCAAATTCCAGTCGAGGCTATTATGTTTTGCTTTCGTAAAAATACCCTTAGAATCCATCTCTTTTCCCCTCTCAGATAGAGTCTAATCGCAAGGCAGACATTATGCTGTTGTTGGTAACCACTCTAAGAGAATGAAAACTATGAATTCAAAACCAGCCTGAAGAAGGATAGGCTATGTTGCCCTCAGCACATTTACTGCTGCTACAGCTGCAGTATATATGTTGTCCCTACTACCGTAAAGGATAATGGGGACTAATCTGTTATTTTAATATATTTTTATTATTTTAATTAACCTTTTCTTTCAAACTTCTAACAATATTCTAGGAAGAATACTTGTTTGTCTGAATCTGAATACTAAATTCATACATGTAAGTGTAGATCAATAAGTTCATAATTTAATTATAAACCATGTAATGTCGAACGTTATACAGTGAAAAATCCAGATAAAAATTCAGTTAATAATTTGATAATATATAGACTTACTGGTATGCATAATTGCATAATATGCAAACTTACTGATCCACCTTCCTATATGCAACAATGTGACAAAAACTGAATACCATATATAGAAACAACAATTTTGCATATCGCGTTCCATACAGCACCCTGTACATCAATACACATACGTGTCTCCACCGAGAAGAATACAGCAACACGTAAAAACTATTTTCTAGAAGTTTTCAGTAATTAATATTATGTGAAATATAAAGTATTATATGTACATAACCGAATGAAATGATATAATTCTTGCAATTAAATAACACTGACAAGAAGAAGAATTTTAACAACTTTTATCAGTTCAGTTGCCTATTAATGAAATAAATACAATTCGACTAACATTCTTTATAGAACCTTTGCTTACCAACAAATATAAAAAGGAACCTATAATTTTTATTTAGTTTAGAATGAAGCAATTCTGTGATTGTTTTTCATTAATTTCTGTTTGAATTACACTAGGAGAAGGTAAGAAGTTTCTAGAGTAGGAGAATAGCAACTAAAAGTCTAAGGTTCTCGTTCAAGTGCTGCGATACTGAATGTTCGTCTACATAGTTTCGATTAAAAGGACTAATTTTAAAGTGGTATAAATTATGCCAGATTATATTATGCAAATCAATGTTTAACCAACCGATTTTGGTAAAAATTTCTAAAGATATTTTTTATGATTATCATAAATTTCAGGTCTTAATTTGCTTGTATTTAAAATATTTACAATAACGCATCTGGTGCCGTAAGATTTTATTATGGAGAGAGTTGTTCGTCATATTGTTCATAGATAATTTAATAGTTATTGATATTTATTTTTTTAATTTCCGACATATAAACATTTCCATGGGTCGTAAGGAAGATGTAAACTCTAAAGAAAAACAAAATTTCTTGAGTGATAGGAATACAACGTTTGGAAATTACGAAAAACGTTTAACAAAGATTACAAAAAAACAAAACAAAACAACACCCCCCCCAAAAAAAAACAAAAACACAAAACAAACAAAAGGAAATTGAAAGCATCGACAAGATAAAAACAAGAAAAAATGTTTTTTTTAAGAATGTTACAAAAGAAATTTAAAAATGAAATATGATTACTCAACAATAATTGTTGGTAATGGATGGACTGGATGTCTGAGCGAGATGTTGGATCCTTCAGTTAACCAACCAACACAACTTAGAAGTCAGCAATAGGATAGATATATGAAGTCATCTAATCCCCCAGCTATAAGTTCAATAATAAGAAAAAAAGTGTTATTTTAAAAAAAAATGCAATATTCTCTCGCAAAAATAAAAGAATTATTCCTACAATACTAAATATGTTTAGCCGTAAAATCAAATCAATCATAAATAGTAGAGTAATGTTTTAGGACAGTACTTTAGGCAGTAAAATTATAGTTCCGTTCAAAGTTGATAACTTGTCTTGTTAGATTAAAATGAATGAGTAGTGAGTTCAATCCTCACTGTATGCTCCTTAAACTCGGTCTTGTACCATATCTAAGATACACTTAGTAAATACTATATATCCTGAAATATCATGAAAGTTTTATAAACACTGGTTGGTTAATCCTAATTCTATAATGAAGATATTGACTTACATAATACAATCTGATATAGTGTAAAGGCCCATTTTTTTAAAATAATTTAATAAAATATACGATAATCATGTGCTATTAAAAATTTTCTCGCTATGGCCCCCTTTTTGTTTTATATTACTAATTAATAAAGGTTATTTGGGGCATTAGAAATCTCAATTCGAATACCATAAGAAGATAAATTTTCTTTCACGGTTTTACTTATTATTAAACAAAACAAAACATCAATGAATGTGTTCAAAAATGAGGTGTTTGTAGAGATTTACGAAGATTAGCTTAGTCTAGGAAAATGCTACAACATGTGCTGAGTGAAAATTGAAGTTAGAAGACATGTTAACGAGAGTAGTTTGCGAAATTATCTCTCCACAACAGTAGATATTTCATCTGGCACAGGGTCATGCTTGTGGCTTTCTCAGAGAGGATCGAACTTACTCGATTAGAGAATAGCGTACTAATCGTCAATCAGCAGCTGGAAGAAAAATAGAAAGAAAATGGAAGAAAAAGTTTGTTTTTAAAGTTTTTAAAAGACTGGACTGGAAGAATTGAAAATAATTGGACCAACAGATTTGCAATTTATTCTTAATATTTGATGCTGAGTATTAATATTTCGTTTCTTTTATTTAGGTACGCAAAAGGAGCAAGTCCCACAGCCACTTGATTGAGGGAGACATAATAATAAAGGTTAATGGAATCCCAGTTCAAGGAAAAAGTCATGAAGCGGTTATGGATATGGTTGATACTACAGTTGGACCTGTTCTCAGTTTGGAAATCTACAGGTAAGTTTTAATGCCATTGCATCATAGATTTTATACTTATAAACCCTTTTTTTATGAAACAAATCTTTCATATACTTTTATACTTTCATATCTTTTGGCAAAATTAATAATTTTTTCTATACCTTTTAAGCCTGTTAAAAATAAAATAGAAATGCTTTAAAGTACTTTCAAATATTTTCAATAATACTTTCATTCGGATTAGGAGTTTTTAAATGGAAGGATTGAAGAGTATTTCATATGATCGTTTACAGGGTGTCATGGAGAAATTGTCGCCTAAATTACGCAAAAATGAAAATAACAACGACATCTCATTTTAACCGATATATTTACCAAAATTACACAAAAAATATCTTGAAATACTAAAGAGTAAATCTATTCAATAAATTCGCCATTGTCATGTTCACCCACATCCAGACGATTTTGGAAACTCCTGCAAATTTCTGGATAGTCTCCTTGTTTAAGTTGGTGAATGCTGCCATAATCCTTGTCTTCAGTTCATCTTTGGTGTTACAAGGAGTTTTGTTGGTCTCTTGCTCAACATAGAGGTTGTAGTCTGGGGAGTAAGGTGTGATATGGTCGCAGAAATTGTCTGGCAGCCAAGACTGGGTACTTCTGCTCATGTGGTATAGTGCAGAGACCTGTTGCGAGACATAGTATCTTCCAGCAGCCACCCTCTTGACCCAGTTGGCACTACCTCTTCATGGCACTTAATGTAGTACGTCGTGTTGAGTCTGAGGCCCTGTGGGAAGATAAATGGAGGCATAACGTCGCCATCATGAGTGATCACTCCAAATACCATGATGTTAATAGGATTTATCTTCCAACTATTTCCGAATCTTCTGCACTGTCCTCTGATTGACATCCAGACACTCTGAAATGGTCGTATTGGATCTTCTGGTGCGAATGCCAAGTAGTACAGCATGTTATTTCCAAATTTCTGGCAGAATGAATTGCGTCATGGTACTTTTATTCTCACAGACGGTGCCCAACTGACCCATACTGTGCAGTTAGCAAAATCAAAAACAATGTGCATGCGCGAAATTAAAAATATAAAATGGCGACAATTTACCTATCGCACACTGTATAATATGTTTTTTCCTTGAAGCTATATTATTAATGTATTTCTCTACCCTGACCGTGCGTATGCACGCGTAAAAAATTAAATCGAGCAAAATAAATATTGTGATTACTTGATTTCTTTTAAAAATCTATTTTCTACACAAATTATATTTTAGATACTTTAATCTATTTTTGTGGCCTTTGAATATATGTTTTCATTATCAAAATATTCAGGGAATGCAAAATATTATTATTTGTTCACACTTTGTATGTTCATTTGACGTTTGTGCCATTCCTTCTGTGCAGAGCTTTGTATTGTTGCGCGACTGTCACCATATCTTACTGCATATATTTGGGGGTTGAGCGAAGAACAAAACTAGTCCTAGAAATGTAAATAAGAGAAACACACGAAAAAATGAGCCGTACGATCATTATCCATTTAATCTGGTAAAATGACGAATGTCAACAATTACGAAAGGAAAAAAAAACTATTGTTAGTGTCAATGTTTCTGTCAAACAGACAAATCAGTTCAAATAACTTCACTTTCTTCCCTCTATCTCACGAGTGAGAAGGTCAATTTCTTTTTGTCAATTCTGTTTGTCATCAGGTGACACTATTTAGCAGATCGCTTTTCTCTCTATCTTTTCTTGTCAGTACATATGACCTGTTAATTCATATGACCCTTTCTACCGTGGTCATTGTAATCGTACGATTGAGCTTTAAAATTCGGTTAACTCTTTTAGTCACGTAATCTTACTGAACCCTACTCCTGCTGGCATACTAATATTATACATCGTATTGTCAGCATATTACTTCAATAATCATACAAGTATGTTTTAATTCAAATTTTTTGCTAACACCAAATTATATGTCGAAACTCATTGACGTTGGTTTATATAGTTAATTTCAATGGCTTGTTTTGATTCATAAAATAATTTAATGAATGAGAAAATAAGTTCAAAATAGTCTTAATCATCCAATTAGTGATACTGTAGTGAACAAAACAAGATCTAGATTTAAAATTCAAATGCTAAGCACTGACTCATTGATTTTGTTAGAAATTAAAAAGACTCGAATTTACAAACTTTGCTTAACACACACGCAAAAGCGAATCCAAAACAAAATTCGTGCAATCAGTCAGTGCTTAGCATTTGAATTTTAAATCTAGATCTTATTTTGTTCAATACATATATAGGTCCCCGTTCAAATAACGGAGTGTAATTCTGTGCATTTTTTTTGTTTCAGTAGTAAAAATATGTGTTGTGTTTTTCCCATTTAATGGTTCTACCGGTTTTTCTTATAGTTATTTTTTTTCATCATGAGCTCCATCGATATGAGATTGGGAATCGTTCAATTCCAGATTTCTTTCGACAAGATCTCTTGACTTTGTATTTTTAGAAATATATGCTGGTTTTAGTCTGTTAATGGAAACATTATTATGCACATTTTCAGATATTTTGACCGTAAAATATTTGTCATGTCGGCTTATTACCTGGAATGGGTCTGTGCATGGCCCTTTTAAAGGCTTTCGTACTCTGTCCGTTCTTAGCCAAATATATTCAGTTTTGTAAAACTTTAGGAATATATGACTTATGTGTAGTGTGTAAATGTCCGCTGGAAAAAATTTCCATATCAAATTTTTGCATCTCTTCAGCTAAAGTCTGGATGTGAGAGTTTGTTAGTTCTATGTCTTCATCTTTAACACGATCGATTAACAATCGCGGAGCTTGACTTCCTGTTAATGCAGAAATAGAGAGATACCGAGTGAATTTTCGTTCGTTGTATTCTGGTATCTTTGCGGCTGTCGATGGCTTTCTCTAGACACTTACTGGATATGTGTTGTTTCTTGTCTGTTAAAGTACAGAAGAAGGTCATCGGTCATTTTTCGTAACCGATCTATTTCCAGATCTGTTTGCGCAGCTATCACTGGTTTTATAGAAGGCGGCTGCGCTTGTATAAATTTATGTCGCACAATATCTTCATTTCTATGCGACTGGCTAACGAGGCGGTAGAGAACTTGGAGAGGGGAATTAACAGGAGATAACTGATAACTGACATCCATTAGACATGGCAGCGAGCGAAAGAAAGGGTTCAGTTCGACATGCCAACTACCTGAAGAAGACCGGAGCGTACATTGGCAGAAACGTTGTGATAAATATGGCAACAAAAATGACGACAATAGTCTGAATAATGTAAATAGTGTACGTTTATTAATCTTTTCAATTTTAGATTCGTAAATTTCGTTTCCACTTAATTACTATATCACATCTAGGAAATAACCCAATACAGAATTTTACACGATTTTTAAACTATTATAAATTATTACAATTAAAATTTAAAAAAATGAAAAAGTTCTTGTAAAAATTCATTATTCATTGGAAAAATTTTATTTCTTCAGACAATAGTGTCCTTAATATAACTTATTTACAAAAGTAATTAAAAGCTTTTCTAATTAAATAATGTCATAGTTTTATTGCATTCATTATTTTTCAATTTAGAGCAGAATTTTAGTTAGAATAGTGCAAGTTTGAAAAAAAAAAAGATGAGATGATTTACATTCTCCAAGGAGACCTACTTTTAATGAATAAAAAATTAGGCAAATAAAAGATTTTTTGCGAAATTTCATGAAATTAAATAACTGGAACGTAAAAAATATCTTTTCCCAAAATTTTCTCAAAAAAGATAATTTCATTCATTTGTGAATAATAATTTTCATTAAAATCGGACAATTATTAGATTTTTACGTGAAATTCCAAATCAGTATGTTTTCAATGGAAAAAAGTGCAAAGAAGTCAATGTTATTATTATGCCATCCCGATGCCCGATGACGTAAACAAAACAAGAATTTAACCAAAATTTCGAACGTGTTAGAAAGGGTTAAAAATTTTTAAAAATAATAAAAAAATACTTTGGTCTTTCATCTTAATAATAACATAAACATTTTAACGATAAAACTTTATTTTTATTAAGTTTGTGGCCTTTTTTATTACGCTATACTGTAAAAAAAGTGCGCGGTACCTATACTTTAGCAACAAAATAGCAGCAAAATAAGTTAATTTTCAAAGATATTGCAGTTAATAAAAATATATCATGACTTCTTCCATTATTGTACATCATTCGAATCTCTATTTTATATATTAAAATATTAGAATTTAGTGGTTAGGAAAGAAGAAGGAAAATTATCTCGCGATATGTAATATTTTTAAATAAATTTCAGTCTTTTTCGTTATATTTTTCTGTTTGTTAAGGTATGAACAAAATTGGTTTCCGAACAAAACCGTTATGCACGTTTTATGGTAAAATAAAATCGAAATATTTTTGCCATTACATAAATTAACCATTCTTTAAAATTACGATAAAAAAATTAGTTCTTAGTAGTTTATGCAGCTAAATAAATTAAATAGTGTCTGCATAAAAGTTGTATTTGCGCGTAAGTGAATGTAACGAACCTGAATGTTGGTAGCTTGTTAACACCGAAAATATATTGTTTGTTAAAATATCTCGTTCTCCAATTTCAAACTGAAATACGTCAGTTTAATGCAATTTTAGTTTAAGTCAGTTTAACTCATACGTTCCCTTGTTTTTAGAGAGCAAAATTAAAAATAATGAATATAATTTTTTTTTGGTAAAATCATGAAAAGAAACATTGTTGAAAAATAACTTTTTAAACAAATATGACATTTTTACTGTTTTATTTGCCTCTTAGGGGAGAATCACTACACAAAATTCCTAAGAAAGCTGCAGTTCCAACTCCCTTGGCTGCCGTATCTCCTGCTTCTCAAACGTCGACTACATCCTCCGTCCAAATGTCGGAACATGCCCAGCATCAGCATACAACGGAAGAAAGTATGTTTCAGAAGAAGATTTCCAAACAGCAGATGAGCCAGCAATCAAAGTCTGTTCTCCAACAGCAGCAGCAACAACAGCAAGTAGCGAAAAGTAACATAGTGTTGAAAAATCAAGTCCAACCACAGCAGAAAGTTACTCAAATTCAGCAAAGTTCACAATGGCAGGAAACGAGTAGTCAGCAGCAGCAGCAGCAGATTATGCAGCAGCAACAAAAGTCTCAGCAGCATCAACAATTAATGGCTGAGCAAAAGGAATTGGCCCAGCAGCAATTTGCTGAACAACAGATGGCACGCAAGCAATTGGCGCAGCAACGACAAATGGCGCAAAAGAAATATAATATATCTGATCAACAAAGCATGCAGATGATGCACAATACATCATCTAGTGTTCAGCAAAACGAGTTAGTGCAGGAAGATCAGACCACTAGTGTGAGCACTGCTCTTTGGACTTCTGGCCAGGCTTCCAGTTTGGATGAGAAACAGACAGAATTAGTACATCACGCTTATACAAGCGCTCCCAAGCCCTACAAGCCAAAAGTTGCCAGTCATCTACCTTTACGTGAATCTCCATTCACTCCAACTAAACCTTCTCCACCTCCGTCATCACCGTCCCCTGCAGCACCCATTCCAGCTCCTGCCGATGACAAAGAAAATATGGCCCCATCACCAGTTCCGAAGCCTCAAGTTCCAGCCCCAAACGTTCCACATTTTAACGTTACGAACCTAAAGAATTTAGCCAATCAAAGTTGGAAGGAAATGGATCGAGAAGAATTGAATATTCCTATTCCAGATTATTCGAAAAAAATAATGATTCCTACTCGTCCAGCGAAGGAATCGTCTCCACCAGTCGTGAAGAAAACTATTAAGATTCCTGACATGACAATCAAACCAGGTCCACCTGTTGCGCCAAAGCCGAAAAGGGTTTTGTCTGAAGTTCAACCTGAGCCAGATATACCGGATAATGTGTTAATACCCATTTATAATGAAGATCGTCCTCATCTGCCTGTATTTGGACCCCCAGTCGTATATGGACTCAATCCAGCTTTGGTACCCAAAAGGAGTACCAGCGTTGGCGAGGAAGAGAGTGTTGTGTCGGAAACAAGTTCGGGGTCACGAAGAAGTGAGTATATACGTTGAAACAGTTCTTATTTTCCTTTAAATAACGCAGTGCAAATATTTAGGGTCATCTAGAAATTCCTTTTTCTCAAGTTTAAATCAGTTTTCATCGGTTTTGATTTGATCTATTTAGTTCTTATTTCATGAGATATAAATGCTATAAGATGGGATCAAATCAGACCTAATGATTTTTATACCATTTTTTTTGCTTTTTATCACGGTTATCAAAATATAAATATCGCATAAAATCTTTTGGCGATGGAATTGAGAATGAATCGCCTTTAAATAAAGCAATTTGAAAGCGTCTACATAGATTCTTACATTATCTCTTGTTATTGGGAAATCACTTCAATTTACAAGTGCTTAAATGTGTATTTAAACAAATCTAGTTTAAACTAAAATAATTAAGATAATATTTAGCATGATTAACTGATTTTCAAATTTTAAAACTAAGGTGAATTACATTTGGTTAAACACCAACAATATTTATATTAATCTTATGATAATAATTCTAGTTCTTTTAGTTCGATAAATTTCTGAGTTAAAATCATTAAACCTTTCACTAAAATAGTTTATTCTTGTAAAAATATTATCATGAGAAACTATATAAATCTTGAAAACTGCTCGAAGTATTAAAATCCATAAATTCAGTTTTAAATCAATTTCTTATGCTTTAAAGAATGCTTTAACTCCATCTAATCATTCTTCCTCTTACATAATATCGTCATGGATTTTTGCTGATTTATTTATAAAAGATTTATGCTAATAAAAAAATGGTATGCTTTGAAAGGTTACTAATCTGAATTATACAAGTTTCGGGTTTTAGGTATATTCCTCTTGTCTGACGTAATTGTGAATTTGAATAAATTGAGGATGTCAGGAAAGTAGACCGACTGAAATATTGCAAATAACAACGAAGGACAAGTAAACAAAGAAAATAAAATACTCTCTGTACAGTAAAGTATCAGAATTCATTTAATTTCAAATTTATATGATAAAAAAGAAGTGATAATTTAAATATTGATAATTTAAATATTGATCAAGTTTTGAATGCACGGCAAACTTAAAAATGTTTTGATTTTTTTATATGTACTTACTGCATTTTGTCTAAGGTGATTTATTACTTATTCTTTCCTTAAAATAAAATTAGAGGCCACATACACACACATTCATACGCATATATATATATATATATATATATATATATATATATATATATATATATATATATATATATATATATATAATGAAAATCTATCAAATTGTTAGCTTCCAGACAACTCATCTTCGTAGATATGTCATATCTGTGGCAGCTGATCTCTATACCGCCACTCATCATTAACACCCTACACTCGCCTACCCATTTTAGACAATTCGCCCTAACTGTTACCATGGTGATTTTGATTTCAACTTTTAAAACAAGTAAATTTCAGATATACGTTATTCCAACAAAAAACTCGCTTGAAGATGGAACGGAGCCCTTTTTAATTTCAACTCAATTTAATTTAAAGGATTATATTGAAGTTTTCGGCTCTTGTTTTGAAACATGAGACCTCTTATGTAGCGATTTGGAATCATATTTTTAAATAAATAATTATATTTATGCTCTACTTTTGTATCGAGCACTCTTTTAAAAATAATTTTTAAAAATAATAACAAAAATACTAAGGAACTTTGGACTATTTACCTAACCAGTTCCTTCCTATTTTCTATATATTTTCACATATATATATATATATATATATATATATATATATATATATATATATATATATATATATATATATAAAAACTGGCGTGCAAAGCGGTATCATAGAGCATCTTAAGCATATGATATTGAAAAATGCACTGAAAAACACTCGGCTAGCAACAAAAAACTTTCACTGTACAGCTCTTTTGTTAAGTAAAAAAAAAGGATTTAAAATGATCCTATTTATTACGGAAAGTACAAAACGTCAATGTATAAAGTTAGTAATTAGTGTTGCTACAATTGGCTGGAATAATTGCCTCAATTTGATGTGGTATTGAATGAAACAAAGTCCAGATATTCTCATTAGAAATTCTTATTCTTCTTGGCAGTAATCTCAAAACTCTGGTGCGAGTAATCCCTGGCAATATTTCTAGGCAAAAAATAATGTGTGACTTTCTTCGGAACTTTCGTTTCCATCACAATGGTTCAATTATATTGAGATCACGGCTTTGTGCTATCCAATCTCCCAATAGGTGAATATCTTCACCTACAAGAAAGCCTTTTGCAGCACCTGATGTGTGGAGCAAAAAGCATCATCATGCTTAAAGATTTTTCCCATCTTCATAGTCTGGTAGAAGATTTGACCGCAGTAAACTAACATAGTTTTCGTTGTTTAGGTTTCCGTCAAATTTTACTAATTTTCTTTTACGACCGCTTTTAGTCACCATAACATGTCCAGTACCAAATATTACCGTCTTTGTGGTGTATTTTACATTGTTTCTTTCTCCCATTGGTCTTCTTACATATTGTCTTGTAATCAATCAATAAAAATTACTTTTTACTACTTATTCGCATCCCATGTTAGATGTTCTTTTGACCACTTCAATCTTCTATTCCAGTGGTCTTTAACCTTTTTCGGCCCGCTTCCCCCTTCCAATTAGCCAACCAAGTCATTTCCACCCTTCCATAAAATGTGGCCAAAAAGAAGAGAAAGCAAGTGTTTTCATGACAACATTTCCGTTTTTATTTTACAAAAGCGGACGCTAACAAAAGACTTAATCAATGGGAACTTTGGATTTGTTTTTGCGAAGTGATCAGTATCAGTGGGAGTCCGTCCAAGATCACACCTCAAATCGGACTCACCATTCAGATGACTGCAGAAATTTGTTTTATCATTGGAAAGCACAGATAACCCCATCTCAAACAAATAAGTTGTCGAAAAATGGTCTAACACTTTCAGTGCATTGCTGCCCAGTTTTGGATACAGAACGGAGACGGACAGCAAAAACCTCTCCAGCTCCACAGCATTGCATTCATCCTTTGCAGAAAAGTCGTGGTAGAGCTCAAGGAATTGTTCCTGAAGTTCTTCTTTAACAGTTCCAACCTCACATCGAAATGGATTCATGATTAACGCGGCAACAATCCTCGGAAAATATCTTTGAAACTCATCTCGAAGAGTAGTAACGTGATCACCAATATCTTCAGCAATTCGGAATAACATCATCTCCAACACAATCGCTCAAACCCACAAAAGATGCAAAATTGTCCCTTTCCACTCGGTCCTTCCAGAGATCAAATATGGCCACAAATGCCTTGATTTTATCTGTCTGGATCAAAATGTTCATATCATTTCCTTGAAGCTTCTTGTTGATTTCATTAAGCTCACCAAAAACATCGGCCATGTAGGCCAGTCGAATTCGGAAGTCATCATTTCTCAACACTTCCAAAAGAATACTCTTCTTGTTCCTCGAAAAACAACACAACCTCATTGAACAGTTCAAGCACCCGTCCAAGTATATTACTATTGGACAGCCATCAGACATGCGTATAAAAAAAGCAAGGCATCATTTTCTGCTTCCAAATCTTGATAGTCTCGCCGAAACAGCCCCGGGTTAAGAGCAAAATCTTTGATGTAGTTGACCACTTTAATCACGATCGACAAGTCATCACGAAAGGATCTTGGAAGAGTTTTTGACTTCAAGTGCTTCTCTGTGAAGTACGCAGTGAATAGATTGGTCTAGTGAACTCTTTTGCTGAACCCGGATCTTGAACCCAACATTGCAGGTGCTCCCTTCTGTGCACACCCCAACCAAGCAATCCTAATTTAAGTTACATTCTTCAAAAAACGAGGACAAAATTTATATGACATTTCCAGCTTTGGTGCTTGTTTCGAGTGGTTGGCAAAACAGAAAATCCTCCTCAATTTTCTCTTCGTAGATATAACTTACAAAGACCAATAGTTGAGAAAGATTTGCAACATCCATTTATTTGGATTTCAAAAAAAAAAGATGACTTCTGAATTTTCTAACTCAATCGCCGCTTCATACTCTCAGTCAGATCCTCAATACGAGAGAGAATGGTATCATTCAACATTGAAATTTGCTTTCTCTTATGATAGGCAGAGTTTCTCAAGTATTCTTCGCGATCTCGTAGGCAAGTTCGCTTTCACAATTGCAGCTGTTTGGTTTTGGAAGTTTCCAGTCGCGTCTAACCTTCCTCGTTTCAAATTGGCCTCATTGAGCTTGAAAAATGCACGATCTTTGTCTTTGATTTCTGAATTTTGATCATCTTCTGCCGAGGAAAACAAAAAAAAAACCCCAAAAAACTACAAAAACAATAATGTCTAATCGGGGAAAAGTTGAACAAATATAAATTTGCACGTACGAATGGAAGCAAATATAGTTTGGACAGTAAACGATCTGATCCCAAACGGTAACAGCGACAGGTCGATTACGCCGTTAAAAAAAGACAAAAAACCACTGACTGATTGCTGAGTTGCTTGTTATAAAATTGCACAAAAGCTCAAATCACAGAAAAACTCCTTTAAAACATTCTCCCCACCTAACAACCTGAAATTTTCCAACTGGGGGAAATTTCCACCTGGTTAAGAACCGCTGTTCTATTCCGAAATGTTTTGATTACTGATGGATTTTTTATTGCTGCTATAGGTCCTTTCAAGTTGTTCTTTCGTAATACTGTGAGTACTGCATCAACTGAAACCTCACTTTGTAGACTGCAGTGACTCTTCACATTAATGTGAAGTGACTGTTAATTTGAGATTACCTGCCAAGACTCCCACAATAGTTCTCTCATCTCTCTCGCCTAACTTTTGTGGTCTTGTGGTTTTCTTTGCACTTAAAATACTTCCAGTATTAGTAACAAATGTCTTTGGATGTTTTGAACTTTTTCTAGAAGTTTCCAGTCGCCTATTTATTTGGTTGAAACATTTTCCCCTTCAAAATCACAACCTTCATCTTTGTTTCAGCAGATATTTTAGTTATGATTTGATTATATAGCCAATGTTCAACTAAAACGACTTGTCAAGTTATTTTACACTCATGTTAATAATATCAAACAATTCCTACTTAGAAATATGCATAGCATCATAAATTTATCATCTGAGATGTTTCATTGGTCTAATAGTTTTGCATGGCCTTTTTTTAGCTACAAGCTGCTTAAAGCACCGACGAAAACGCAACAACTTATTTTCCAACCCTCAAGGTTCGCAAATGAAATCATATTGCTAAACAATCTTAACTTCATAATAAAATAAAGTTGTCTAATATATTTTACGTAGTATATATATATGTATATATATATAAACACCATTGGTTCATAAAAGGATAATTAAATGTAGGAATTATTTTCGGCTTTAGTTTTCCCAAATTTTAACATTTGTCTGATTATTTCCACCGCCACTGCATGATTATAGTCATTATTTTCAAAATTTAAGACAATAAATTATTTATGAAAGGATATTTTAAAAATGTTAATCGGAACATTATAAAAAAGATTATTTGTCACAATCGTCGTTTTCTAATTTCATTTGAGTGTCATCGAGCTTTTGTCATTGTGATAAGGAAAATTGTTGAAACTTTTGTTAAATGCTATAGAGAATATTTTAATGCATTTCTCTCTTTCAGATGATCCATATTATGAAGCCAAGAAACGTAAGACATTTCACTCTTGTATATTAACTCTACAAATGATGCACATAAAAAAACAAGTCGAAATGTGCTTATGTAATAATTAAAGTGAAGGAATCAACCATTGAATATCTGAAAGTTTTCAAATTGGAAAATGAATTACCCTTTCAATAAACACTACTTTTAGATTCAGTGTATTTTTAAACATAAGGCTGGAACAAAATGCCTTAGCAGTATTATTATGTAACCAACGACTAGAATTATTTGCAGTAATTAACAACTATGTTTTTTGAGACTTATAAAGATCGAAAGGTCAATGATAATGTTCTGAAGGAGATTAGATGCATCAGATTGGAGACACGCAGGTATATCAATAAGTCTGTAGCCTAATCATGTAAGAGGCATTTATTTTCTACATTAAATATTTTTTCAAAATTTTGATCATCATTCAACAATTCCCTATTAATCACATAGATCGAGCCTTATACTGTGAAAATTTCAGATCTAAATTTAGTTAATAATTCAGTATAAAGCTACAGTTTATTTATTCCCTATTGTATATATATTCCGATGTAGATGTCTGCTATCGGAGAAGTTAGACAGTTAATCTTAAAACTTTAGAAGGTCAACTTTTGCTGACATGGCTTCTATCAGTCTAAACTAAGCTCAGAAAATATAACCACATCCTTCTTTTAGATTTGGCAATTAAAAGTTTTTACGTTGAATTCATGACTCAAGTAGTCGAATAGAGGATTGAATACATTAGTTAGAAGGAAGGTTGCACTCATATCTTTGCGTGATTTAAACACTTATCACCATCTTCTTGCCTATTCATCACTAACATTCTATATCTTCGTATCCCAGAAAATTCCAGCTGAAGTTACATAACAGATGTTCTTCGTTCTCTGCTTAATATAATTTAACTATAATATATCAATCTATTTCCAATATTCAGGTTTACATTGCGTATCAGATTATTAGAATACTAAAACAAATACAAACTGGATTTATTTGCTGAATGATGGAAACATCTATCTGTGTAGTTAGGATGGAAATCTGTTCGTTCTGCGCAGATGTAAACAAACGGCAGTTTTTTGTCGAAGTTTGAAATGGCTTGGACGATTTGACGATTAAAGACAAATGCCAAATAACTTTAGAGCTAGCAAAAATTAATCAACGCTCACTTAGGTTACTGGAGGGAACTAATTTTACATCTTAATACGCTAAGTGCCATATTTGGGGAGGGATTAAAGATGTAAAGTGCTGGCTTCATGGCAAGTTCCAGATTATGTTCAGACAACAGCAATAGATTAATTTTATTGAAAGCACACGTGCAGCTATAGTCCAAAAAGCTAAATGCTTTAAAAAATTATTTTATTCATGACAATCCTCTATCACATTCACTGAAGAAAACTAATATCTGAATAAAATGGATTTCAAAGATACTCGTCTGATGAAGTGGGCGACATTTTTTCTCGACCAATTGAAAATTTGTGGAATATTCTGAACTTTACAATGGCGGATGGTAGTTTATGAGCAAATATGAAATTTGGAATAATACATTACATGCTGTGTTTATTGTTTCATATAAATAAATACAATATCTCACATAATGGATGAACGATTTTTAAAACTTGTTGCTCAACATGTAGCATACATTTCCCATTAACGTTATTTTTATCACCTTTCTGCATTACAGTGACGCTGTTTTCAATTTTTATTTAAAACATTTGGCTCTGTAAACCTTGCATACGTTTTGTAATAATTATACTATTTAAATTGGACATAATGTTGCTTGGAAATTCAGTAACATAAATAATAATATGACTCTTGAAAAATCGGGTAAAATTCATAAAAATACTGACATATCGAAAGAGTGTCGCGTAGTTTAACATAATTCATTCGAATTACGATATATTGCGCGGAAATAGTACAAATCTCTGTGTGAAATCCATTCACATGTTACCTAAAAATGAGGAAAACTTAAAAGTGGATAATAATGTGAGACGCAGTTTAGAAACCGATTTTTTCGCTAAATATGTAAAGTTTTCACACAGCACTTGAGTTCCCAAGATATTCAAGTTAAACTTCCTTCACTTTTTAGTATTTAATATCAGCATGAAATAAATTTGTACAATAGGAACGGAGCTTCTAGTTCAGTTGTATATAAATGAAGTAAGTTCCACGGAAGAGAGCGCGCCATTCAGTCTCTTCCGCAGCTCAACTAGTTGAGTTCCTTATTCTTGAGTTGATTTTTGCTTTTGCATTTTTTGCTTGCTTTTTCTTGATGCTCTTTTTTTTTCTTTTTTTTTTTTTACAAATCCATAAGACTTGATTAAATTTCAGCGTAGCATTATGTAATCATTAAAATCATCTTTTTGCTTTCATGCTTAGTACGTTTTGGAGTTTGCAAAAATATAATTTTTATTTTTTAATATAATAATTGCTTTTTCTTACGATTTTCGTCGAGTCACTTTTTTCATCAAGTACATCTAACGTCTTGATATCAAATTCAATTTATAGAACTGAAGAGTGCAGACCTAGTTATAAAGAATTTATAATCATGTTTGCTTTTTCTAATATATTAAATTACACACAGAACTTCTAATTAATTTTATTGTGAAAATGGTTTTATTAAAAATCTATTTCACCGAAACTGTCTTATCAATTTCTTTTCTTTCTTTTTATTCTGAAACATGCAGTGTTTGAATACCATTGATAATGCAATTACAGATTACAAATCATCGTATATTGATTTGCAGCAGTACTTGTCCATAGATTTATCTCTAGACAAATCTGTATGCACATATTTTGATTAGTTCAAAATAAATTAATGTAATTATCTTACATTTTATCGGGATAGAATCCTGAGGAAAAATATCACTTTGTTTCGTAAAAAGTAAAGTGAAATTTAATAATTTTTTGATAATTTTCAATCATTTAGTTGGTAGAAATTCGCATTTACACATTATATGAAAAAGCTTGACATATATTCAGAACATCGCTCATATACACTATCAATGATTTACAGATCAAATACACTACATATATTGAACATTTCATCGCTCAAATACACTATATATAATCAATAATTCATCGGTCACATATTACATATTAGTTGGCATCCATTTATCTCGTGAGATAAAGGTAGTGGTCGAAATTAAGTCCTTGGTGGTGAGACTGGAGTGACCTCTCCAGGCCGCAGGCATGGGCGATGGTATATGCATAACTCCTCTTTTGCCCGTACTGGATAAATCCAAAGCGATACAGGGAACTACATTTAGGGCAGGCTTGGCTGCAGAAGTTGCCAGAAAGTTGTGTTGCCTCGGGGCTTTACTTCTATAGTCTTTTCCGTGTTTGGATATCACCTCAAGGCAGCAGAGGTTTAAAATCAGGGTTTTCTTTCCACTTGATGGACTGCCTTCTTGGGTTGTCGAGCTCCATCTGCCAGAATCAGCTGGTTATGAAGCGTCAGTTGTCTGCCTTCGCCCATTCTCCGGCTGGGAGCTAGACAACTTCTCAGAGGTTATTTGAGACCCATGCCACATAAGCATAGACAGTGGGGGATTGTTCTCACTATCATCCCCGGTTATGAAAATCTTTGGAACATATATAATGTACGTATATAAACATTATATACATGTTTTAGAAGCCGCCCCCCAAATTAACGTTTTTAAAAAAATATATATATAAAACGTCAGGTAAACAAAAACACTAGAAAGAAAAAATTGCAAAATAATCATACAAACGTAAATATCGAAAAGTTTGTTTCCGTAACAAATATAAAGCGAAGAAAATATTTATATTCAAATATATTTATATTATGTAAGATAAATCAGGGAATGAAATAACCCATCAGGAAGGATGAAGTGGGGTCATCAGGTCACTGGATTGAATTATTATCATTTTTATCTCGTAATTATATTCAGTTTCATATGTTTCAAGTTGGTGATTACCGTATATACTCGCGTGTCAAGACCTAATTTTGAAGCTAATTTTAAGGGGGTCGCATGATACATGAAATATAAAATTAGCGTATGTACTGCTGGCTCCATAATTTATGGAAGCACCTCTAAAAATCAAGATGATCGAAGCATTGCAGCTGATTTTTCCTTTGACTTAAAAAAGCTGGCTTGCAACTTTCAACACCTCAAAAGCAAGCTAGCCTTCTTTCATCATCAGACCCTAAATTTTTTCTTGCCACGATGAAAGTTTGCTCTCCCAAAACATCTCCACGTTTTAAAGCTCTATTGGTGAACATGATGTTCACTACCGACATCAGATGGGACTCATATCCTTTGCTAAAAATACTGTCAAAATAGTTGACTCATTCTACAGCTCTAGTAAGAATGATACGAGACCAAAAATGCAGTATTGTTGTCATATTTGGGATGGAGCTTCCCAATCCATTTTTTCATGCCTTGGTAGAGTTCTACGGCGTTTACGCAGTCTTCTGCTGGGATTTGACTAATTTCCCACTCAACACACTCTTTCCTCACAGAGACACGCTATTTCCATGGTAAATGTTCAAATGATCTATTCTTTAGTTCCATCAATTCAGACATTTGCAGCTAGGACACACTATGCCCCTTCCACAGAGCCGAATCATCCACATTTCATCCATATTTCAATTATAAGGAGGAAGGTCTACTCTAATTTTTTTCCCCAAACTACTACTTTGTAGAACAGACTCCTGCATAGATGCTTCTCTAAACACTACAATCTTAACCTTTACCAATCGTTATCCTTATAATTTTCACTTTGTATCACCTCCTCTTATCTTTCATATCATATACATTCAGTAACCCTCTAACTTGAGTGGCTATTGATTTTGTATTGGTTGAGTAAACAAAAGTATCGAGAATGACCATTGGGTTCTGAATGCAGAAATATAAAGTTCTAGTTGTAATCACTTTTTGTGTTGAACTCTATATGCAAACAAATTGGCACCGGTTAATGTAAACATTTTAAGAGATTTTATGGTTTACAGAAGGGTTTACGGATCAAGAGATACAAGAATGGCACGACATTTCTGAATATTGAAAAAGTAATTTCACTGAAATTGAGTTAAAGGCCCAATGTAAAGAAATTGGAAAGTAGTTGTGTTTTTGAGATAGATTATGGAGGAATAAGGCGAATGCAATGAAATTATTCTAATTTTATATAATCAGAACTAGCAGCTGTCAAGATAATAACTTTTTAGTTTCGAAAAATAAAAGAGCTTTTATGAAGTGTTTCTGGAACAGTGTTCACTTTCCAAGTACTTGCAACTATTTTTTTAATAGAATGATTCAGTTTTGAAATAGAAGATAAGCATTTGTTACGGAAGATAAGGATTTTATTTATTTATGTCTTTCTAGAATTCTATGTAGTCTTCTCTTTTGGAAAATTGGATATGTAATACTGGATGTAATCAGTAATAAAATTAACGAAATGGAAATAGATTAATTGAAATTTCTAAAGCTTTTTAATTTAATTTGAAATGTACTTTTAATTTTGTATTAATTTTGTAGTTAAAAGAATATTTCTTGTTCTACTTTGATGTCCTGATTTTAAGTCAAAGTTTTTACAATAAAATTGGTATGACCCAAATGATGCCGATAAAATTTTCAGGATATACTTATTTGTTGCATATACCATGTGAATTAATAGCTTATATCAGTTTTATTAGGAATATTTACAATAATTTATTTTAGGCTGTGAGATTTTATTAAGCAATTATTGTTCATAATATTGTATATAAGCATAAATAATATTATAGTTATTGATATTTCACTTATATAGATTATCATTTGTCGGAAGAAAAATACAGCCGTAAGGATATCACCTGAAAAGAGAATAAGACGATATTTTAGTTAGTGAGTGATGGGAACACAACGTTGAAGATTGTGAAAAGGTTTAACAGAGATTATAGAAAAATTAAAAAGAGAAATTGAAAAAATAGACAAGATAAACTAACTTTAACAATGTCACAAGAAGAGAATGAGAAAAATCAAAAGCAAGAAAATTGGATTGGCTTACAAAAATACTTGAAGCCGGTATTGCAAATGTAAACAGAGGAAAAGATGCCGATCATTGTCTAAAGATGCAAAAGTAGTCAAAGTAACACCTTTAAGTAAACATCACAAATAGAAACATTGACGTTAGGCAAAGAAGTACATGAAAAATAATGTTTTGGGCTAGTATTGTAGCCAATAACAGTTATTGATCTCTTCAAATTTGATAATGCTACCAATATAAATATAGATAATTATTGTAAGTTCTTGGACAAGTGTCTTTTGAGTGATACAGAAGTTTGAAGCTATACTGGTGAAAGAAAGTGCTCTTCCATATTCTGGGAAGTTGATTATTGTCCACCTAGCCCCGGCCCCAAATAATCCGCTTCTCCGGATATTAAACCAACAGAAAACATGTAGCCCATCGTTAAAAGAGATGTTTACAGGGAATAGAAAGCAATAAAAGGCAAAGATCTCAGGAGAAGATTCCATTAATTTAGTATCTTCGAAATCTTTTTTTTGGCAAGGTGGCAATAATCAGCTTTGCAGAATATGGAGGAGTATTGTCTTACATCAGTATACTATTTAGCTTAGAGCTTCTCTATCTAAGTAATTTTGATATATTGATATTTAATGAAATTACATTTGCTTACAACACATTAAGATTCAAAATAATATAATTTTAACAAATAACAAAAGTATTGATAAAAATTTATTTTTTATAAAATGTTGTGAAATTTACGTTGTGATTTGTTAACGTTAGTAAAAAAATCCAATAACAACATTAAACATCCAATAATTTGGCGAAAAAAAAAGAAAAAAGAAACCGAAGGAAATATTTCTTTGCTTTTCTAGGCTAAATTTAACTCTTCATTTTCGATGAAATGACAGTTGAACAAATTGATATATCAATAGGGTTACTCCATTAATATAAAATCCGCAATTCGTATGGCTACACATTTCTAAATTAAATAAATGCATCAGCCTTCCTTACATAATGCTGCAAACACATTCTTATTGTCTCTCTTATATTTCTTATTTTAATACCATCTCCGTGAAATTGCTTTCTTTCTTCTATATATTCCGTTTTCAAACGATCCTATTCATTACAACTTCTCTCTCTCTCTCTTCTCTCTCTCTCTCTCTCTCTCTCTCTATATATATATATATATATATATATATATATATATATATATATATATTGTGTGTATTTAGGCAACATTTTTTCATTCATACATGTTTCATTAAATAATATAGACAAGTGTTGTCTATTTATTTTATGTAAATTCTTTTCATAACGTCTGATAAGCTTAATAACATTATTATTAAACGAAGAAAGAAAATCACGATATTGATCCATATTTTTTAATCCAATCTAAGCTTTCGGCTTACATAAGCCATTATCAAAGATGGCAATTACTGTACAGTATATTAAGCAATATACGGACGATGATAGTCTGTTATTGTTTACATAAACAAAAACTAAAAATTCTTGAAGCTATATATATAAAACAGTTAAAACCTAACCTAAACAAATTAAATTATGAAATGTCCACAAATATCCTTAAATGTTTATAATTGGTAACAGAAGCCATTGGTTTATACCAACGGCTTCCCATATTTAATACTTCTCGAATTCACTCTCGCGTGGTCATGTGTGACGTCATGAACTGCAGTGCGATTTTCGCTTCCAGCATCTTATATGCACGTGTTTATCGTTGCTTGGAAATCATCCATGTAAACAGAAACAGACTATCATCACATTCTTGTCCGTGTATTGCTTAATATATTGTTCTTTCTTGATCATGTATATATATATATATATATATATATATATATATATATATATGTGTGTGTGTGTGTGTGTGTGTGTGTATGTATGTATGTATGCATATGTGGGTGTGTGGGTGTCTGTGTATGTATGTATATGTTTCATCATCTTTTTTATGTTCTTTGTAGTCATGTTATATTTCTCTGTCCTTTCTTCCTCTGTTTTGTTTCGTATTGTAATTAATTGTCCCCAATTTATCGCCTCGGTGATACAGTACTATCAATTCTCTTAAATGGAAAACATTAATTTCATGTTCTTGAAACAGTAAAAGTTTTATTTTTTGTTATTGTTTAGTTATTTTTTATATCTAAACAACAGCGCTTTTTTTTCTTTTTCTTTTTCATGAAGACTTTAATTTATTCTCTACGATTACGATTTTTAAAGACTCTTTCAATGTTGATGAATGCTTAGCATCGCAAAATCAAAACCATAACATATACTTTATTTAGTAGAAAATAAGCTTTGAATTAATTTCACCAAAAGAGAAATTTTAAAAAACGACACTCATTTGAAATTTCATAAGTTTTAGTGTTTGTTTTCTGAAAATATTTTACGGAACTATTATTCCTTTTGGTCAAAGCAAAATTAGACGATTTTAAGGGAATATATTAGTAATTTCAGTTACGTCATATTTAAGGTGAATCGAAATCATAACTAAAAATAATCTAAATCTTCTAATTAAAACACTTTCCAAGAATCAAAATAACCAGTTTATTGATTGCTCAACTGAATTATAAAAATACTTCATATTTCTTATAAAAATAACACAAAAGGCATTTTAATGAAGGTCTTCTAGCTCACAAAACAAGTCTAAAATCAGTGAGGAGAAAATGTATGTAAATGGGTGTGGCATTGACAGACATAACAAGAGCTTGATGATGACAAATAATAAGAGTTTTCTCGCCACATAGAAACTGACATAATATTTTTATCTATAACATTATATTTAACTACCATGACTCAACACACACACAGAGATATATATATATATATATATATATATATATATATATATATATATATATATATATATATATAAAGAATTGCCTTACATTGTGAAAAGGTCGAGTTTCTAAATGTAAATTATTTTCCATGAAGAAAACAAGAAAAATAAGCCTAGACTGTTTCAATATAATTTTGTACAAAAATGTGTACAATGTTTTATAAGACAAATTACTTGAAGAGACGTCTTATCTGTCAAGTTGCAAAAAGGAGCCTTTATGCGTTATTATAATAAAGGAAATTTATAAAATGATTATCGTCTGTGATTATATATTTTTCATTCTTATGCAACATCATTATTTTAATATTTAAGGACAAAGTTTCGTTCTTGAATACGAAATGAATGATTGAAACAAAAAAACAATAAGTAAATTTTTATTTGATAATTATTATATATTATTTAAAAATCTCTGTTAAGAATTTATACTGTGAACATTTTTCCTTTAATAAAAGTGAAGCATTAACACACAAAAGAATATTTCATTTTTTAAGGTTATTTTTATTTTATTGTAATTTGTTATGATTGTAAATTTCTAAACTTAGTTCCACAATAAAGTTTTAACAGAAAGTTATTTTGATGAATAAATGTTCGAAAAGTACAAATACGAAAAACATGATGCGCTAAAAATAGTTCAATGTATATCTATGCCTAATAACCGTCAAATAAAGAAACGTTGAGAAACTATTACAGAAACCAAATTTTAGTTCTTCATGAATTGAAACTTGAAATACATTCTGAAAATTTTCGTATTTGTACAGGCTTTGTATATGGTTTCAGCTTTTGTTTCACCAGAATTTCAACTTCTATTGATCAAAACGACATTTTGAACCTTTATTGATTAAAACAATATTCTGTTGGTTTTATTGTGGAACTAAGTTTAAAAATTTATAATCTTAACAAATTTGATAGTTTAACAAAAATAAAAATAAATATTATTTAGAAAAAAAAAAATATTTTTTTTTCAGAAATTAATAACAATAATCATTCAATCAAAATATATGCAAACCTTTTTATAAATTAGAGAGATATAGATGGAGAGAGAGAGAGAGAGAGAGAGAGAGAGGGGGATATATATCAGAATAAAAGTGACTTGGGGACTAGTATATTGGAGATAGATGATCCGTTTGATTGTCTATTAATTTTACTCGTAGTCTTTTTAAAACGATAGAACATGATAATATTTATCCCGAAATAGAGCTTCATCGATTTTTTAATGGCTGTATCTGTGTTAGCATGGATGCTAATATAAATAAGGTTATTATTTTGAATGTTGTGAATTTTATTATCTTGGGTCAGCGACGATTGAGGATATCATTTCTCAGTTGTGTCTCTGTTTTCGGGCAGAGCGTAGCTGAAAATATTGAGAGATGCGCGATCCAAGGAAACAGCTACCCGCGGCAAGCGCCTCCCTCATTACATTAAAAGGAGGGAAGGAAGTAATACCGACGCCATCGCGACCTACGGTTGCGAGGGATGGGCAATTTTGGGACCTGGCCCGGGTGCATGCGCTCAGACTTTGTGTCACATACCGCCACCGTAGGCAGATGTGTAAATACAGATTTTGAGTCAGTAATTTCTGATAGTTTACATTTCAATGAATTAGTTGGACCGATTCAAATGCTGTATTTGTATGAAAAGAACTGAGTAGCATAAGGATTCTTTCTTAGAAACTGTAGAATCTCCCCAAAGCACTTTTATAACTACTTTGGTAATCTTCGCAAAGCCTAACCTGCAAAATGGTTATAAACAGGGTACTAAAAATTGTAGAGACGAACATTTAGTAATTCCAGGCTCATATATTTTCTTTGTCAAGACTTTAACGTATTTCTTCAAGTGATGCGGACTTTTTTTTAATTTAGTAAAGATCTTTGTGATTTTGTAGCGCCAGTCTGCAGGGTCTGATGAAGAATTATCATTTTTAAGGCCTAAAAGATTAATTGAACTGAAGCCATTTTTTTCGTTAACGTACCTCAGTTAGTACCAGACAAGGCATTAGAGAAAATTATCAAAGCATTACTGAGATTTCAATCTGCATTTATCGGTCAACGTCTCAAAAAAGAAGAACAAAGGAAAAAAACATTAAAAAAGACGAAATCCAAATTTTGATTATCATTGATTTTCATTTCTTCCATTGCAAGATCAGCGAAGAGATAGGAGAGGAACACAGACTAGAGACTGGAAGATCAAAGTATAGAACAGTTTTGAAACAATGTACTGAGATTCACTAAAAATACGAAATTCATAACTAAAATAGATGCCAATGAACCCGTTTAATTAAAAACCCCGGGTCCTTTACTTCTATATTTCTTAGACTGCAGTTTTATTTGTTCAATTCTTTTTTGCGAGGCACTCAATAACCTTTGTCTTTGCTTCAACATGGTCGTCTTCATCATTCTGTTGCTAATCATCTTTTTCCATTTCCAGGCACTGTTATATTAAACACAATATTTTAACATGAAAAGATATTGAGAAAAATCGATTTATATAATGCTAAGATTAATCAGTGAAGACACACACACACACACACACACACACACACACACACACACACACATATATATATATATATATATATATATATATCATTGATAGCACTGACCCTCGAAAAAATATGAATATAAATTTTTCTCAACAAATTAAATATTGCTCGTACCTACACTAGGTGAATAATCCTATAAAAACTGCCGGAAAAATTCAATTTAAAATGAACGTGATAAATATTTAAATATTTTTGGTTAAAATAAATTCTAAAATTACGAGTACTATTAATTTTAAACTATCTAATTATATATAGTGTACCCATGCCGCGAAAAATGAAGACTGTTTTACAGTTATCTGTAATTAAATCTATCTTCTAATGTTCTATACGATAGAACAGGCATTATAGAACTGATGACATACCGTGTGTCATATATGATATACACCAGTCATTGAAGAGGTTATATTCTACATTGTTCCATATATAATATAACAGGCATAAAAAGTTAAAGATAACATCATTGCTATGCCCTTTATTAAAAGAAATTCCCTATTATATTATTGAATGAATTATAAAGGTTATTCGTTTTGTCCTATCTAGTTATAGAGGACATGACATTAAAGATATAACCAAATAAAAAATATACAACAGTAATTATCATATAGTGTTGATTAATTTTTCCCTATCTAATTCCATAGAGCGTAACACGAAAATATATAAAGAAATAACGTTAATTTTTATATAGTCTTGACTACATGTTTATATTTATCTTACTCGCTAAAAACTAATAGGATAATAAAAGTGTTTCATTAGATTTTTTTATTTTGAGGTTTTGCTATATTAATTCTCGCATTTTTTACTTCATTTAAATGAAAAAAAAATCTAATATCTATTCGGGGAATATAAAATTTTTAAAATGAAGAAAGATTTAATGTTCCAGTCTTTGATTAGATCTGGTTGACTGTATTTAAAATTAAATTTAAATTATTTCCAGGAAATTTTAAGCGTTAGTGTTTGGGCCAATAAAACGTAGAGTTGACACAGATTCTCGAGATTCAAGACACATTAACATGAATGTCTTCAGAGAGAAAGAAAAAAAGGTGATGTTCCCGATAATTATGACGTAAACATTTGACTTAATACTTGGCAATTTTTTCTGTTGATTGTACCACTAAATCATCAACTTACATTTGTAATGCAAAATAAAGATGACGATGCAAATCAAAAAATTCTTTTTTACTATGATGACTTTTTTTTATAAAGACGAATATTCAAATTGTAACTTTTTTCTAAGGGAGAAGTTGTCTTGAATTAGTATTTACGATATATATATATATATATATATATATATATATATATATATATATATATATATAAGCATTTCACTCCAAGCAAGGTTCGAGTGCCACTAGTACGCAACGGGCTACAGAGAGTGAAAGTAAGGGAAAAGACTGGGTATAGAGGAATTGAAGAAAGGATAAAAAGAAGAATGGGGAAAAAGGCACTAAAAGATGTGGATTGACATTACATTTAAATTTTTGAAGATTATAAATATCAGGGAAGCAAGTAAGAGGAAAGGAGTTTCACTGTCGTGAAGTGCGAGAGAAGAAACTGTTGGAGTAGAAGAAGCAGTTACATTTAACTGTTTCGACAGTGAGAGGGTGGGTCCGAGATGCCAACCTAGTGGCACGCTTAAATTCATGCAGTGGGTTACCAGTGAAAGTAGCACGTCAGAGCAGATGCCATGAAAATATTTATAGAAAAGACAGAGAGAAGCCATATTACATCCTTAAGAAAGTAACTGGAGTTCGAGACCCCAAGTCAGAACCAATCACATTGCATATCCTTCTTTTGATTTTCTTGAGAACTTCGAGATGAACAGCGGGGACACCAGACTATATATGCCAATAGTATTTTATGCATGGACGAATGGTAGATTTATAGATGTGAAGGATGGACTCAACTTTATTTACGTTAGATGCAGCTATTGATTCAATGTAGTTATTCTATCTCAGGTCAGTGGAGAACGCGAGACCGTGAAGCCGCAGTGAGGTGCTCTCGTAGAGTTGAGCATCAATCATGCTGATAGGAGGTAGAAAAGTTTCTTTATAGTGAGTAAATGACAGCAGTTTCGTTTTAGATGCATTAAAATTCACAAGTCATTTCCTTCCCCCAGGTTAACTTTGTCAGCAATGCCAGATTTACTATTGAGGCAGGAGTAAATGGTAGTGTCGTCTGCGTAGATGCCTACTTGAGAGCTGATGACATCAGGAAGATTATTGATAAAGATCAGAAACAATGTAGAACCATGGATAGAGCCTGGAGAAATACCAGCGTTCGTATGGAAGGAACTAGAAGAGAACCCGTTCAGGACAAACTTTATTTAACGGTTAAACAGGAATGATTGGGTTAAATCAAATAATCGTCCTGTAATACAGTATCCCCTTGAAGCTTACATAGAAGGCCAGCAGGCCAAACCCTACCAAACGCCTTCGATATATCTAGAGCGAGCAAAAAACGCTTAACCATGTTAAATCCTATGAAAGGATAGCTTTAGTCGTGACCCGAGTCTCACGCAATCTTCAGACGAATTGAACGTTCAAGTCATCTGAAGAAAAATTCTAATGAAGGAAACAATAATCTGAAGGTTCTTGGTTCGGTGAATATATAGTAAAACCTAATGATTTTATTTTCTCATTGATTTCTTTTGCTAACAAATGACCTTGCGTATTTATGCTGTAAGAGTTTCTGTTTACTAAAGTTTCGTATTTCTCATGTAGACAAGCTTGTGTTCTTCACGATCAGCAGACTATACCTATCATGATGGAACATAATAACACTTCTGTGGTTTAACTATTGAGTTTCGTTTGATATGGTGAAAAATACCAGGTTTTGCATATCTCATCTTCTCATCCGTAAAAATCCAGTGAAAACGTCCTATCCTTCGTAGTTCTAAACAAGTGTTACCATCTCAGTCATTGTTCTACGAAGCATTTACACAAACTCGTTAGATAAGTTACTTACTGTTTCATTCTACTCAAGGAAACCCAAATTTCCAGATTTATTTCTAATTTACTTGAGATGGATTTGTTTGATTGATCCTGATGCTTTTTGTAAAAAGAACATATGCACTGACCGTGCATCTGCTGCGTCAAATGCTTTCAAAAGATTATCTAAACTGATCGTCAATGCTTATCGCAAATATTACAGTCAATCTTTTCAAACTTGATACGTATTCTGCGCGATGATACTTTAGGGACAGCAAATTTTTAATTCTACATGATTGATTTTATGAAATTTATGTAGCATAAAATAATGAATGTGAGCCTCATTAATATATTTGATTTCTTATGGCGTTAGACTTTATTATAAACAATATACACCCAGTTAAATTAGTTAAACGAAATCTTGGTTTTGTTATTTGCTGTTTAACCATTATTTCGCAGTAGATGCCTACTTCTAATAATGTGATATTATTTTCCAAATAATCAAGTAGAAAAATACTTCGCTTAAACCTCAAGGTTTTCTAAAAATCAATAACAATTTGCAAATAAGTTTAACTGATATTTGATTCTTGTGACAAATCAATAAAATTATTTGAAAAACTTATGTAATACGAAATAAGATTAAGAAGGTCTCTAACATTCAGACATACAAAAAATATGCATGCAATACAAATAAAAGTCGTAAATATTTTTAATATATGTACGCCACAAAAATTTACTTAAATTTGAGGTTTAGTCAGTGAATTTGGAGGCTGACAGTTTAAAGAGAAAACCACAGTCGTGGTAATAATTTAAATGGCAAATTGAATTGATTTGCTATTATTATTATATTTTGCCTAGAAAGGTTTGTATTGCTAAAGTTTTGGGGGACTTTTGCTCGAATTATAACTTGTTAGATTTCTGGAATGTATTTTCTTCCTGTTGAAGTGCCAGTTGTTATCAAAGAACTTCATCTTCATTCTCAATGTTTGAATTAGTTTTATGGTTCTATATTGTAAACATATTTCGCTAATTTTATTTCCTCTACAGAGAACATATACTCGGATTCCTCGTTCTACTATGATCCAAAAGGTGTCTACCCAACCATAGAGGAACAGATAAAATTATGTAAGAAGATCTCTCAATCGCTGACGGCAGCAGCCAATAGCAAAGCGCGTGGCGCTACAATGTTTGCTAAACGTCAGAAACGTTCCATCAAATGGATACACGACGGCTATTCTGACGGTAACGTGGCTGATTTGGCAGAATTATCCAGTGAATTGGATCCAAGTGAAGGTGGCACCAAACCTCTTTTTCAATTCCGCATACCTAAAGTTGCACATCAGGTAAGTAAATTCAGTCCCTATTTTTATTAATTAATAGAAGATGATATATTTATTTACTTTGTGATTGGAAGTTGTTTTTTTCTCCTTTTTCTTTTCTGGCTATTTTTATCTACGAAGTGAAGGTTAGCGAGTTTGTTTATATGACTGATTAAAATAGAAAAAGGAAACATTGCAATTATTTTGATATTATTTTGTTATTTTACTGGTATAATAATCATTATCATAATTATTATTATTATCATAATTATCGACATTATCATAATTACTAACATTCAGCGCAAAATTAAAACAATGAAATACAGAAATGTGTAATTTTACTATTTTTATATTTACTTTTGTCGTAAATATTTTCTCATTATTGTATATTTGTATATTTCTTATAGAATATCATCATTATATCGTTTTTATTATTTCCGTTGTCATTTTGTAGTGAATATTATTCTCATATTGTTTTTATATTTCTTATCAGTTATTATCATTATATTTTTTTTTACGTTCTTGTTATAATATTCTGGTATTTTGTTATTTGATCTTTACACTACATTTTGATTTTGCTAAAACATTCTATGTGTGTTTTAACTTTTCTAGAATCCTCTTGAAATGATGATTTAGGTTCTAAACAAATTATTTATTGTCATTAATCGGTGAATAACGTATTTGGCTATTTTCGCATGACCTTCTATATTTATTCGTCTTTCTTCTGGAGGTATGCACTCCTTCCTCTTACATACAGCAACGTTCGTATTTCCATGAAATGCTTAAACCTTTTCAGTATGTAAACATAAGCAGCTTACTATCTTGTCTCTTGGAAATAAGAGTTGTTGATTTGTGAGTCATTTTTTTCAACAACCTCGCCTTCTTTTCTTAGCGAAAACTGATAATATGTCAAAGGAACTTACCACTAACAAAGGTAGATAGAATTCGGTGAATTCATTTGCCCAAATTTCAAGAGTATTGAACGGAAAACTGTTTGTATTTTTCTTATGATAATGAAGATTTTGCTCAAATATTGTTCATTTTTCTTTCTCTTTCATTTCATGTTTTGTTTATTAATAGAAATGGTCATTTTGTAAGATTTATCAGTAAACAATTGTTTTGAAATATTTTCTCTTTAACTCCCAGACAGTAAAACGTCTGCAGAAACCAGAAAGTAAATGGATTAAAAAAATGTTTTAAGAACTTTCAAACTAAACTGAATGTTTTCACGTCCATTTGGAGAAGACATTTTAAAACTTTCATTAAGAAAAAAGATGAATTTGTTACATATCTAAGCAGTTTTTCTATTTTTTTTCATAAATAAATATGATTTAGTTTTTATCAAACATATGGCTGGTCATTTTAATTGAAACTATCGGAGAGAACACGAATTCGTTCGTGTAAGAGTTCGATCTGCCCTACCAGTGTAGCCTTGAGCCAAAATAAGCAGTTCATAGTAAATATTTATAATCCGGGTTATTGCGAAGCGAAATGATTCGGAATAACGAAAAACACAGCAACTTGGAATGATTTGAAGAAGTTAACTGTTTATCATAATGTTTGTAACTAACAAGTTTTTGCACTTTTAGCGACACACATTCGGAAATGTTAAATATGTGAATCTGGCAGCGATTATCTTATTGTCGTCTGGTTAGTCACTATTGAGTTTCCTCACTCATCGTGTTAATTATAAAAGAAATTCCCCGCCATGCATTTTGTGCATATTAATCATCACATACTGAACGATTTAGATTATGTGCTAATGCAACCAGCGATTTAATGTTCAACACATACATAAATCAGATAGAAGCAAAACTATATAAATTTTAATTTCAAATACAAGAAAGTATTTTTTATCAATTTTAAAATTAAAATATATAAAGGTTATTTTGAAAATTATAGTTATAGGTAATCAACATTTAATTAGTAAATAATAGAATACAGTCAATCTTATTAATATTTATATGACTATTTGTACAAATTTGCAATATTTTATCTTTTGATCAGTTTTTGTTTTGCAGTTCATCTTTTACGTTTTCCTTTCTTAGTCGGTCTATAATGCAACCATAACAAACTCTATTGTACCCAAAAGACATGAAATGAATTAAGTATGAACAATTAATTTATTAGTCAGTTGTCTATTATAATTAGGAAGGTGTTACTTTTATAACAATTGATTAGTGTACGTGCGTATAAGGTTTTCGAAAATATTCAAACCAGATTTGATTCTTTTTCTAATTGTTAAATAAGATTTCTGTTTCATTACAGGTCCATAAAACTCCCACAAAAATTCATTAATAGTTTTCAAAAATATATTAAAAATATATAACACTGTTAATTTAAAAAAAAGTATTTTCTGTTAGGTAAACATAAAAACAGCAGCATTCGTAATGAGAATCGTGAATGCAAAATACATATTTATTGCTTTTTCTTTTCATAAGTTTGCCTTTAAAATCGATTTCCTATATACTGACACTAATTAATTATCCTCAGAAAAAAAATACATATAATGATTTGAAGGGAGAAACCAAAATGAAAATGAGAACATTTGGTGTCTGAATTATATTTGCAGGGAGAATGAACGAGAAACATATGAAAGCAATTAATATTTTGTTATAGAAACCATTGTTGAACAACACTGGCAAGTAGTAGCAATTGTTTTTCTATTAGAGTCGTTTTTTCAGCACCCCTTGCAAATTTTGGCATAAACTCGAAAACATGATATATACCAACGCATCTTAGGCGTGTCAGTCGGAAATTAGAAATACTCTCACTTAAACATTTTGGAATGTACTTTGATCGCGAATATCCTTTACACTTAGTAAAATCTGTACAAAAACAGTAACGCAATTTTGAATATTTTTGCGCTGAAAGCGCATTTCAAATTAGGTGTTGCGATTTTTAATAAAACAGTTTTTCATATATGACCAGTTGAAAACAGCTTTATTGATAAGCTTAACCTTACTATGCCATCACAAAAAATATCCCTTTTTTATTTGTTATTTTAGTACCAGTATTTATAAAATGTTTTTCATATCGTGAATATTCCATTCTCCTCCTACCATTGTGGAGAATAGAGCCACAACCACAGAACGTTAGGCGTTGCTGCTTTGGTTTCTATGGCAACAAGGTTTTTATGAGGGGAAGTTGTTAACCCTGTAGACTCCACTGTGGAGTATAGGGCCACAGACTCACCACAAGTTGATTTTCATGATGTAGAGTTACTAGCTTCACACCCAACTAGTTTTGAATTCAGACTAGTTGCTAATCAAAGCTAGAGAACCAGGTCTACTCTGCTATTTTTACGTTATGGTCCCCCCAAATCACTTCTCGAGTGCCACACAAGATAGACGGTTATTGAATGGGGTTGTTTTATGGATGTTAGAATTGAACATTGTGAGGATATATATAATAAATTAACAGTTGATCCGAGACTTGAAGAGGTTAATATTGTCGTGGTGGGGAAACATCCTCTCGTGAATGTGTTCCATAAAGCATTGGCTCTTGGGAAGAAGCTGTACGAATGGAACTTCTTTCCTAATAATAGGGAATGAGGATGATCCATCTCTGTGTATATGGCAAACCGGGTCTTATCTGTAAAGGTCTGAACTAGGGGAACTAGAGAATGTAGCCTGTTAGAACATTTTCCATGGATAGAATAGGCTTGCTTCACTGGTGATAAAAAGTTTTTAGCTTGGTTTTTGCGGTATCTGAAGTTGCAAGCCAGTTCCCCACCCCTTCCATTTGGCCCATATAAACTTCTGGAACTGCACCCATATACTGTAATATCATATGCATATATATTTATTAACAACTGAGAATATTCTTAGGCAGATCGTTAATATAAAGCAGAAAGATTAAGTAGGATTAATTAGTGAACCATGTAGGACGCCAGCACATTGATCTCATAGGCTTCAGAAGCCTGACCATTGAAAGGACCTACCTAACAGAAAGGACTTGGCGAATGCGAGTGATCTCCATAGCGGGAAAGTTTGTGTAGCAATCCACTATGTCACACCTTTGAGATAACTAAGGTGATCGTTCTCGTGATGAATTTATTATCGAGTTCTTTATTGATTTTGTGTGATAGCAGTTAGGACAACAGCAGTGAAGAGAGAAATCCATACTGCTTGTCGATCAGGAGGTTGTTTATGTTGAAGTGAGTGAGTTCAAGAGAAGTGATTGATTCATACCTATCCCAAAGTATGCATAAGTGAACACAACAAACTCGGTCGAAATTTGAACTCAACACGCCTATTCCATTTTCTCAGCCGATAGTCGATGAAAGATTTTATATGCGATCTAACATGAAGTTTTCGCATTTTAAGAAAGGAACTCTGTCGTGTATAAATTTCTAGAGGGTTATTATCTTTTTTGGTTAGTTTATTTTGCCTATACTGCTTTTGAGTTGGATAGCAAACGTCAGGAGAATGCTTTGAATAAGAATTAACACACTAAAATCTGTTCACATCATTTTCGTAAGGTGGGTGTTTCGTGAAATACTGTTAATATTGTTTTATCTCATTTGAACATAAGATTCTGTCATTAATTATTTTGTAAATAATTGTTTTCCTTATATGCGTATATTTCCATCAGATGAACAGCAGGGATTTTTTGTACTGTTGTTTAAGTTTGCATATGATCGATTCATGTTTAGAAAGTGGGTATTTTTGAAATTTTAAAGAGAAATTTATACTAAATCATTTTTGTCGGTGAGTTGGAAATTCAGGTATATTTTATCTCATTAAATTTAGTAAATTATATTTGGAAACTACGTGTAAAAATGAGGAAATAGATAAAATGCAAACATCTCATTAACCGTTTTGAAGGAAATAAACTTTAAGATTTGTAATATATTGATAGCAAATGATTTTCATAAAAAGGTCAATTTCAAGAAAACTGACTCCAATCAAAACCGCCTTTCCAGTAGTCACTGAGATAAAAATAAAGAATGTATAAGAAATAAGTGAAGAGTTTTGCTCTTAAAAGAATTATTTAATTTGCAATGGAATCTGAACGTAATGTACTTTTGCTTCCTGAGATTTTTACTTGATAACTGAATCAGTTGTGATCTCTCTACTCAGAAATACGCACCTTGCGTTTGTATTGCAACCTATGCAGTATTTGATGTTAAGGAAAAAGAACGAATAACGATAACAATGATCACTTTCGTTCAAGAATCTATTTGGTTTCAAATTTGCGTTAATGACATTGAAAAAGAATAAGAAGCGATATCCGAGGAAGTTATTCCTACATCCTTTTTAAATAATTTTAATTCGAATGATAATCCGTGGTGTGACAATCCGCAGGCTTATTTCTCTCATTTTTTCAAGTTTAGGATCAAATTGACTGAAAAAAATCTGAGTTATAAGCATTAATAAATAATTTAATAAGTAGAATAATTTGTTTCATACAAGACAGAAGTCTAAACAAGACACTGATTGAGAATCTTTTGCGCAATGTCTATATTTTCTTATGGCAAGCGACTTTCTCAATGAGATAAGATAGTTACATTAACCTGGGATAGTTGTTCCTACATATGAAAAACGCTATCATATTTTTATTAGATTAATTTCTTAGATTCCAATCCATTGGTAGCAGTAGCAATATATGTTTGCGTTGTCATATGATGAATGCAAATATAGAAATTTTTACAGATTGTATTCGGTAAAACTAATTTTCGTTTTACTTTCTTCTAGGTTTCTGTAGAGAGCCCACCAAAAATGAGTTTGTCACGTGAAGAATTTGAAACTTTGAGATTAGCAAAGCCCAAAGTTGATCATACCGCAGTCAATCCAAACACCTGCATGAATATTGTAGCTGATCTGCAGAACAGTAAAGGTCGCGGTGCCAAGCTGTTCGCCAAACGTCAAGCCAGATGCGAGAAATGGGTTATCGATGAGAAAAAAGCTGCATCGGCCCCGACAACTCCGTCCGAACCACCTACAAGTGCATCTTCTCTGACCATGATGAATTCCCAGAATAGATTAGCCAATATGATAACAAAACCAATGCCCATTATCCAGCCGAAGCCTGCCCCGAAACCTTCAGTTCCTGATCCCCCCGTAATGAATAAACATGTTGGTGTTCCATTACCGACTGTCAATGCCGATCTTCAGGCGGAATTCAAAAGTAATTTTGTTGACGGACCGAATTTCAACAGAAAGGCGAGGGGATGGAAAGCAGCTCCAACTATGCCACAGTGTAAGTACCTATTTGTATAATTATTTATTTTGGCGAAATTAAACGCGTTTGTGGTTCTACTTGTTTGGGAATGAGATGGTGTCACCAGGGAACCCAACAATTTCGATCGTTTTTTTCTTTAATTATTTCATCTCAAGCAAGGCAATAAAACCACTAAAACGCATGGGATTATTAAGTATGAAAGAATATGAGAAAAAGAAAAACAGTGTTAAGGAGAGAGAACAATAACAGAACAGGAATTAGGAAGATAGAAATAACGATGGACATTGCATTCTAATTTTTGAAGATCAAATGTAACTGGATAGCAAGAAACCGGAAGAGAGTTGCACAAGCGAGAAAAGTGATAGAAGAAAATATTAGCATAGAACTTACGGATACATTTAGCCATTTCAACTGTAAAATGAGACCTAGCTGCCAATCTCGTACTGCGCTTAAATTCATAAAGTCTAGGTATCAAAAAGGAAAACTCATTAGAACAATTACCCTCAAAATAATTATAAAAAAAAGCCAGACGGAAATCACGTTACGGTGGTGAGTAAGTGACTGAAGCCGAGATGCTAGGTCATGACCTATAACATTGCAGATTTTTTGTTTTTTTAAAATCAAGAATTTAAGTATTATTAAGCAATAATATAGTAATATTCAATGCCTGGACAAATTCTAGACTTATAAATGTGATAAGCACATTCATAAGGCAACCATTTGTCCATACATAACTTTAGATTATGTCGCACGATACAGTGAACCAACTTTTCTAGCAGCAGCAGCAGAGCTAGCAATTCATTCAATATAATCTTTCCACTTCATATCAATGGAAAACATTAGCTCGAGAAGCTACGATGAGTTGCTTTATGGAAGTTAGCATCAGCAATGCCAACGAAAGGTTATATCAGACGATTAAAAAAGAGATTTTTCGTTTTGGAGGCGTTAAAAATAACAAGGCATTCCTTACAAGAGTTAACAACAGATTGTAGTTCAATTTTAGATCAGCTGCCAATTTGAACTGAATTGCAGAGTTGCAGGAGATTCCGAAGTCGTCTGGAGGCCGTGATTGAAGCCAATGGCGATTTTATTGAATAAATTTACTCTTTAGTATTTCAAGATATTTCTGTGTAATTTTGGTAAATATATCTGTTAAAATGAGATGTCATTATTATTTTCACTTTCGAGTAATTTAGACGACAGTTTATCCATCGCACCTTATATATATATATATATATATATATATATATATATAAAATTCGTCGGCGGTAGCACAACCTGGAGTTCCATGCACCACGCAATTTTCAGGTGCAGAGTAAAGACTGACCGTTACATAATTAAGGTTTAATAAAAATATCTGGTTAATGTAATGCTGGTGCAAGTCATATGTTATACGGGGATTACTGTTTTTTATTTAATTATGTAACGGCCAGTATCTTCTCAGCGCCTGAGGAATGCGTTGTGCATGAAACTCAGAGTTGTGTTACCAGTGAGGAAGCATATGTATATTTATTAATATACTTAATAGCTCTGTTATATTACACCGAGCACTATTTTATTAACACTAGCAGTCAATATGCGATCTGATTTTCAGATACAACCAAATTAAAATACTGCTTTAGTTATGTTCATAAAATTACTAACACAAAAGTCATTAAATGTTGTTCCGTATCAAACACGCTTAGTCCCATACAGTTTCCTCTTTTAAACATGTCAAGTTAAAACTCAAACGCTTGTTGTTTCTAATGGATAAATTGATACAAATTTAACTCTTGTTTCCATATTTCTCATTCTAAAATAGATGCTTTTAATGTGATTTTTATCTATTTATAAGAACAGAAATAAATCACATTAAATAGTTTTAAAAAGTAGGTAGGAATTCATAAGTAAGTAAATTTATTTCATACATGACAAGAATTCTAAACAAAATACCAAGTGAAGATTTTGCTGGATGTCTCGACATTTGCTCATGACAAACTTGGCATTACTTATAAAGAAGGCTTTTCATCAGATTAATCTTTTAGATTACAGTCTATTTCGGTAGAATATATGTTTGCTTTGCCGTATGAAATTTTCTTTGGATTCAGTTGAGTTTGAATTCAACTGAAATGTGATACTCACTTCATATTTTAGGTGGTTAAGTTTGAACAGACATCTACAAATCTTTTCCCAATAGTCTTATTAGTACCGATGTCTAATTTGAACACGTAACAACAAGTGTATTCAAATGCATACATTGTTGTTTAAAAATGCGGGTATATTTTTAGATACAATTATTCTTTCAGTGACTGTGAATTGTTTTGATGAAATTTTCTTAAATACCCGATTGCATCTTTTAATGAAATAATCACTTCGTTTAAAACTAAATAAAAATAATTCCGAAGAGGACAAAGTAAACTATTTCTGTGTCCTTTTATTGTGATGTCAGTGTTTCTGTTAAAACATTCCATTCTCTTTATTTTCAGTATAACATTTTCCCCTCCTGTCAATCATATTTAGGTCACAAAGTCAACAATGTAATTTCATTGTGTTTCAATCATCGCAATTTCATTACAAACTAGACAAGTTTACTATCAGTCTCTATACTGAATCTAAATTGAATAAATATTGAAGTTAGTTATTTTATTCATAATTTAAATGAACAAATAAATACGCATTAGATGATTATATATTTAGATATGGTGGCGAAAATTACCCATTGAGTTAACTACTTAGGAAATTTCGATTTTTTTCCACTTTTATTCAATCTCGAAAATTCTATGCGTTAAAGAAATTTTTATTTCTTTTTTATTTGGTTACTTAAAATCACAAGAGCAAAAATACACCACATATTTTCGCTTTTGTAAAATCCTATTTCAATAAACATAAATATTTCCTAGAATATATATATTAATTTAACATAATTGATTTTTATATTCATTTTCGCCCAGTCAGCTCTACCAACGTATTTCAATTTAGTTGGAGCAGGAAACCAACTTCTTAATAATTTCATTTTCCCTGTCATTTGCCCTGTTTTCTCGCTAGAATATCACTAGAAACTTTTATCTTAAGGTTACTTTAAATACAAATGTATATGTGATAATCAAGCCAGTAGTAAAACCATGTATTTGCTTCGTAGTCTTCTAAAGGATTGATCCATTTATTAAGTAACCAGAACTATTTGAATATTTCGTGTATCCTGCATTTACAGCGTACGTCTTCTCTATTTCTTGATGACCCCAACTTGATCGCAACCACTTTTTTGACAGATGCTCAATCAGTTTATATGTGAGTCGATCTGCTGAAATACAGTGCGTTTCAGGACTATGGTAGTAATCTTTTGGAGATACAAAAAAAATTTAATCTTTTTTTATAGGGTTCAACTCGATAAAGAACTAATCATCAAATCACTGACGATGAATTTTGCCGGCATCTTGTTTCGCATCTACTAATTTTTTTCTCTTATTCTCTCTTCCAGCACGCCCTCCACGGGCTCAGTCTCTTCAACCATCATCAACTAAAGGCCCTCCTCCACCCGTTGCTCCCAAACCTGGCAAATGCATGAAATCTAATCCCAGACCCAAGTTATCGATGGGTGACGAACAGCTTCCTGTCCACTACCGCTCATCTTCCGACCAGCTGCGACTTGTGTCCCCTGGTGACCCTTATCACGATGCCAGTGGCTACTGTTCCGATGTAGACCACAGAACAAAAGCATACGCGTTCAAGAAACCTGGAATGTTCCGGCCTACCCCATATTTTGCTGGTCCTCGGATGAGCCAACCTGTTCTTTATAGCTTGCCTGGCAGTGATTTGTGAGAGGCGAAGAGATAATCTTGAAAATTTTATTACATTTTTGCAAGCATTCTCTTTCGCTAAATGCTGGTAAATGACTTGTAGAGGGCACCATCATTACTTACTTTCTACCTTTTCTATGGTCTTTACTCTAACCCTTTGGTTTTGCGCAGCTTCACCTTTATGCACAATTCTCTTTATATTTCAATTGGCCCGTTATTTATTCCTTCGTCACGTGACTTGTTTGTGTCTAGTTCCTGTGTACGGTAAATATATGTCATTTGTTACCAAGAGTAAGGCTATTAAACATACAAGTTAACGGTAAGTCTAAGCCTCACAACTTATTTTAGACCCGTTAAAAAATGAACGGAATATGATGCAAGTGTACATTGAATGTAAGAAGAAAGACAAAGACATGCTAGCATTGCTTGTACTAATGGGAAATATTTTCGATATGTTATAGCAGAAACAATGTTCCTTGTGAACTCCAAATCCTTTCATGTAAATATCATTGCTGCCATTAGAAATAAATTACATTGAAGGCTTTTACAATGGTATGAAGTAAGGGTTGGATTGCATTGGCTAGATGATGATGATGATGATGATGATGATGATGATGATGATGATGATAATAATAATAATAATAATAACACCAATGCTAAAACATTCAAGTTATTGAAACTCTTCAGCAATTTTTTTTCCACAGAAGCATAAAATTATGTCTGTAATATTGAAATAATATTAATACTTTTTTTAATGCTATCCCTTTAGGATCAGAGGCGATCCTGACTCTCCACAGATTCATTTTGCTTATTATATGTGAATTACCATGAAAGTTAGTGGAGTGTTTCTTTTTTGGCGGTTTTGAATTCACAGTAGTTCATCTCCGAGACTGGCTGCCACCCAAGGGTAGAGAGGCCAGTCTACCCTCGTATTTTACACATAGCTGAGGTGGAAAGAAGGATATTAATAGGCAAGTGAACGCAACAGATTGGGTGGGAATTTGAACTCGGATCGTAGATTCCATTTTCCTCACCTACATTAATGAAAGCAAATTAGCAATCATTAGAAACCAACAATACATTACAACTTACCCGGTTTATCTTTCACTATGATGCAGTTTCAAGCCCGGGTAGGTAAAAAGCCAGGTTTTTGTATACTGATTTTCACGACTGGCTATTGTAGTAGAATAAATTAAACTTAATAATTATCAATAAAATGTCCAGTTTTAAATTTACGCCATTAGAAAAAAAATACAATTTTATGCTTTCAAAAAATGTTGATCTCGATAAAGACACGGTCAATGCAAAAATAAAAAAAAAATAATTAAACGTTGCGAAATGAGTTTATCTAAATAATTCACAATTTGACGTGATCAATTCTATTGCTATTAATAATAATAATAATGAATCGGCATTTCTGCTTTTAGTTTAAATAAAAATACATTCTGAAATTAATTCCTGTACTATAAAGTTTCAACTTCACATTATAACATATAAATTGATTAAAGGTTAGTGTATACTGTATATTGACTTGTAAAATAAATTTCCAGTCCAATTAAGCCGTAAAATAAAGTAACTCAATTTCTTTACTATTTTATGTTCATTCAAGGGTAACCGATTAGGAAAATGATCGCCTAAAAATAGTAACAGTATGATAAACTTAAGAATTGGGTGTGTCAATAAAAAAGATCTGGTAATAAATGACAGTGTTCTTGCGAGAAGAAGATTACTCTAGATGATGATGATGATGATGATGATGATGATCATGATGATGATGATGATGATGATGATCATGATGATCATGATGATGATGATGGTGATAATGTTGTTGATTCTGAGTCAAGATGTAAGATTAACCGAAAAAATCATTCAAGTTCTAACCATAAACACTTTCCCAGGATGGTTTGATAAAAGAAAATAGATAAGGGAAGGCATTTACTCTTGGTGTGGGTGCAACTGAAGACTTTATCCATCTAAACGCGCAGGTTGTCAGCATATTTGTGGCTGGGTGTGGATACGAACTACTGTTATTACCTGATAGCGATGCCTCTACACTCTCGTCTTCATGAGAAAAGGGAATAATAGAACTACTCGCGAGGTCCGTTGCTGAGAAACATAGAACGCAAGTCGTGGCCATATTTGGTGTAGGCTGCTAACACTGCCAGCGCACATACTGCCTTCGTAGACTTCTCTTATTACATCTACCATCAGTGGCACGACTGTTTGTCTGGCTACTAACAGATTCGCTTGTTGCTTCATATCTTTACCTCCTCCATTCTCTCTTTATCAGCTGCTCTTTTGGCACAAGAATATCCAGTAAGCAGTTTTGGTAACATGAATGAGTTAAATGATATCAATACGCATTCGAAATTTCTCACTTGCAAAAAGAAATCCAAATTAACATGTCAAAAATATTTCTAGTTTGTAGAACTATGAAAAATCGTCCTATAATATTTAATGAAAAGATATCAAACATTTAAAAGTTTTATTGAAAAATGAGTAAACTATTTTATAACATTTTGTTTTATAACATTGATAAAACGATGCCAAATAGTAATTTTTTCTGCAACAGTGTACTCCCAAAAAGTAAGAAAATATTTTTAAACGACAGATTAAAAACGTATACAGTGCTATGTAAGTTATTTACTATGTTACCTTGACTTCACTTAGCAGTCTCTTAAAAAATTATTAAATCAAATTCATGGTATTTTTAAGTAATAAAAATATCCATAAAATCTGAAATATTGAAGTAAGCTTAAAGGAGTATCAAGTTACTGTAACAAAAAGATTGTTCATATTTTTTCTTTAACTAAAATATAATTGTTCTTGATATGAAACCTGCTATTTACGTACTTAATGCCAATTCTATTTTCAAAGAACTTCTACATTTTTTATATAAGAACACTTGCAGAAAAATATTTTAATAGACATGTAAGTCGCTGTATATGACATTGATCTGATTTTGTTGTTCTGAAACGTCCGGTCAATGCGATTAATTAAATATTAGACAATTAAATTGCATTAAATAGTAATAATAATGGTGAGACTGGCCGTTTCCTTATATGAAAACATTCAGCATTCATTGACTGAACATTTATTTTAGTGTTACAGTCGGTTGGAATTTATAACTGCTCAAGTCCATTATGAGTAGAAAATGAAGATATGAAAGAAAAAAATACAAGTAAAATCTCTAACACAAAAACTTTCTATCCAAAAAAACTTGTAAAATTAGCAAAATTAGCAAAAGATTTGATGCAACATTTTTGCAGATCAAGCAACAAGAGCCGAGAAATGCATACGGAAATTTAAAAAAAAACCCACTAAATTCAGCACCAATAACTGACTTATTATCTCCAAGTTCAATGATTTATTTTATTCCTGTTGATGAAATATTTCTTTAAACTTTACTGGAGTTAAAAACAGATACTTTTCGAAAATTCTGGGAAATATTCTTAAAAGTTATTTCATTTCAACAAGAAAGTACAGATTTATCGGAAATAATAGTTTGTATTTCCAAAGTTATTCGTCTATTAAATTTCCTATATAGAAAAAATATGTCTGATGTCATGTCTTTTGTGATTTTCGTAATCCTTCATTTAACAAGTTTACTTACTTCCACTAATTAAACGTTCGTTTCCCCAATACTGCTGACTCCACTTGCTTCACTCACTCCTGCATGGCTAATCACTTCTTTCAAATTTCATATTGATTATTTTTGTACGTCAATATTTTTTAAAGTCAATTTTGTTAGATTTCTAAGTTTTGAAACGTAAAACTATTTCCTATGTTTTATTTATATTTAATATTTCTTCAAACTTTTACTTGTCTGCCCATTTGTTTAATAGAGATTATAAATCAAAAGTCCGGCATACAGAAATGGAACGCTTAAAATATTAAATAATTATGGGAAATGTTGAATTAAAGATACAAATTTCATGACAGAAAATATTGAAACATTTTCAACACGACTAATTGTAATTCTGTTTGTTGCTTTTGGCAAGAGACATTTTAAAGAAAGATGCCCTTTGATGAAATGAAAGCGGATATAAAGTATTATCTGTTTATTTGTAAACAGACTGGAAATCACTTGATAATTTAAACATTTAGTGTTAATTACATCGACTTCTGTTCTGGTATCTAATTGATCATTATATTGGTTAATCGATGAACATCTATTCGAGAGTGCTAAGATGTGTAAGTGTTTAAAATATATAAAAAAATAACAGGTAAAGAGCTTTTAAATCCAACTTCAGTAGATTCTGAAATTTTCTTTTAGTTTTCTAATTTATGTTATGCATGAGAACAAAACAAAGTTCATACAGCACAAGTTTTCATCAGTTTAATTTCATTTTAATCACAAAAGGCTGACAAAACTGTCTCCAATGATGCGATAAAATTTGTTAAGGTTTTGTTCGTGTTTGAGTTTTAATATTCTTACTTGGATTTTTGAGTAACTAAAAACTTGTATTTAGTCAAAATTTCACTGTTTGTCTGCACAACGTTTTCGGTTTTGAGCAACAATTTTCGTTTTTTTCTTGGTTGTCTTTAATTGTTCGTTTTTTGAAATTCAATGCAAACGAATCTTTGATACCAATTCAACATTAAACTCTACTCACCGACCAAATTACCAATTTGGCATTTTTGAATGAAATGCACATTTTCTGGGTTAACACAGATAATTTAAGAAAAACGCTTTCAGAAAATTGACTTTGATGAAGCAGAAATATTCACGCGAAAAATAACACGAAACAAACTGTGTAAAGTTAGTTTGCGAAAAGATACTTGGGTAATTGTTGTGAAATTCATATTATATAGACTAAAGGTCAAACGTTTGGGGCCACCCTCTGGATTAGAAGAATCTCCTAAAAATTGAAAGTTACGTGTCTTTTTCAAAATTAATTTACGAGCTCATTTCGGGTCAGATGGTCTTTCACTTGCTGAAATTATTCAATAATAATAATAACAACAAAATTAACTCATTACTGCATAAAGATTCTTTAAAATTTTAGCTCTTGCCTAATCTACCTTGCTGGTTAATAGCAATCATAGGGCTGGCGGATTTTAAATTTTAGTTAACATTCTCTCTAAAAGACGCCATGCACATGGTTAAAATAGTGTCAGTAACTTAGATTAGTTGGGGTTAATTAAACCAAAGAAGGTGTGAAACTTACTTATTATTAAATACTGAGGGTGACCCCAAAATTTTGTTTTCTAGTATATATATATATATATATATATAACTTGTTTTAAATAAAATGATTTATTACATTAATGCAATTTGCATTTTACATTTCTATTTTTTTCAGCGTCAAATTAATAAAGCAAAGCAACCTTTCCAGGTTTGTTATCTTTCTTAATATTATTTTCATTAATCACTTATGCGTTTTACAATAAGGGAAAGATAATGTTAACATATTTAATAACGTTTTACGTAATGTTATTAAAAGATAATATCGTGTAATATGTTCCTATCCCAAGATTGTTGGTTAGCAACATTGGCGCTTTGATGTGATGAAACTGATCTTTATTTTTCTTCTTTATTTTCACGTATAGAGAAATTTCAACATGTTTGTTTGATACTTATCCAACGTAGGGGTGTATATACAAGAAGTCAATACTTCAAAATATACATTTATATTTGATGATAGTGAATGATTCAAGGAACAGAATAAACATAATCAAGAAGTGGATGAGTAGGTGGTATAAAAGTTAAAGCGGCTCAGAAAGTGAAATCATCGAACAGAGTTCGGATTCCAGAATTCGTTACGTTTGTTTTCTCAGAAATACCCTTGGAAAAATAAAGGTATCAATCCTTTTCTGTTGCCTGTAGTCAATGTCAGACATTAGCATTTTAGTGTTAATGACATTGATTTCTGTTTTGGTGTCTGAAAGAAGGACAACTCTGAATTCAAAATTAGTTAGTATGCTAATGGGAAGGTAGAAACTCTTCAGTCTTTGTTAGCAATCTATCTACAGATGGCGACTTGATAAAACAAATTCATACCTTAATAGCCCAAACGCATAATGAATGGAGCTCTACAATCAACCGTTTTCTTTTTAATCATGAAGTTTTTTGTTCATCGTTTTCATGAATATTATAAAACAAAGGCCTGACAGTGGTTCGAAACCGGTTGGAGAACGCACTAACATTCCAATAGAGAATCTGATGGAAATGTTGACGTTACCTGTAGATTCTGAAATATATCAACAGGAGGAAGATTCGGCTATGGGTTCAATGTTGTCACCAGTGAGGGCGAACATATTCATAGAATATTTCGATGAAATGGCTTTAGGAACGGCATTACTGAAGTCGACACTATTACTGAGTTACGTAGATGACAACTTTATACTCTGACCTCACCAGGAAGTTGTGGACCATGTAAACTTAAAAAATCCATAAGACTTCGATCCAGTTCACAATGGAAGAAGAAAATAATAATTAGCTAGACTTCGTAGTTGTACTAATAACTTGCACGGAGAATGGATTCCAGTCATTCGATTATCACAAACTACCCTCCAATGGACAATACCGCAACTTCAATTCCCATCATCCATAGATTGCGAAAAAAAAAGGACCGTCCGATGCCTAAAACAACATGCAAAAATCTGTTACGGTAATTTACTCACGCAACCATGGACTCTATCAGTTATAACTAGGAGCAGGTACTGCCTTCTAAAGAGGGAAGTTTCCAGCAATCAGCTCTTACAGTCGGACCGAACACTCTTGTTTGTATATGTTTGTATTACTGTTTCTGTTAATATATTTAACACAATTCCTCCCTTTGTGTCTTTATTTTTGGCCCCAACAAAATCTTAAGTGGCGACCCAGACACATACCAACACGAAATGATCAACATAAAGGGTACCCTTCAGAATAAAAACTAACCTGCAATTTACAGCGTCAGCAGGTGGAAACCGAAGGGTCAAGGAAGAGAACCAGAATATTGCCTGTCTGTCTGCTGTACGTCAAGGGCTTATCGGAAAAGATTAAAAAGATCTGCGGTCCACACAACATTAGAAGCAGCGTCACTCTACGGAGAAATTTCTGCTGAGTCTGGGGCAGAACATGATCAAGAACTGTGTGTACTCGATTCCTTGTAGTTGGGGCAAATAATATAATGGTGAAACTAGTCGCTCTCTAAAAGTAAGGCTACAGGAACATCGAAAAGCCGTAGTGTGGAGCAGACACTAAAATCAAGCATGGTTGATCATATATAGAGGGAAAAGATTAGTTACCAGTCACTACGGAATGAAGTGAAAATGCTGGATAAGGATGAACACTATAGAGTTAGATCTCTAAAACAATCAGCGCATATACTAAGCTATGATGACCCCTTAGTAGGCCTAACATAGAAATAAATACAATATGAGAACTGCTAATAAAGAAATGAAGACAAATGATAACAGCAGCTATATCAAAAGAGAAGCTTCAATGAATGCAGTCAAGCATGACAAGCAGCAGCTGCATCACTGATCAGCAAGCTTGTTAGGTTTAAGGGTTCAAATTATCCACATAGAATTGTCCTACTGGATAATAGCCTACTGGATTAAATTGACTTTGGTGACATGGTAATTGTGAGTTCAATCCCTGGGCTGGGTAACATGTACTCAGCGGAAACGGAGAAACAGTACTAAAATAAGAACAAGACGACATATCCCTAGGCATGTGCAGTGGAACGAGAAAAATCTACCCCTACCTTAGATTAAATAAAGGGTTCAGTTCGAAATTCTCTATAGGTTACCCGGATAGACATACACCTGAAGAAGGCCAAAGGGCACAATGGCCGAGACGTTATGAGAGCAACAACAAAATGACGTCCGGACGTAAATAGTGTAAATAATATAAAATCACTTTTGTAACATTTTTGACATTCAGTAGCGACTGGTGACATTATGTCAGCAAATAATTATATAAAGCGGAATTTATAAGCGGAATACATTATTTGATACTAACAGTTTTAATGTTTACTTGATAGAAGAAGCGTTAGTCCATTGTTACAAATCTGTGTTTACAAGTCCAGCGACTTAATCATTGTAAGTCTCTTGTAAAAACCTGACGATCCTCATTATTTATCTCCGCTACTAGTTAAATTAGTTAAAATGAAAACAATCAATTTAATTGAATCTGTTCTTTATTCTTTGCTTTTCTGATTGCCTGCATTCACATTTTTTTCTCTTGCTTTGAACAATGAGAGTCGAGATCGTCCCCATTATTGTACGAAAATTTTGAATAGCAAAATAAAAAAAGAAGTTTTCTTTTTCTAAAATTTTCACAAAAGTTGTGTTTTAAACGCACAATTGAAAGATTCCATAATTTGCTTATATAATATTTATATTTACGATGTCTTACTAAGGCAAAAAAATTTCCTCATATTTCTGTGATATTTTTCTGTTACAAAAGGTTATTTTATTCTATATTTTTGCCCTTTTTTATTATGGTGAAGTCATACAATGGAGATGCATATTTTGATCTTGTGTTACATTTTGCATCATATAGACATTATGATGCAAAATGTAACGCAAGATCATCTTTAAATAAATTTTAGCGAAATTTTGTTTAGCCTCATGATATACCACTGATTATAACATTTTTAGTGCAGAGGGATGTCCAGTCTAGATTATATATCTTTTATTAATTACCAATATTGAATTGATAAAAATCCTAGAGAAAGAAGTCGTTGTGTTAAACGAATCTTGTCAGTAAGAAACACGTTAACTGTACACAATGTAAAAAAGAATTGCTTAACAATTTTTGTTATAACTGTAATTTTTACTTTCAGAGAGTCTGATGTGTAGCATAAGCCTCACTGACTGCCCGCTGTTTAAAAGCCGCCTCAATCCATGGTGCTAAAGAAATTTGTCTCTCCTGCGTCATTTCGAGATTTCCCTTTCGTCAACACTTTTCCAAGATGGACGCCGCATCTTGCCGACCTAGAAATCCCGAAGCGTCGACCCACCTGTTTTCTACCCGAATAGATCCAAGCAGATCCACCCCAGTTGTTCATATTTTCAGGATTGTTTGCTTCTCGTTTGAACCAATGTATGTCTGTTTATACGTCTGTCTGCTTTCTGATTTACGGACACGGACATCGAATACTGTAGGGAAAAACTACAACAAGGAATAATCAATGACTTCATCCATCGATCCTGAATGATCGATCTTTATTCCTTTGTTATTAGCTAAAAGAAATATAAAAGATTATCCTCGAGACTTTTCAACAATTTTTATTGAATTTTCTTTTTTTGTTCTTGTCTTGTCTGTTTTAACACAAAATACACTTTAAAACATTTTGAATATTTTAATTCTATTTACTACTATATTACATCTTAATATGTATTCGCTACGACTTTGAGAATGGAAATGATAAAGAGAGAATTGCTAAAAATTTCAACTTGATGTGAAATGAAATAAAAATAGACGAAAATGTGCTGACATTTAAAAGCAACCTAAAATGTAAATATAAATATCAGCTCACTTATAGACAATTGTAAAAAACGTAGTTGTTAGAATGAGGCATAAACATTTTAGAATAATGTTGATTAAGTGATAATGTCAGTAAAAAAGAAAAATGAACAAAAGATTTTCTATGCTACTTTATACTTTACCGCTCCTCATTGATATCAAATCACTTGTTAAATTTGCACCAATTAAATATTTTCTGTGATGTCACGCGATAAAATATGATGATGGCAACTTCTTTTCACTACAGATACACAATTTCAGATTTGCAAATCGTTCACTGTACATGTGAACTGGAATAAGTGTAATCTAGCATCTTTGTGATATAGTCTTTATGTATAAGGACGTCTCTGCGTATAAGGACGTCTCTATGTATAAGGACGTGTCTATGTATAAGGACGTGTCTATGTATAATTACTTGTCTACAATTGAAAGTGGTTAATTTCTGATTCCCTGGATAACAAGACATGAAATATACAACATTGTGTTCGTTGTGTCTGAGTAAAAGAATTAAATTATGCAAGTCTGATGATGAGTTAATAAAAATTCCATTTTCAATTACAGTGGTCTTGTAAATTTTAATCATTAATTTATTTTTCGTTATATTTATTTAATAAAATGCAGGATTCCATACCAAACAGAGGACATAGGTGAAATTTTCTTTTTAATTTTAAGAAGCTTGTGTCATTTTTAATTGTTTTTAAATTTTCTCTGACTTGTACAGAATAAAATAATATTATCAGCAGTTTGCATATTTCAACATCTTAAGAATTGTTAATTTTTGTCATTCACGACTTAAATCAGACGGAATATTTCGAACTGCATCTCTTGAGCGATATTTAAGCATTACACGAAATGCAAAAAATTATGTCCAGGAACGCTGACGATATGGCATTTCCAAATATTTGGTTTCTGATTTTAGTATTTTATTTGTGCAAATATTATTCAGCATAATGATTTAAATTAATATAACTATAAATAATAATAAACTGATAAATCTAATAAACACGTTATATAAAATTTGTTTAATGAAAGACAAGTCCTTATACACATCATTATTTAAACAGCTATGTAGGAAACAGAGTTGTAAATAATATCCTTTGTGTGGAACTCGTGTGTCGTACGCCACGGGTTGACCAGCCAATAGGACTGAGTCATTGCATTAAATGGTCGAAACTCTGCCTATTGGTCGCAATCTGATGACCACGCATAGGAATCTGTTTCAGACATAAATTCAGAGTTGTAAACGAAATCGCTTTAGATGAACAGCGATTTTTAGACAAATAACGAGAAAATTAAGATCTTTTGGCCGATAATATTATCGGCCAAAAGATCTTAATTTTCTAAATAAACTGTTTAGGGGATAAAAAAATTAATAATAAATATCATAAAACAAAGCATAAATATTTCTTTAATTTTTTTTTCTTTCAGTGAAAAGACGTTTTCCATATTTGTCAGGATTATTAACAAATTGATAACAGAAGCGGAATAAAAAAAATAGTGAAGATTAATTTTCCATTCCTTTTATCCATCGCTTTAAGGTTTCTTTCTTTTTACACATCTCTTTAAGGTTACTTTATCGATTTTAAGCAATAAATAGCACTAAACACACAGTGCACGATTTCATCTGAGAAAAATAATCATTTCAGTTTGTGTGCATAACAAAACAGTTGCTAGAGTTTGTCTGCAAACAACTTGTTAAAGAAGTTTTTATTCACCGAAATAAACTTTCTGAATTTTTTTTTAAAAGTTTTTTTTTTCTGGCACGGTTAACATTTCCAGTTTATGAGAAATGCTTATTCAGCTGAAAGACAAAAAGAAATAAATCATGTTTTTTTTTTGTTTTACAACCTGAAATCGTACATTATCTATTTCAGACTATACTTAAAAATAGTTTTTCCAAAGTATACAAAAGTATAAATATTTTCAACTCTATCAGTCAAGAATTAATTTTAATTAAAAGATTCGCTTTGGTTTCTAGCAAAGTTCGCTGCATCCAATTTCAATAAAATATGCTTAATGTTTTAATTGTAAAATAAAGTTATTGGATAAGTAGAAACTTTTCAATTTGAAAAACAGGAATATTTCTTTCAGAATGATTGATTTAATGAATATCAAGATAAACCTTCAAAATCTATTAATTCTTCGAGTGGAAGGATCATATACTAATGAGGGCCCATTTGTCATTAAGACTTACTTGAGGTTACTTAAGGTACCCATATGAGTCGAGCTATTGATACGTATTGGACGAATCAGACAAAACAGCCCAAGTTGCACTGTTGTGCAGTAAAGCCACAAAGGTCATTATCCAATCCTTCTGCTGCTTGAATGTGTCGATATGATTTGTTGTTGCCAATAAAACTTTCAAAAATCTATCTCGAGTTAGTTTCATTTTTAGTCATAGTCACATGACATGATTTCTTTGAGAATTTTTCGACGGAAGAAAAACATACTAAAAAGAAACAATTTATTTTATTAAAAACAAAGCTTGAAATAATTTAATTGCGTTTTTTTTTAAATAATTCGATTTCTTTTTTTTCTTCATTACTTTACAAAACTTGTTATAGAAAAAGATTCTGCTTTTCGTAAGACAAATATTTAATAAATTTAATCTCATTCAAACCTTTGAGAAAAGTCAAAAACAGAAATATCATTCTCCCAATGTCTACAAATAAAATTAATTGGATTAGAATACTATCGGTGTTTCAAACATATCCAGAGTAGTTAATTCAGTTAAATTCATTTTATAATCCATTTGAAATATTTAAATCTCAAAGTTTTTGTTTGACCGTTTATTCAATAGAGGACGATATGTAATAAAAAGAAACTATTGATTATTTTCATATTAAAAAATACGAAAATAATCAAGCAGTTTTTTTTAAATATTTTATAATGTTTTATTTTAGCCAATATTTTCAAATATATTTTATTCTTTTTCAATTAAAATATATTCTATATAAATTTAATATTCATACTTATATTTGATAGAATATAAAATTTGTTTATGTTTAATTGACAAGAACATTACAAATTTCAAAAGCACAAGACCAATTATTGAGAGAGAGTTCGATTTTCCTTCTTATAAGGCAATACATATAATCAAGGCTGCAGGACATAACTTCAAACAATTTTTATTCATCTTTTAAACACGAACCTATTAAATGTCACTGTTGCTAAGAACTTTATATGCAATTTTCTGTTACAGTTGATAATTTTGTTTCTGAATTCTTCAATGTTAAAACACGAGAGAATCAATTTTCTAGATAAACAGAAAATAAATTTGATTTTTCATTTAAAAATTAAAAACTGCTGTGTTAATATTTTATCTTCAGAATCGGTTACACAGCCATTTTTCTTTCTTTTTTTTTTGCTGCAATATTTTTTTTGTCTGCAATATTTTCTCATGCAATATTTATAATTCATTTTTGACACCTTTTCACATTTTGAATTCATCATTCGGTTATGAATTGTTCAGTAGGAATTTGAAAAGAAATTCGCACCATATTGCTGTGGGTTTTGTAAATGAATACTGAGCAAAATTATCAAGTTACAAACCTACGAAGATAGATCAATAAGTCTACCCTAACTCGATGCTGAATTTTAATATGAAATATTCTCTGTAAAAGTGTTGGGTTACAAAGGAGATTGAAAATATAAATATTTTTGTGTAAAAAGCTTTTTTCATCATTTTGTATTGATGTACTTATGTAAATCCATCAAAAATCTTTTACTCTTATTTTTTTATAATGTTACATGAATAAATCAGAAACTGCGAATAGACAAGAAAAATCTTTATGGAAATGAGTTGGTGAAACGAGTAAACATAAATTGCAAGAAGACAGTGTGTATGTTTGTCAGTAAAAGGAACAACCTGAGATGCGAATTATGAATTGGAGATTCTAAAATTTAAATATCTGGGAAGTGTTTAAAAAGAGAACGGAAAACGTGACACCAAAATCTGACGGTGCATTGGAATAGCGAAAGAAGCTAAGTAAGGTATTAAGAAACGGTAAAATTTGTTAGGAACAAAGAAGAGTTCTGAACTGTTATGTAATATCGATCCTCTTATATGGTAATTAATGCTGGAGTATTTCCTCACAGATGAAGAAGAGGCTTCAGACAACAGAAGTGGTGTTCTACAGAAGGATGTTGAGAATACCTTATTTGACTAACAACATAGTCGTGATGAAAATGGAAATAAAAAAAAACCCTTATACCTACAAATCAGAAAGTTGACAACTGAAATTTTAGGATACATAAAGAGGTCTTCCAAAATTTGATACTCACGTGATATAGTAAGGCTAGAGAGAATAACCTACCTAACAACCTTGTGTAAATGGTTTGCAGAACAGGGAGTAGGAGTGATAGCAAAAAAGATAAACCTTAGTAAGAGCTACGAAGTTGTGGAAACCCATGATCGCCCACATCCCGATGGGACACGGCACATAATCAGTTAACAAATATAGAAAGAGAATAATTTTTCTCCCAACATTGTTACCTTTCCTTTGATATATTCTGACTGCAAAACGTTTGCATTCAATACGATGTAAAAGTGTTGGTAATAATAGAAATAAAGATCAGAGTAATACTGACATTGAAATAAAGGTTTCTGTTTCATTAAAGTGGATGTGCCGACGAAATGATAACATTAAAGTTGAATCTTTCTAACCTAACATTACATTTTTATTGCATTTCAGTATTTCATCAATTACTATCGGGAAGTGTGTTTGCATGGGTTCCATTGTGCCCCAGGTCCGATACGTGGTCCGATTTCCGGCTGAGATGCCAGAAACACTGTCTAACTCCTCCCCTCAAGTGGTTATTTATATTCATCTCTCACATGCTTGTCGTTCCAATGCTCGCAAAATTGGATGCAACAGTGGGGTAACGAGCTTCAGTATTTGGCGGCCGGGAGTAACTTTAGGTCAATCCGGCATCTGGCTTCCTTGATATGGTGTGAAATTGAGTGCAGAGCTAATTCTGGTGTAATAATTATTGCTAAGAACACAAGACTCATTAAAGAATTTAACGGAAAAGAAATTATCATTGTTTTATTTGTTTATTCTTTAAAGTGGAACAGGTGTTCATAGGTACTGTTTACCTTTTTGGAAAGTTGAATCGTTTGTTTGGTTAAAATTGAATTTAGCGTAAAGAAAGCGTCAAATAAATTAATAAAGTAAAAGTATTTATACTCTGATTTTGAAAGAAATTATTTACAACAATTTTAAGACTGTAATAAAGTAATATCTTGCCAAATAGTATAAAAGTAGATTTTATTCATCTCTTACAATTTTAGTTATGAATTTCATATTTCAAGTGGAAGTCTGAATTTTTTTCACTTCTCACCGCATTACGGTAAGAAGAAAGAAGAATTATTAATCAAATTAGGTTAATTAAAACTAGACTAAATAACTGATAGACATCATGCTTGACTGTTAAGTGCAATTATTAAATTGCTACTATACAGTAATATCTACAATTGAAATATGCCATGATCTTGCTCCTACTTTAGTCTTGAAAAGTGTAGCTTGTTTCAGTTGCTTAGAATTTCTATCCTTTGCTTCGATTCCGTTGTTTGGCTCAGTTACATTCTGAAATTTTACTGAATGATTTTTTTCATTTAGTTACTGAGGAGTATAAACTATTTCGAGTAGAATTTGCAATATCAATATAAACAAATCTATTATTATTTTTATTAAATGGACCATGGTCAGTCATTATTAATTAGGGCGAGTTACTTCTTCATTTGAGTTAGATAATACATTTGAATAAAGATAATACCGCTGCTAATACTATTAGTGAAAAAAATATGTATAAATATGTAACTTAGAAAGACCGCGGAATTACTCGTTAGATTTAATCTTCCTCAAACCTGTTGAGTTCTCATTGTTTAATCACTCAAAGAAGCTATTGTTTGCACAGGCTTCTTACCTGAGGCAAAAAGTAAGTGAATTCAAGTGTTTCTTCTTTATTTCTGATCACACGCTGTAAAATTGACAGTCTGAGTTGCGATAAAACGTAACTAAAAATTAAAACGAAAAAATACAATTAAAACAAAAACATAAATAATTAAGCTTTATTTATGTTTACAGACAGTTTTAGATAATGTTCATATTTGAACTATATTTTTAAAACGTCTTCTCTTGTTTTGTTGTCTTTGATTTCCTAAATTAAATTAAGAGCTTTTTTCTCTCTCCTTTTGCTTAATATTTAATATTTGATTTAGTAAATTATCTCTCTTCACTCATTTTCGCTTTGGTCTCTTCAACTAAAGTGATTAAAAGCGACTCCCCCGCCCCAGGTGTTCCAATGTATTAGAAATAATATAAAGTATGTTTCTCAGAAAAGAATAAAAAAATACGCCCGTGAACTTTAACAGTTTTACTTTAAAATCTTTTGCAACCAATATGTTATTTTTTAATAGTTTTCAGTTTTGGTACATACGTAAGACAGACATATACACTTAGGCATTTATTCAGCTTTTTTTCTTATTGAAATGTTATCAGTTACTATTTAATTGATTGAGATAAAATGAAGTTCAAGTTTGAAAAACAAATCTATGCTTTTAAATTAGTTGTTGAAAATCAATTTTAAGTTAATGTTTTTCTGAAGAGGAGTTAATAATTATAGCTTTATTCAAATAATGTTCAAAGGCAACTGGAGATTTTATTGTTTTTTTAATGAATTTTATATATACATATACATACATGAAGTGGTTTATCTACCATTTTGTTCCTGTGTAATCACCTCCAATATATATAGATGTATGTGGTTTGATCTTACGAGTCCTACGACGAACGTCGGGGTTGCCATTTGTAGTAGTACATGTTACCAGTATATTGTAGCGATAGGGTTACCATTGTTGTTTGTTTCCGACGGGATCATTAAACATGTAGCTGTTGTATTATCATCGTTGTAGTGATTGAGTTACCAATATTTAACTTGGGCTAGGAAAGATGAGATTAAGGACAATGCGTGAAAGCAATGCAATTTATACTTGACGTAAATAGCACATAGAATAAAATACAAAACTGAACTGAATGATTCCAAAACATAACAATTAGATTTATTAATGTTTGATGTACATGAATGCGAACTGAAAAAAAAGGACAGAGTCGTGTCCCTTTGATTAGGTATTAGTTGTACCGGAGTTCATATTAAGAAAGTTTGGAATTGTGAGTTTGCAAAGTTGGTAAAAGTTCAGGAGTGATTTCAGAGTTCGTGGATGTTGGTAATTATCTTTAACGTCTGGTTAGCATTGACTAAAACGGGAGTCGGTGAAAGTTACATCTTGGCACTTGGTAACTACTACTCAAAAAGTTCACACGTGTTCGGTTTATATAATGGTCAAGTGGCTCCTAGCATATGAGCGGGAAAACAGATTGGTCGCGTGCAGGCGGTTTGATTGGTCGGAACTGACCAATCAGCAAGCTAGATTGGAGGTGATTGACCAATGAATACTTGTTATATTGTATAAAAGTAGAATTTTACTTACCAGATAGGAAGAGTGCATTTCCTAAAAAGAGGTAAGGCTGGTTTGTTGTGAAAGATTCCACATACATACATGTATATATATATATATATATATATATATACACACACACACACACACACACACACACACACACACACACACACATATATATATATATATATATATATATATATATATATATATAAGTGAATATTGAAGTCAATACTCAGAGGCGACAGGCTGTTTCATGAAACAGCCTGTCGCCCCTGTGTGTTGACTTCAATGTTCAATTTACATTTATATTTATTTACATACGCTCTATCTCTGATATTGAGTACTTTATCCTACAAATATAGCACACGTTAAAACTATATTTATATATGTGTGTGTGTGTGTGTTTTAAACTGCAAGGTCTGACGAAGCCAAATCGAATTTTATCGATCTCGCGAAATATAAAATATTACCATGAGTTTCTGAAGTCTTAGATTTGTTAATTAATTATTACTTGCTCTCTTTACTACATTGAGCACGCGGGATTTATATCTTCCCTGGAATGAATCATGCGGATTACCAATTAACTTTATCATATATATATATATATATATATATATATACAAGTAAAAATAATCAATCCGAAACAGTAAACAATAAACAAATCAATACCGCTAAAATAACCGTTAGAATAGACTTCAGTAATCAATCCAGAAAATTGCTATAACTGCTATATAACCATAAAAATTACTACGTTATTCAAAAATTGAAAACCGAATAGAGTATATAAAAATATACAAAATAAAAAAATAAATAAAAAATAAAAATAAGCAAATAAATAAGAAAATACAAGTAAAAATTAATCCAAAATAAATAAATGAACAAATTACAAATCGCCCCCGCTAAAATAACCGTTGGAACTAATAAAAATAAACATAAATAAGTATAATAAGTGACCTAAGCAAATCCCCTTCAATTTTTTTTACCATGTTAATAAAACATAAAAAACCGAAAAGAATAAATAAATATATAAAATAAAAAATGAAAATAAAAAACAAGTAAAATAAATTAACCCAAATGAATAAATAAATAAACAAGCCACTCCCGCCAAAATAACCGCCAGAATGGATTACCCACAATGCACTACTGACCCGTATATATAAATAGGCCTGATGATTGCTTTTGAAGGCTTGAGTCTTTGGGATTTACGAGTTACGGTTATTTGCAAACCACGAGACACCGACTTTCCTGTTACTCGTTTGGACTTTTCTGATTTGCAACACTTGTCACGTTAAGTTCCCTTAATTTACTTTAGTTTACGTTACTTTTTGTCTGTTTTTTGCCAAAAGTTTTGAAGTTTTTCATTTTTCATTCCCCCTTTTTTATTTTTTTATCTCCTTATTTTTTTTTGTCCTTTATTATACTTTTATTTTATAGTTATTTCTTTTTCATTTTTTAATTTATCTGTATCGACCCCGCAAGACTTGCTTTTTCCTCTTTGTTACTCTACGCTTGACTTTATTTTCTCTGTTTCTTTATTCTTCGTGTTAATTCTTTCTTCGCTGTAAATATTTGTTAAGCCTTCTGTATTTTTATTTGTTAAACATTCTGTTTATTTATTTTTTTGTTTAGTCTGTCCTTTTATTAATTTTAGTTTTGTATTTTCGTTCATCGTCTGACACTTTAACGGCAGCCATTTTGAATTTTTGTTTATTTTATACGTATTTGGTTTCGTAATTTTGTTTGTAGTTTGTCCTTTTTTATTTTTGCATTAATTTAAAAATAAGAAAGGTTTATTGTTGTTTTAACGTGTTTTCTTTCTTGTTTGCCTTATTTTGTGTACTTTTTTCAGGTTTTTGCTTGAATAACCGTTGTTTTTTAATTCCGTTTGATGAACCGTTCAATTGTTATCTGTATTAATTTTGTGTATATATAATTTTCTTTTCTTTTTCTAACGTTTTACTTGTTTTGTGACCACTTGTTAACGTTTCTTCTTGTCAAATCTCTTTGATTTAATTTTATTTCTGTTTAAAACCAAAAGACTCCCCCACATTTTTTTTTGAAAAATGATTCGAAAAAATCTTCTCGGGACTAGGAAATAAACAAAGACCCACCCGATAAGCAGTATGAAAATATGCAGGAGGAAGACTTTGAGAAATCGATGGACAATGAAAGGAGCCAACTTTTGGATGTTGTTGGCGAGAATGTTAACTCCAGTGAAAGTATGGTAGTTGGAAAGTGTTAAAATCCTGAAAAAAAAAAATACAGGCAAAAGTATGGTAGCCGAAAACAGTCAAAATGTACCTAATCAAACAACAGCAGCAGATGATGACGAGAAAAGCAAAGACGAAAGTGTAGCGGTCGGAGAGACGCCATCCTGCTGGACGTCTCCTCCTAAGTACACAATCAACATTACGGAGTTCCTCGAGAAAGCCAAAAGTTACGCATATCTGGTCACAGCAGATGGACTTTTGGTCAATCCTGAGGTCTGAGGTCGGAGTCTTGCAGGGCGAGGCTCTCTCGTGACCTTCAGCGCCTCGGGGTGAATGTTTGTTGTGTTCAGGAGACCCGGTTTTCTACTCATGATTATGAGGGTATTCTGTCTGGAGAGTTCTCCTTCTATTCAGCATCTTTGTTCGAGAGGTGTCTCTTGGCTGGTGAGCAAGTCTTTGAAGGCTGCGTGTACTCTTGTCTTCACAGATCCGGCGGGCAGGCTTTGCGTGCTGGATGTTACCATAAAGGATAAGGCTCTTCGTCTCATTGAACATACGCCCAATGAACATTCTGAGCGGCCTGCGTTGTTTTCGCAGATCGAGCCGTTTTTGACGACATCTCGTCAGGTAGTTTTAGCGGGGGATTGATATGTCGTCCTTGACCCCGACATAAGATCGTATAGGGCCATATTCGGGTACAAACCGGGACGTGAAACCATTTCGGAACTTTATTAATTAGTTGTCCAAGTAAATTAAACAATTAAAAAATAACATGTGCAATAATAAAGGCTCCCTCCTTAATATTTAGTCTTAAACTATTTCTACCTTTTCAACCATTCCTCTGTTCTTTTGGATGTGTGCCTGGGATTGTTATCTTGCTGGAAAATCCATAACCTTCGACTCAGCCCTATTTTACAGCGGGTAGCATCATTTACTCTAAAATTCCTTGGTAATATTCATATTACATAATTTCTGTGATACTTGACCGTATCACAGAAATTATGTAATATGAATATTACCAAGGCCACCAATATCAGATGAAACAAAGCACCTCCGGGAGGTAGTGTGGACTTGGACAAATAGTGGCGGCTAGGCTGTTGGGGTGCTTTCTAGTTACTTCGACCGAGTCTTAGGAGAGTAGATGTAGGTCTTTTAGGGTGTCCAAGTTTCCATTACATAGTTTATTCGAATCATCGGCTTGTCCGGGTCCGTGTAAACTTAGATAAGGATGGCTGGCTACTGGAAATTAAACTGCTCATTATTTGCCAGTTGCTACTAATGATACAGAGGGAATTGACGAGGGTTGTGGTTGGGAATGCCTGCTGGGATAAATTAAAATCTAAAATGAGAACGTTTGCTGCTGATTTTAATCGACGACTCAATCTAGATAGATTAGCAGCGACGAATATGGCCGCTGAATAGCGTGCAGAGGAGTTTCGGAATGCCTCTTGGCGACATATCGCGTGCGTCACATTGCCGGATAAGCGGACCGTGACTACAAACGCGGGCATATGTGAGGCTTTTCGTGATTACTTTCAGGAACTTTTCACCAGCGAGCCCGGTCTGAGCCCTGCTCAGTTCGACGCCTATTTAATTGACTTTCCCTGCCTTGAGACAGCTGAAGCGAGGCTCCCATCACAGAGTCGGAAATCTGGGAAGCAATGAAGCAGGTTGGCCTGGATAAATCTCCGGGATTAGATGTTCTTCCCTGCGAAGTTTACTTGAGGCTGTCGCCCGTTTTTGTTCCTTTGCTGGAACTGATTTGCAACAACTGGATGAAGCAGGGGTCTATACCTCAACGCTTCACCAGGGATGTGATCAAGTTGCTGCGCAAGGACAAGAACAGTAGGGATGGGTTAGGTAACTTTCGCCCTTTAACCATGTTAAATACAGAGTTAAAGATCTTAGCCAACTGTTTGCAGGCTGTCCTCTCTAGTCTGATTGGCTCCGAGCATACTTGTGCTGTGAAAGGCAGGACTATTCAGGAGGACCTTCATTTGGTCCGCTTGATCATCGAGCAAGTCGACAGTGAAGCCGCGCTGATCAATTTAGATCAGTCCAAGGCCTTCGATAGGGTTGACCATCGATTCTTGGAGGCTGTCCTTTCGACGGCCGGTTTCGGGCCGGACTTTCGCACCTGGATCTGACTTCTGTATGCGACTCCCGTTGCGCTGGTGGAAGTTGAATAGGGTACGATCGGAACATTTCGTATTTCTCGTTCCATTCGTCAAAGTTGTCCGCTTTCGCCTATGCTTTACGTTCTTGCGTTGGAACCTTTCCTTCGCAAGTTAAAAGCGAATCCGGTCCTACGCGGAATTACACCTGGTGCTCCCACCTCGGCCAGGTATTCTGCCTATGCTAACGACGTTTCGGTCAGCAAAGAAATCAGTGGGTACGAGATGGCGACAGGGGCCAAGATCAACCGCGATAAGTCTGTTGGCTTGCGGTTTGGTGTGTGAAAGGGAGTCTCTCTTCCCGGACCTTTCCTCTGGACGGACAGTCCGATCAAGATACTCGTCATCTGGTTAGGACCAGATATCCAGTTAGAAATGAATTGGTCGGAGGTACGAGGGAAGGCCGAGATTGCATTTAATTTGTGGTCTCGGAGGAAGCTTTCCTGAAAGGTAAGTATGAAAGTATTGTTTTGGTGTAAGGAATAGTGTTTTTTGCTAACTAAGTTTAAACAAGACAGATAAAGAGCGTCCATTTTCCCCATTCCCCCTTTTTAGCCTGGTGCCACATTTTGTATTTTTTACAAATAAGTATTGGCCTGACGATTGCGTCTAGCATGAAACAACCTGTCGCCTCTGAGTGCTGACTTCAACGTTCACTTATATATATATATATATATATATATATATATATATATATATATATATATATATATATATATATGTGTGTGTGTGTGTGTGTAGTCCTGGCTATTATTATTGGTACCCTTACATTTTTTGCTGTATCGTCAGAAACAAGTGGAAGAGAACCAAATTTATATCATCTGAATTTATTAATTAGTTGTCCAAGTAAATTAAACAATTAAAAAATAACATGTGCAATAATAAAGGCTCCCTCTTTAATATTTAGTCTTAAACTATTTCTACCTTTTCAACCATTCCTCTGTTCTTTTGGATGTGTGCCTGGGATTGTTATCTTGCTGGAAAATCCATAACCTTCGACTCAGCCCTATTTTTTTTACACCGGGTAGCACCATTTACTCTAAAATTCCTTGGTAATATTCTTATTACATAATTTCTGTGATACGGTCAAGGCCACCAATATCAGATGAAACAAAGCAGACCTCCACATCACTATGGGTTCTCTACCATGTTTAACTGTTGGTAGAGTGTTCTTTTCTTTAGAAGCTTCATCTTGCCGTCTATAAACATATTGTTGGTTGTACATTGTCAAAAACTCTATTTTTGTTTTGTCTGTCCACAGAAGGATTGTAGTTTGTCCAGGTACTTCTTTTGTCCAAAAAAGGTACTCTTTCAGGTGCTCCTTTTTATTTCTTTTCTTCAGTAATGTGGTCTTCCCTGGCCTTCTCCCATAAAACCATGCTTGATAAGTGATGAAACAATCACCCCAGATTGTTTCAGGTTGGCTTTCAGTTCTTCGGATATTTTACGTCGCGTTTCTCTATGGTTCTCACCAATCTTCGAATACATCAATTTCCTTCTTACTCCCATGTCCATGGAGGTTCTTGGCAGTTCCATGCTTAGCAAACTTCTTAATGGTGATTTATCACAGGTGATTCAAAATGTTTTTTTTCCATTGTTGTAATTTGTCATTTTTTCTATTTTATTTTCTGTTCCTTTTTAAAACTTGTTTTATTATTTGCTGTTTTTTTTATCAACCATGATAGAGCAAAGAAAAATGTACATGATGTACTGAAATTTCACGAGTGCCAATAATTGTGACTAAGACTGTATGTATGTATGTACCCCGAAAAGTAATGCTCCTGATTTTATGTTGACACATCATAGGCAAATGTTGTTAGTATGGAAGTCGGTGACTGTGCTAATAACACCATTTTTTGCTTTGATAGAGATGGTTTGCTGATTGCTTAAGGCGGGAAAATGGCAGTCACCATGCAGTGTTGAATTCTTCCCCCCCTCTCTCTGTCTCACTCTTAGTGATTCTACCTTCACAAAAGTTGGCATTTTTCTGGGTGATGAACTGGTCAAAGTGGTTTTTACAAGCTTCTAGAAAATTGAAATTCTTCCCATTAAGATAATTTTGCAGGGATCAAAGGTGGTAAGCAGAAGTACAATAAGTCCCAGCCAAGTCCTGTCAATTTCTAACGAGTCTGCAAAGAGAAGTGAGGTCTGGCTTTGTCCTGATGGAAGACGACACTCTTCCGATTGGATAATTCCAAAAACTTTTCATCGATTTTAGCTAGTCCACTTCGGATAAATAATTGTTTGAATTCAAAATCTGATTTTCCGGAAGGTAGGCATCATCACTTTATTCTTCATCACTTTCTTCGAATACTGACCAGCTTTCACTTTTCGCTTCACATTATTGTAAACAATCTAATTTTCATAGCCTGTGGTCGTTCTTTTTAAAAATGTCTACTTTTCGTTGCTTTCAGTCGGAGAATTTGATCCATTAAATTTTTACCTGCTAAATTGTATGCCAGACAAAATTTGTAGCGATTTACATATTCAAGTGTTTTTAAATGTTTTACAATGATCACATTAGATATCTGGAATATACCTGCGATAGGTTGTTTCGTGTGATCTGGATTAATTTTAATCAGCGTTTTGATTTAGTCATCATCAATGACTGCAGGACTGCCGGAACGTTCTTGGTATTCCAGATCGAAATTTCAACCACTTAACAACAAAATATTCTCCTCTCCATAAAATGTATTCTTTTGTTCTGTTTGTGCAGTGTTTTCTCATCAAATGACGAAACTCCATCTCATTTTTCACTTTTTATTTTAAAACATTTATAATTCATAATACACACTCGAATCGTACAGAAATACGGGTTGAAATGAAACCTCTCAGAATATGTATATATATATCATAAATTTCAGTCACGTGTGAAACGAAATCGAGGGTTCAAACACTACTTATTAAAAAACGCTACGAACTTTTGTTTCAACCCAATATATAATTTACGAAGGAATAAAAATTAATTTTATATTGAAACATGAACATAGTGTAAGCAGTTTATTGATAGGGAAATTTATATCGAGGCATAAGCATAATGATAAAACATATAGAAATATTTAAAATAAAAAAAATTGTCGACTCTTATTGTGAGAAAACCATTCATTGATATATTTTTCTAGCAAGTTACAAAAATCAAAAACACCATTTCTTTTTCAAAGAGTTGATAAATAAAACTCATGAGATATTTGACGATAAGCATAATCGACAGTGTGTTAAACCTGTTAATAATGACAAAAATTGTTTAGGTGCAAATTGTACACCTTGAAGATTAGCATATTATTCATAATAATCATCATTTTGATGTCTTTCATATTTTTATGACTATTCTTGCTGAACTTCTTTGCTTAATTCTTCTACTTGCAAATTTACAACCAAGCTCAACAAGAAAACCTTCAGATATAAAAACAATAATATAACAATGCTGATGCTAATTGTACTTTAGAGAAGAGCATATGTTTTCTAAATTTATTCTAAAGAACGGGCATAAATACGTTTTCAAGTAAGTATATTCTCTCTGCTAAGATTGACACCTGTATTTTTCATCTTCATTGTCTGCCGTTTCATTCAACATGTTGGAGTAATTAGTTAGTCAATTCCAGAACGTTGTTGATCCATTTAACAATATAATTTCGGGATTAGACTAAAGAAATTACAAATATTCAGGCAGAAGTTGTCACTGACAGTAGCAATTAAATTTAAAGAATGTGCTGCACTTGGAATGCAATCTGATAATTTATTTAATTGATTTTTGCGTTACGATATACAGATTTACTTGACATTTTCTGTCGTTATCATACCTGTAAAAATCTAGAGAAAGCACCAATTCTTGAAGAGTTTGGAGTACATCTTTCTGTACCTCTATGATTGAGAATGGGGAAAAATTCAAGAATCCCTCAAAAGGATTATCTGCTTTTATTCATATACAATAAAAGTAGGCTGATCTATTTAGTTGAAATCAATTTTTGAATCAGCACATATTAAAAAGTATTTAGAAGCATAGATTTCGTTCTATGTGGACGACGTCTTTACCCATTTATTTAATAAGATATCTGTTATGTCGTGTATCCACTAAGTTCTTATTCCACTTCCGTTCTCGTTGGTGTCCATTTATGAGCTACCTGCTCATATGCAAATTATACTAATTTGCATATCACTACATCTCCCTATAATGGAGGGGCCTTATGCCGCGAGTACTTCTTGTACTTCTTCTTGTGCCCTCCTGAACATCTTCCTTTATCCCTCTCCTTTCCCTTGGAGATCTAGATCTATCACGTCTTTCCCTATAATCGAATTGTTCCTCTTGCATACTCTGGTCTTCCTCTTCTAACTCATCCCTCTCTACTTCTTCCTGCGCAGTTTCATTCTGCATTAACTCTTCTGATACATCAATAATGGGCATCTCTGAAGGCATTTCCTCATCAGATTCTTCTCCTTGGGATCTTATTTGGTCAGCATGAGCTAGAACACTGTTCCCATTTTCTTTATTTAATATTGCAGTATTATGTCATTTCTGCATAATAAATTCGGCTGACTCTGGTTGCATATTCCTATTTCTTTTTTGTACCACATCTTTTGATTTGTGGCATATGACATAGTCAAAGGGGACCTTAATTGTCTGCCCATTAAGGCAGATGGACTTTTCCGGCATGCCTGCATGTGGAATTGTTCTGTAACTTAATAGTAATCTTGGTAGGAAAGCATCGATTTCCTCCTTCTGTTGCAAGCATGCTTTTATGCCCTTCTTTACCGTCTGGACCATCCTTTCCGCTGCCCCATTACTTTGAGGGTGGTAGGGAGGGGTCTTGTAAGGTCTGCATCCTATTTTTCTTAGCCATTCATGCAAATCAGCATCCACAAATTCTGGTGCGTTATCAGTCACCAATGTTCTCGGTGTCCCATTCCTCGAAAATATTACTCTTAATATTTGTTTTACGGTGGTACTTTTTTTCAGGTACTCTCACCACTTCAGGCCAACCTGAATATGCGTCTACTAATATTAATAATAGTCCTATCCCATTGACATAGGCATGGTCCATGTGTACTCTGCTCCATGGTTCTATTTCTCGGGGCCATACATGTATTTTCTTTTGCTTAAAATTCCTGAGTTCTGTGCATTTTTTGCATCTTTTTACGTAGTCTTCTACGTCTCTTGAGTACCCCGCCACCAGGCTTCCAATTTTAATCTTCTTTGCGTAGCTGCCACTCCACAATGTACGTCATCGTGTACACTTTTTATAACCTGTCTCCTCTGTGTTTCTGGGGAACTACCAAGTCTCCATTACATATTATCCCGTTTTCTATAGTCATTTTATGTCTGATTTCTTTGAATGGTCTTTCAGCCATTGAACAATTTCCCCAGCGATTCTGTTTTATCCTCGACATTATTCTATTTAACACTGGGTCATTTGTAGTTTCAGTAGCCATTTTATCTACAGATATTACATCGGTTTCTACAAGGTGCAAGAATGTGTCTTCAAATTCCTCGTCGTTTTTGTCCTCCTCTCTATAAAACCTCAATCTAGATAAGGCATCAACGTGCGGTATCGTATTCCCTTTAACATATTCAATGTCAAAGTCGAACGCCATCAGTCTAATCGCCCAACGTAATATTCTGGACGTTGTAACTTTCGGTAGCTCTTTTTCTTGGGTTGAAAATAAATTCCAATGGTCTATGATCACTTTTCAACAAGAATTTTTTCCCCATCAAAAACTGTCTTGCTCTATGCGTTGTCCACACTATGGCTAGTGCCTCCCTTTCTATATTCGAATAATTGTGTTCAGTTGTTGTTAATCTCCTTGATAAATACATTATGGGATGCCCATCTTGTGACAAAATACCAGATATGGACTGCTCACTAGCGTCAGTAGTTAGAGTTATGTGCTTCTTAGGGTCAAAAATTTGTACTATTGGCTTTTTTTGCCAGAATCTGTTTTAAGTTTTCAAAGGCTTTCTGTTGGTGTTCTAACCAAATGAATTCCACATTTTTTTTTCTTAACTTAGCAAATGGCTCTGTCAACTCATTATATTTTGGTGCATATTTTCAATAAAAATTTACCAAACCTAAGAAGGACTCCAATTCTTTTTTATTTTTTGGTGTAGCAACTTTTAGAATTTTCTCTATTAGTACTTTATCTGGAGAGATCCCTTCCTTTGATATTGAGTAACCCAAAAATGATATTTCATTACTGTTGGTTACACACTTTTTTGTATTTATTGTCATACCAGCGTCTCTCAGCCGGTTCAGTATATTTTCAGTTTTTTCTTTAAATCATCTTCATTTAAATCTCCAACACATATATCGTCTTGATAACAGATGGTATTTTCAACATTTCCTATTACTTTTTCAATAGCTTTTTGAAAAATTGCACTTGCCGTTTTTATGCCATACGGCATTCTTTTCCACCTTAACAGGCCTATAGGTGTGTTTATAGTCGTCACTTCTTTAAAATTTTCATTTATCGGTATTTGGTGGTAAGCTGATTTTAGGTCTATCTTCGAAAATACTTTCATTCCAGCAAGCTTATGTAAAGTAGCTTTACATAAGCTTGCTGGAATGAAAGTATTCCAGATTTGGAATAGGGTACGAGTCAGCACAAACTTTATGGTTCACCCCTATTTTATAATCTCCACAAATTCTCAGGTCACCATCTTTTTTTTCAATACCACGATGGGTGATGCCCATTTACTTCCTCCTGGAGGGGCAGGTTCTAATAAGTCTTCCTTTATTAGCTTTCGCAATTTAGCTATTACCAATGGTAATAAATGCACTGGTATTTTTCTCGCTTCGTAGTAGGAGGGGAAACATCTTCTTTTAATTTCAGGCTAGCTTCATAGTTTTTTAATTTTCCTGTTTTTTTCTATTTCTATCTCATTAATCAACTTCGTTGAATTTATTTTTAACACGTCATTCCCCAGTAGTCCATGCGTTTTTTCGGCAATTTGTAACTATAATGGGTACTATTTCATATTTTCTTTTAATTCTATTGAACCTTCAAAGTAACCCATAATTGCTATAATCGAGCCATCAAACTGACGTAGTTGTACGTTGTTTTTTTTTAAAAACGGTTTTCCCATTTTTTCCCACAAATTTCTGGGTACTATCGTGACGTCACTACCTGTGTCGATTTGCATTTCGACAATACAGTCGTTGATTTTCACTTTTATTTTTGTATCTCCGTTCTTAGATCCAGTATTTTGTATATTATCCTTTTTTACATTAAAAATCTGTCTATTTTCATCCTCTACTCTTTCCACATTTTTCGTTTTACATACTTCTTTGAAGTGATTTTTTTTAAACACTTTGAACACGTCTTTCCAAAGGCTGGGCATTTTTCTTTTTTCATTTCATGAATTTTTCCACAGTACGCACAATTTTTTCTTTTTGTTTGTACCGTATATGTTTCAGCCATTGTTTCTTCGTAGGATTTATTTTTATTTTGGTTGTAGGTATGTATTAATTCCTGCTGTTGTATAAATTCTATACACATATTCAAAGGCATGTTTGTAAGTTGTAACTGTTCCATTAACTTATATCTATGTGCCGAATTATGCATACCTTCAATTAATCTTAGTTGGATTAATTCTTCTTCCGTTGTCTGCTCGCCTGTTCCTAGTTTTTCGAATTCACAGTATTTACTCGCACTTCTTAACCGGTGTAAATATTTTACTATCGGTTCATCCACTTCCTGCTTCATTGCCATAAACTTGGTCCTTTCTGCAATCACCAGTCTTTTCTTTGGCCTCATGTTTCCCTTAATAACCTGACTTATTTCTTCGAAAGTCATTTCTTCTAGTTCTCGAGGGTAAACCATTGTAGCAACCTTCATAATCGCTTCACAACCAGCGGTAGCCATGAACAAGTCGGTGATTTCATTTTCCCCTCCTCTGTTTTGTTGTCTTTCAACTTTTTACATCTAGCATTAGCAGCAAAGCAACGAATCCACGTGTCTACGTACTCTGGGTCTTCAAGGACCAAAGAGTATCCTATCAGCGACGCCATTGTTATGTCGTGTATCCACTAAGTTCTTATTCCAATCCATTTATGAGCTACCTCTCATATGCAAATTATACTAATTTGCATATCACTACATCTCCCTATAATGGAGGGGCATTGTTACTTCTTCTTGTGCCCTCCTGAACAATATCTGTATATTTTAACACAGGAAGAAATATAATCTATAACAAATGGAACAAACGTTGCTATCAATCCCCCAAAATCCATATAAAATTTAAACATTTGATCTTGTAATGATAATCAACGGTGTTTCTTTCTTCATATCGTTACAAATATATATATTTATATATATATATATATATATATATATATATATATAAATAAAAAAAAAAAGAACAGTAAGATATATAATCCGGTGTTCTTATAGATATTTTTATTTTTACAAAATAGTGCTCAATGTAAATTTACAGAGCATTAATATTATAAATTAATTGATGTTTTTTTCCGCTACACAGTTCTAACCATGTTTCAAAAATGGAAACTAAACGCCCCGAATTTAATTTTGTTATTAAATTAAAGACATTAGTTCCATTTCATCCTCAAGCGAATTTTGGAGTAACTTTTAAAATTACTGGGTTTTAAAGACACTGCTAAAATCATAATTCATGTTTCCAAGGTTACAGATGAATCCAGTTTACTAGACGAGGTGTGTGTGGGTGTTCATTATGTCTATATTTTAATGTATCAGTTATTGCTACGTTTTGGTAGTGGGTAGGGATGTATTTTTCAATGAAATCTAACATCCGTTAAAAGCGTGTCGTCTGGATTTTTTAAAAATTTTATTGTTAACGGCAAAAATTCTTTTTTTTCCTTCGTATATTTAAAGATTTTTGGTGGGTGTTTAGGTTAGAATACTTTTTATTTAACTACGATTTGAAATATTTTTACTTTTAATTTTCAATATACTATATTTCTTTTAAGAACAATTAAATGTAATTAGAATCCCTTACAGTTTGTAGAATTATTATCACATCAAGTATATTACGATTTTTTAAATTTTTTATATTTAAATATTATTTAAGTAAATTTTTTTTTTGCACTTACGACAAAAAAAGCTAATTCATTTCTCTGCTTTAGTAAACTTTATTTATTTATTTAATTACAATTTAAAAAAAAGTTTAGGTTAGAATTCATTTTAATTAACTACAATTTTAATTACAACTTTAAAATATTTTCATTCTTAGTTTTTATAGACTATATTTCATTTAATAGAAGTAAATGTATTAGAATTACTTATAGTAAGTAAGATCATTTTTCCATATCAAGTATATGTATATTACGATTTTTAAAAATTTTATATTTAAATATTATTTAAGTAATTTTTTTTTCGAGAGAGATAGAGATAGATAGATAGATAGATAGATAGATAGAGAGAGAGAGAGAGAGAGAGAGAGAGAGAGACGAGCGCGGTCTCGTGATGGCCACAAAGAAATAATCATTTTGCTTAGATTTCAGCGATTAATATATTTAAAACCGTTCTGTCGTGATAGTATGCAAACGTTTTTTTACAATCACCCTGAAACCAGCTGTTGCATGTACTCATTATTTACTGCTGCATATAATCAATGAACACTGTTGTATGTTCTTGCATATACAGGGTGCGATGGGTAAATTGTCACGATTTTATATTTTTAATTCTTGTATGCGTGTTGTTTGTTTTTTATTTTGTTGAATGCACAGTATAGTTGGGCACCATCTGTGAGAAAAAGACCTCATGGCGCAATTCACACCACCAGAAATTTGAAAAAAGCATGTTGTACTGCTTGGCATTCGTGCCGGAAGCTGCAGTACGAACATTTCAGAGTGTTTGGGTGTCAATCTGACGACAGTGCAGAAGATTCGGAAATAGTTGGATGAGGCTAACAGTGATTACGAAGGTACGGCAGCTCGGAAAACTTACTCTCATCGTTGTGATAAGAAAAGAACTCCCGAAGTGTTTTTTCATGTTGGGGAACAGACGATAGTAAAATCAGAAGAATAGTCAGCGTGATCGACTCAAGGCCACAGTTGTATGCTGGAGCATATTGTCCTGATGATACAAGACCCCTTTCATCTGTTTTTCCAAGGCGTTTTGTCGTGATAGTCTTTTGTAATTGCCTTAATAATAATTGCTCCCCATTGATGCTGTGGTCTTTTTGAAGATTGTTAATAAACACAATGCCTTTTGCATCCCATCACCTTCCCGGCAGATAAAACAACCTTGGCCTTATTTAGAGCAGGTGAGGAGGGGTGTTTCCACTGCATGAATTGTCTCTGACTCAAAGTAATGAATGTAACACTCATCCTGGATTAGGAAACGTTCAAGAAAACCAGCTGGATCTGCCTGAAAATGTCGGATATTTCTGTGATGTCTGGCGCGCTTTCGATCAGGTGCCAGAAGACGTGAAACCTACCGAACAAAAACCTTTGTCATGCCAAGTTCATTGTGTAGAATATTCTCAACTTTTTCACTGGATATGTTAATAGCATTGGTTATTTGATTTATAGTTGATCGCCTCGATGTGGTGAATACAATCAATGTTTCCTCGGTGATGGCAGTTGCAGGACGTCTAGAACTTGAGTCCCTTCCCCTTCTAAATTCAGCTGCCCACTTTTTGTACTGTTGATAAATCTGGAGCATCATCCCCTAATGTAGTAGCCATGTCAGCATAAATTTTATTACGGCTAAACACTTTTTCTGCAGGTACTTGACATCACCATGGTGCCAAATTTTGTCCATTTTCAAGAGAAGTCACTACTAGTTACTTTTGAAGTATTCGTTGAGCAGTCAGATGTTTCCATGGAAATAAACAATGCAGTTATTAATAAGAAGAGTTTAAATTAATGCATACAACATTTCACACTTCTAGCATCACTTCCTCATAGTTCTCCTATAAACATTTCTTCCCACCCTCGTACATACTCTTTGTATACGAGTGAATATAAACAATGTATAACATGGTATATTCCCATTCTATACACTTGCATACGTTCAGTGTATACTGTAGCATATACTTAATGCATACTCTTGCATGTTGTTCATGGACACACTTGCATATATTCATTGTATACTCTCGTATATACTTATATGTATATTGTTGCTTATATATTTGGGTATAAATAAGTCACCATTATGTTGTTGGTAACTCCTCTTTGGTTGTGATGTGTATTGACATTTCATATTAAATATCTATGGGTTTCTGGAACATTTATCCCACAAAGAATATTGGTGAACTCAATGAGTTCGGGTAAAAATAAGAGTACAACACCATGAATATAAAACAAATGACAATGCATATTATTAACAAAGAATTACATGTGTACACAATTGAAAACTAGTTATAAGAGTGTGCTTGTTTGTATGTGTGTGTGTGTGTGTGTATGTGGATAACAAGTGTGTGCAATAGACTTATGTGTGTATATGCATGTGTAAGAGAGTTTGAAAAGTCAATAGAAGACCAGGGAAGTGAATGCGCCTTGTTGGCAGTGTTCTTTATTGATATTGACTACTTCTGGAAGCAAAAGTTCACAAGAGAGAAAGAGAGGGAATATACTTGCCTTTTTATAGGCTTAAAAAGTTCTCCACAAACAGGCGTTTTGGCAAAGCTAAGTGAGATAACACACATATTAACATATAATGTTGCTACATGCCATATTTTGTTCTGTTGTATATACTCTTTGTGTACTCTTGCATTTTATACTGTTCTATATACTAATTCTTTATTGTTGTACTTGGTTTTTAACTGCTTAAGATTTATGAGTTGTTTTTAGTAACAAAATATATTCAGGAAAGTGGCTTGTAATTGTTTGATTTACAAAGATATGTCACTTATTCATAATGACAATCTTTACCTTTAATTGGTTTTAGATATAAATTGCTGTGTGTACGAGTAGAATAAACATTAGTACTTAACCATTTATGAAGCCTAATACATCTTTGAGATATGTGAATAACCACCCGTCAAGTGTGATCAGACATATCCCATTAGGTGTGCAAAGCAGACTATCAAAAAATTCTTCAAATGAAGGAATATCCAATGAAAAAATAAAAAAAAAAAATATGTATCTGCATTAAGAGAGTAGGGGATGGGTCATGAAGTCAACCTGTGTTTCAAGGACCAAGTAAAACTAAGAACAGGTGACAATAGAAAAAGAAAAAGGAATTTCATCTGGTCCAACCCACCCTTCAACATGCAAGTAAGAACTAATATAGGGAAAATATTTTTTAGCTTTTTAAATAAGCATTTCCCCAAAATGTTCAAGTTGTACCGATTATTTAATCACAACAAAATCAAGTTGCACTAGCAACCTAGGTAACTTCAAATCTTGAAGAACATGTGAGGATTGGAACTAAGGTCTTTTGTAATTGCAGAAGAAAAAATAATTGTTCCTTAAATGGGACATGTTGCACAGATAAGGCAATTTATTATGCCGAGGTAGAAAATGACATTGACTGTACAAAAACATACATTGGTTTCACAGAGGGTCAATTTAAAAAGAGGTGGTATAATCATACCTCGTCATTTAGAATATCAGAAGGCTAGCAAACTATTATTGGAGTTTTAGGGAAAATAAATGAAAGAAGTGAGACCATTAAATGGAATATTTTAAGAAAAGTAAAATCTGGTAAAGTGAATGTGGGCTGTGTCAGAAGAAGTTGGCCATTGCAAACTTGGACTGATTTTAAATGTGAATTAAGTTTAAGCATCTAATAATTTTTTTCTTTTCTTTTAGATTTAACAACTTAAGTCTTTGGCAATTTCAACCATGGAAAGATTAACAATCAAATAAGGTGTTAAAGTTATCGAAGCCTATTATGAAAATGAACATTCAAATAGAATTTGAATGAGAAGTTTCCAGGTCACATTATCTCTCGAAACAGCAAAGTCAATTGTGTGACTTGATGCCTTTAGATTTCTTTCTTTGGGGTCATCAAAGGTCTATGCCAATAACAATTCATCAACTGAAGGATGAGATAATAAGGCATATTGGTGAGATTGAGGAGCAATTATGCATCGATGTCATAAAAAATTTTGACCATTCGGTGTGCTGCCGGAACCTTGGTGTACATTTGGGTGATATTATTTTAAACACATAATTGCCATGACTTAAATAACATGATCCAGTAGAGAAACAAATAAATTTTCACCAATAACACTGATTTATTTACTTCTGACTTTGATGCGCCTTAATGAAGCACCCTTACAAGGGTAGTGCTGACTTGTTGAATGAGAGGTCCGAACTTATGGCAAAATGTAGGCACATTAGGAAGTTGACTTTAGGACTATATGAACCAGGGTAATGTTGGAAAAACAATTATAATATTTTTCCACTTCCCCCCATACTTCTTTGAGCACATGTAAACAACACCCATCTCTGGGTTAGATATAGATAGATACTTTGGGTTGGCAGCCAGTCTAGGAGAAAGACTACTTTGAAATTAAATCCATGGAGTAGACAACAGGAAGAGATATGGCATAAAAATGAATCAATTACAAGAGCACAAGAGCACAATAAAGATTATTCTGAACAGAATTCTTCGGGTTTCTAATCTAAAAAAATAAAGAATAAAAACAAAGATGAGTAAAGCTTGAGAAATATTAGAAATTTGTTTAGTTATAAAAAATATCAGTTTGAGAGGAAAAAGAAACATGATTTTCAAGCAAAAAAATAACTCAATGAATGCCATAAAATTATTTTTTTTTTGTAATGCCATGTTCCTCAAGAATATAGACAATCATAATGTTTGTGGACGTCATGATTGCCCTTTTCTTTATTTCTTTATTATTTGAATTGCATAGATTCTTGGGAAATATAGTGGAGTAGTTTCTTGCTGCCTTCTCCATGGTTCAGAATTCAGAGTTCTCTTAGGCTAGTTTATACTCAAGGCTTGAAAGTTCAGTCTACCCTGCTATTTAAGCTGGAAACAGAAATCATTTTGCCATTTCCATATGAAAAGTTAACAGTTAAAACAAATTAAATAAAATATATTTTTTAAATTAAAACAAATTTCATTGACATTCACAGACATTTGATTTCAAAGACCCTTCAATGAATATCTATTTTTTTAGAAGCAAAAAAAAGAAAAAAATTGTGAATTTGCTTTTGTTTTAAAACTGGAAAATTAAATTTATGAAAACAACTTTTGACAATTTGAGTGTTTAACTTGCAATTTTAAGTTTATTATTCAGCAATAAATATTCAACAAAATTAACAAAAGTTAGAAAATTGTACATTTTCAAATTTTGTATTTAAAATGTGACACAATTAAAAATATCAAAAATATTTTTAAAATTTGTTAATGATTTGATAAGCACAAATAGAAAAAAAATTAACATATTTCTTTACAATCCACATATGTTGTTTCGCTCATTTCGATATTATTATTTAACATTATTTCATTATGATCTAAATTTTATATAAAATTGATTGAAAACATCAAAATAGTTTCTTTTATATATTCTATATTATAAAGAATCTTTTCCTGATTAAATTTGAAATATTTTCTATATATAAAAAAAAATATAACTATTACAAGGGAGACAACTATCGCAATTAAAGGGAGACAACATTCATTGGCTTCTTGATGGGGTTGTCTCTCACAAAAATATAAAAACGTGATATATAATAAATGAACGACTATAAAAGGTAAATAAGCTCAGAAAGTCAAGGAATGTTCTTGTTGGATTTTTTGTCTTTTGATTCCTGTTCAAAGCACATCTTTTAGTCTATGGAACGCGTATAGAGTTTTATATTATCATGTGCTCTAGTATAAGATTGATTCGTTTTTTGAATTTTTAATGTGCTGATGAAAATGAATTGTTTAAAATAACATATTTCTAGAATATTTAAAATATATTTCTACAATGTATGGATGCAGATAAATGACTGAAACTGTTATCATCATTACAGTGACTGATATCTTTGGTTTTGACGTAGATGCACGTACGGTTTGACGTTTCTTTCAAAGTGATCAAATAATTAATGTCAATCAGGTTGAATATGTCATTCTAAACTCAAGTAAATAGTGCTCAGATGAATATAGTCATTGATATCGCCTGTATTCTCAGTAGGGGAGGAGGCCATTTATGTCAGGGGAGCCAAAAGTAATTATTTGCACGCTAAAATTAGTTCACATACTTTTCCCAAGAGGCGGAGGGTGCAAATGATTTTCTGGTAGAGGAAGCCCTTCTAGGCTCTTCTTGGCGATGAGCCTGAAGATAGTGTAATTACATTGCATAGAATGATCATTTAAAAAAATATCTATTTCACTTCTTTGGACGCAAGGATCAAGTTGGAAGTTGCTTTCGGTTAATTTATTATTTGACTGAATAATATTTTAGAAATTGAGAACTTAATAGGTAGGAGCAGAAGGAGAAGATGATGATTGAATAAATCAACAATTTCATGTTGGACATACACTCGTTAATTTGGGTCATTGTGTTCGGTTCATTAAGACACTATAAGAAGTAGGATAATACTATAATACAATAATTGCTAATAATAAAATATTTTTGTTTGGACAATCGTGAAAAAGTCACAAGTCGGTCTTTGATAAATATTTTTTTAATTTTATAACAATATATATATATATCGATTGTGTTCAAATATAATGAAAAATTCAAATATTTTATTTCTGCTTTTTTAGAGTAACTAATTATTACAAGGACTGTGAAATTTGAAAAAGTAAAATTTGAAAAGGAAATCCGATTTTTTTCTTAAGTGAATCAGTTGATAACTTAAATATTTTATTGCATCACTGGATTTCATAAAATAACATCTTCCTTTAGTAGATAAATAACATCTGCTATCGCAAAAATATGTGAGTTTTCTGTGGAAATTCTAAAAGCCAGATAGGCTCGCAGGTATTGAGAGTTTATTTCATGGTTCTACAGAATGATTCGTTTCTATTTTCTCTCCAGCAAACTAATTAGTCTTAATTTGAAGCTTGATACAATATCAGTTTCATTAATGAAATCACTCAATTCCTTCTGAAATGAGGTTGAATTTTCAGTAATCAAAAATATCTCTCATTTTTATCTGTAAGAATCATATTGTTGCATTAGATATCATTCTTTTTCTTTGGTGTATTGAGAATAATCTAAAAAATATGTGGATAACGTCAAGTATCGTCCGGAGAAAAAAAATTTCCTACTTGTAAGCACATGAAAAAACGAGAATAGGGAGAAAGAGGGAGTTACTGAAGATTATATATATATACCAGTTCCTTCCTATTTTCTATATCTTTTCATATATATATATATATATATATATATATATATATATATATATATATATATATGTGTGTGTGTGTGTGTGTGTGTGTGTGTGTGTGTGTGTGAAAATATATAGAAAATAGGAAGGAACTGGTTCGGTAAATAATCCAAAGTCCCTTAGTATTTTAGTTATTATTTTAAAAAATAGTGCTCGATACAAAAGTAGAGCATAAATATAATTATTTATTTAAAAAATATGATTCCAAATCGCGACATAAGAAGTCCCATGTTTCAAAACAAGAGCCGAAAACTTCAATATAATTATTTAAATTAAATTGAGTTAAAATAAGCTCTGTTTCATCTTCAAGCGAAATTTTTTTGAATACATATATATATTATTTTTTTATTAATAATCTCTTCTGGGTTCATCATTCTTTTTTCGATAGCTCTATTCTACACCTTCTCCAACCGACATTGCCAGTATTTCCTGAACTAAGATTAATAAAATTAGCTCATCTATCAACATTCAATATCAATTCACATTAAGACTAAATAAAAGCTACCTTTAAAAAGATCGAGCGGCTTTACAGCTATCAATATAAATTTATAATTATAATTTTCTAGTTCCGATTCACTGCGAGTTTCAAAATACAAAATAACTGCTTGTAAATGATTGCTTTGAATTTATTACTTTTTTTCTAAAATATTTTATTGAGATAATGCTTTTTAATCGTAGAAAAAATCCATGATACTGGACATTTCTTATAATATACAAAAATAAAAAAATACGCAGATTGGTACGTTAATTTCTTTTTGTTTGCGATTATTTTTACTTGAACAAAAACTGTTTTCTTTGTCATGTGTAATAAATAAACCTTTTCTTAACTTTTTTTTAGAATTTCCCTTTTCATCGTTTTAGGTCAACATTGATTGTATTCCTAGTATAAACAGAATGTGAAATTATGCTTCTTTAATCTTGTGGTTTTTACTGGGTTGAAACGGGGGACAACTTTTACACGATAATCCTTTCGTATATGTAGGCACTAATATTTTTTTCTCATAGGAAAAAAATGCAATTTAAGTTATTTTAATCGTACTGTTCTAAAATAAATATCAGTAAATCCAAATTACCCTAGAAAAAATATCACTGCATGGACAATTGATTTATAGTTTGCACTTCCCCAAGTAAATCCAAATCCTGACACTGTCTGTTTCGCCTTTTGTGATACCTAGTTACATCCGTGTTATGTACGTATATCTATCTATCTATCTATCTATCTATCTATCTATCTATCTATCACACACACACACACACACACACACACACACACACACACACACACACACACACATATATATATATATATATATATATATATAAGATTGTTATTCGGGAAATGGGCAATATTTCACACTACATACACGTTTTGACCAAATACAAGTGCCCCCATGAATAGACATACCGACAGGGATACTGGAATTAAACAAAGGCCGTGAATCTTTAGGAAAACATGATTATCTCATCGACTTTCCTATATTTGTCTCTATATATTTTCCTACTTGGGAAAAACATATAAATCCTCTTAAAGGAATCGGAGGAACATGAATTATTCTTCTAAATCAGAAATGTGAGGTTTTTCGCGCTTTTTGCTTTTGATATGTCCAGGCCTTAACTTGGTCCGTGTTTATCTTGTACAAAAATCCATTATTTAATAAAATTCCGTTAATTTTGATATCTCAATTTTGCCCAGAAAATCTTATTTTTCATGAATTTCTAATTTTCAGGATATTGGTTTAGAATATCAGAATTATGTTTTAATTCCAAATCTCTTCAATTTTTCCCATTTTTTTAAAATCTAAATATGGACATATAGGATATTTTTTATTCTGATTAAACTAAGTAAATACCATTTTCTATTGCTACTCTAAAGAATTTAACAAAGATAATCTCTCTTATATTTCAATTAATCATTTATTTCTGTTTTCGTCATAAGATTTTGAATCTAACATCCAAATATTAGAGCTTTATCTTTTTAGGAAAATCTGTTAATGGATTTATGTCACTTGAAATAATAAAAGTTCCTTAAGTATCGTTTAAAATTGTTTAGGAAGGAAAATCGTTTTTCGTTTGGTTTTTTATCTTCTTTTTACTAAGTCCTTCGAAGCCTTCATCTTGTTTCACAATGTCATCTTAATCCGCCACGACATTCCATTGTCGTAGAATTTAAATATGAAATTCAAAAGATGAAAAACGACAAAAATTCCGATAAACACATTAGAAACTAGTAGAATATTTTTAAAGAAATTTGACGTTAAAATATTTAAGGAAGAATAAAATCATTTCGCTTTTGGGATATTCAATTGGACAGTTTTGAAATTCTTTCAAGTTGGAACAAACTAGCAGCAGATGAAAATTTTGAGGGAAAATAATTTTGTATTTTCTACTGCATTTGTCATCTAATTCACCAATTACAAGCGTTTAAATGTCATAAAAGACGTTTAAACGATTGATAAACTAACAAATATAGAATTCTAATTAAAGTTTAATATGTTGGATGCAAGATTTTTTGATGCTGAATTGACTGTATCATTCGGAAGCTTACGTTGTACATGCAACACTGTCTAGGATGTAGCAAAAATGTCTTAAATTAGCTGCTTCATGTGAACATGCAAACTTACCTTAATTCAGAGTACAAAGGTTATTGAAAAAAAATTCTCATAATATTAAAACGAAGTTTGACAGCTCTGGAGAAAAGATATTTGTTCACATTTAGTTTACTAAGTAAGAATATAAAAAAGAGGTTACTAAATCGGAGATAAAGCATTAATTCCTCAGAATTATCTGTATTAGAAGAAATGTTATAGATAATTGTAAAAACCGAGTATCTTGCTTTCATCTTGAGTCTGGATTATTTTAATAAATGAATTTTAATATTTAATAGTGATGCTAATTTTGCCAGCAATATAGAGTAAAATATAACTTAAATTCAAGATTACATTCTAATTTTCTAGTTTTAAGAAAATGAAAAATCGAAAAATACTTTATTCATTTGAACAAGAAAATGATACGTGTTCACAATTTTTACTGATTCTTTGTAATTGTTCATTTGAAATATTTTGAGAAACTTTGATTACAATAACATCATAATTGTGACTGTTATAGACAAGCGTATGGTTGCAAGAAAGAAATACGACAACAGCAGAAATAGATTTACGTGATTTATTTCAATAGGAATGTGTGGTTTTGGGACAGCTACCTTCATAGGCCGGCTGAAGATCTGGGTTGATCTCTCATAGTAGTTCTCGCTGGTTGGCGTGGCGCTACTGCTGCTGGCTGCTGCTGACCGCTCAGTCTGACCGTGATAGGTCTCTTCCCTGGCCTCCTGTTGACTGCCGTTGTACTTCCGTGTGACCCCTTTTATGGCGTTTTTTATGGCTTGACAGGCTCGTAAAACGACGCGAGTATAATTAGGAGGGAAGCATTTTTATTGGTCGAAAAATAGAAACACTTTAAAATATTATTTTATTTTTCGACCGGTAAACGAAGATAATGGTCATTTTGTGACGGGACCTTGTCCCGTTCACATCCGGCTATCGCTCTTGAGTATTTTAGTTTATTTGCCTGTAAATCAGCCGATATATGTCTTATTTTATTTTATAACAAGGCTCCCCCAGCTCTCGGTCTGATTTACAGTGAGCATTATTCGTGTATATTTGGGTGATTAAGTCATGATAAAGTCTCTGAAGCGTGTGGGAAGTTGTCCTCGTGTTCTTATTGGTATGGAGTTATTTGGTATGGAGTTATTTGCTGAATTATGTGTCCCAGAGGGATGTGGAGGAGAATGATCCTTGTGACTGTTACATGGTGGAGGCAGAGGGATTGTATTAGAAAGATGTGTTGGGCGTGGAGCCAGTCGTCGGATATGTGCACGGTGAATCCAGATTGTATCACCATCATCGTTTTGCACCTGACACATCATATTGTTCGTTTTTATAATGGTGTAATTTCCTATCCAGGGTAGATGAGAGGATTGGGCACCAGTTGAGTGTGGCCGGTGAAGTAAAACCTTGTCGCCTGCTTGTATTGGGTCCTTGTATGTGAGGCGATTTAAGTTAGTCTCAAGTTTGTGGTCAGCTTCATCGTTGGCCAGGGTGACGTGGTGGTGAACCTGCTTTAGCAGGGCATTAATTTGCATTCCATATTGCGATATCTTTTCTGTGTAGTGTGGGTAGGCCGATGTTGGGGTGACGGCCAGTAATGGCATAGTGCGGGGAGACACCGGTAGTGCTGTTGGTCGTGGCATTCATGGACGAAACGACAGATTCTAGAACGTCTGTCCATTCACAGTTCCTGTCTTCGCATAACATATAAAGTGCGTTCTTCATCGTGCGATGTTGTCTCTCGATATTTCCTGAGCTTTGCGGGCGCCAAGGACAGTGAAGTTCTTGCGTGATTGACATCTGGTTACAGAATTGTCGATAGACTTCTCCAGTGAAGTGTGTGCCTCGATCAGAGGATACTATGCGTGGAATCTCTCTGTGTCGAAGGAAGAACTAGTACAATCCGCGGGCGGCGTCGATAGCACAGTCTCTCGCGCATCGGCCATGCGCTTAATTTCGGTATCAACGTCTGCTTCCAAAGCCTGGGCGATCGGGTGTTGTTTCTGGCTGCGAGACTGGCCGTTAGTTGGTATGCGGATGGGTCGGATGAATGTGGCTTTGCTGCTGCTTTCGGTGCCGATAACGTCAGCGTAGCGAATGAGTAGGTTTGCAGTGGCCTCTAGTTCGTCTCGGTTCGAGTGGTTTGGTAGCGATAGCCCCGTGTTATGCTTTAGCTAGGTTAGCTTTTGATCCAGTGTCTGGATGTTGGGCTGTAGTTCCATAATAGGCTGGTTTTGGGTGACGTCAGCTTGGGCGCCATATGCTGGATGATTGGTTGGCGATGTGATTGCGGCTGTGTGTATTGTGTATCCTGAGGAAAGTGTGCGTCTGAATTCTATAGTCGCATTTTGGTTGTCGATTAGATAGGAATCGAGCGTGTTGTGACATAGGATATTTTGTACGATCAGGATCGGTGTGGTTTAGGTAGTTACCAGCACGTTAACCTTTTTGAATGTGAGTGAGTCTCGACTGTCGATGGTGATGTCACAAGTCAGTTCGCCAAGGGCGGTGGTGCTGCCGTTGATTCCTTTTACTACGACGTCGGAGCGGGTCATGTGTTTCTTGGCTTCTCTGGGTAACTGAGATATTGGTAAGATGCAGGTGGAGCATCCAGAGTCTAGCATTGCGACGCCAGAGAAGGTGATGTCCCTGAAGTTGAAGGTGGACTGGACGAGCGGTGAATGGTGAGCGAGTCCTTGAAAGTTGAAGGTGTGATGGCTGACGTAGGGGCACGGCGAACGAGGCATCACATCTCGTCCTGCCCGAAGCGAAAATCCTGTTCCACATCATTTATGGCTTGTATATTGTCATTTGTTGCGGCGATATGGGCCTGTGCCAGAGTGCGATGTGGGTGGCGATATAGGCAGTTGCGTCCGTGGAGGCAGGGGCGACCTCTGAGGTAGTTCTTGCACACGCTGATTCGTGGTGTGTGCTGATGGTTTCTGCGTGTCGGATGGTGGCTATGTTCGGGAGGCTTGCTGAGGCCCGTCTGCTGTGGGTTTGGTTGCCTGCTGGGTCGGAGTGGCGCGTTTCTTTGGTTTGACCGCTGTGGTTTCTGTGTGAAATACAGTGTCGTGCGAAATCGTGTCGCTGGATTTTACACCGCGATCAAGGTATCTTTGAGCTTCGGAGGCTATGCCAATGGCTGAATAGTGGTTGTCCATTGTCTTGACAAGATGTGGGTAAAGATTTGAGTTCCAAATTTTCACCTTTTCGCTAATTAGCATAGCGCCGATGATGGAAATAAATCAATCGACTGTTAAGTCTGTATTTTTGTCTTTTTGTATTTGTTTTTTTATGTGGACGGCTGACTCTCTAAGGGTGTTTTCGAGCCGACCCGTGAAGTCTGTTAATTTTTCGTCATCTCGCCGTTCCAGATCCCAGGCTTGACTGAAGTGTTGGAAGTTAGTCATCTGGCTTCCGTGGGGTGCTAATAAGTATTCCTTCAGTTGTTCGAAGGTGGATATGTCTTTTTTGAGAACCATCTGCTGGTCCAGTAAATCTTTAGCAGACTTGACGAATTCGCATTCCAGGCTGGGATAGGTGCTGAGTTCTGGCGTGACGTGGATTGTGTATGCTTTGTTTAGAGCCGTGATGAATCGGTTCACATCGCCGTTAAAGTAGTTGATTTTAGGGCAGTCAGCATGTCGTTTATGTCGGCTTGAATTTCTTGTATCGTGGCTTCGGAAGGCTGTGTTGGTCCCGTTTTCAAGTTGAATAGTAGTGTTTTCTGTTCCTTGATGAGAGTAAATAGTTCGGCTCGGGCGAAGCTCGTGTAGTCGGCCATATTTCTTTTGCTGTACACTTCTGACATCAGTGTTATAGACAAGCGTATGGTTGCAAGAAAGAAATACGACAACAGCAGAAATAGATTTACGTGATTTATTTCAATAGGAATGTGTGGTTTTGGGACAGTTAACTTGTGGTATAGTTCACAGGGCGGCTGAAGATCTGGGTTGATCTCTCATAGTAGTTCTCGCTGGTTGGCGTGGCGCTACTGCTGCTGGCTGCTGCTGACCGCTCAGTCTGACCGTGACAGGTCTCTTCCCTGGCCTCCTGTTGACGATATTCAGTCACCCCCCCACGAGGGTGTCATGTGGCACAAGGCCTTTTAACGTGGGCATTCCGAGCCCGTGTACTCGGCCAAAAATATGTCCATTGAACCCGTATAAACGGGTTCAGGGCCGGTTTTACCTCCCCGAAGGAGACTCCGTCCTTCGGCGTAGCCTCCTTTGGGTTCCTCCCGTCCGTAGGAAGAGAGTTCAACCGAACAGTCGCTCAGAAAGTACTGACTCGACTGACCTGTTGACTGCCGTTGTACTTCCGTGTGACCCCTTTGACGTTTTTTTTTATGGCTTGACGCGAGTATAATTAGGAGGGAATCATTTTTATTGGTCGAAAAATAGAAACACTTTAAAATATTATTTTATTTTTCGACCGGAACTCGTGCGTCGGGAACATGCGTAAACGAAGATAATGGTCATTTTGTGACGGGGCCTTGTCCCGTTCACATTCAGCTCTCGCTCTTGAGTATGTTAGTTTATTTGCCTGTAAATCAGCCGAGATATATCTTATTTTATAACATTATTTTGTAAGACGAAAAGAAAAGCATGTCGTAAAGGAAATGTATTTAAACGTATGGTTGTCGTATTTATATATTCATAGACTAGTCAAAGAATTAGAAAAACTCTTCCTATATTATCGATGTACATGTAGAATTTATCAGTAATGTTTGTACAGGGAGCGTGACGATCAAATGTTTTTGCCACATTTAAGTTGGCACATTGTGAAGGAACTGGACAGAAGTATCGTTTTTTTTGTTGTTGTTGTCTAGTTTCCATTTTACAGGTGAAGTTATGTACCAGTATAAGTCAAAAACGTTTACGTTTGTGATATTAGTTTCTAACTTAATTAAACAGGGTATGTTTCCTGCATCCCTTGAATATATTTTAGAATTGGAGCATAAGTTCCTAATGTCATTTTTTGTCCAATATTAAAGAAATCATTGGAATGTCTTTGAAGGTTATTTACGTATTTATTTCATAAGACTTATTTGAGAAAAAGTGATGATTTGACTATTTTGGATGAAAAATCTTAGCTGTACTTACGTAAAATGCACACTCGATACTGTTTATAATTCCTAGTAAATCTAGAAAAAGTACAAACAAGTTTAAGGTAAGGACGCAATAGGTGTGACGAGAACAATTCAAGTGTAAAAAATATTCGATTAAAGAACAAAGAATTTAGTGGAAAGCATCAAAACTGATAAAGTGTAAAAACGTCAAAAATACTAGAAATCACTTTATTAGAGAATTATTTGACTGAAGTATATAATTTACAAGTTTTAGGAGAATTCAAAAGTCGTTTATATGTTAATCCATTTTGACTGTTATCATATTGTTTTTTTTAAGTCACAACATTTAGGCACCATTGGCCTTTAACCTTCTAGGAATTTTGAACTGAACGCTTTAATTCATTGGATATTTACACCCTCTTTTAGCTGCCCATGTGATATATCGTTTAATTCTCCATAGCTAATTCATTCCTGTTTCTTTGCTTTTCTCACTGTGAATGAACTCAATAACAAGTAACTAGAAGCACTTAAAGTTTTACCCCCTAAGATAAGGTAGCTGAATTTTGCATCTTGATAACTTCCATATGATTCTCATTTTTATCCTAGAAAAAAAATTCTTTGTTTTTGATGAGATTCAGTGAGATTTCTCTAAGTGTAGAACCTGTTACATTACAAAAAGAAATTGGCTCGTTTAAATGACACATTGAAGCAGAAAGACTTATTTTTGGGAATGTTTGCAATTTTCGTCTTCATGCTGCAAATATAATGCAGCAAACGATTATGTGGCTGAAATGGAAAATGAAGAATAACCTATCGGCTCCAAACTATCACAAGTTTAGATCCATGCAACAATTCTTGTTTATGCAGTAGTTGCAGTAATTTCAAAATTCTGGAAAAATCATCAATTCAAGACGGAATCATTTTTTCATGCTGAAATAAATTGAAAGATAGAATATGGACACAAAAGGATTGTTGCTTTAACTTTAAGTGTTTGTGTATGTCTTAATTTGTTTTGAGTAAGACTGATTGCTTTCGAGTGAATTTGACTCTAAATCAAGATTTTTTTTTTCAATTTTTAAAATATCAAATCCATTTATATAAAACTGTTTTTACTCATTTCATTGATAGAATTTGAACAATGAATCGGAGATTTCCCAATCAAACAAGTACGAATATCTGGGAAGTGTTTTCACCGAATACGAGAAATATGACACCGAAATCCGAAGGCGCATTGGAATAGAGAAAGATGCCTTCGAAACTTAATCAAACTACTAAGAAACAAGAAAGTTTCATTAGAAATAAAAAAAAAAGAATGACGTTATGTACTATCTATCTTTCCATATGACAGTAAATGGCAATGAATAACAACGAAGTTTTAAGGAAATGGAAACAAAAAAAGACCTTTATATTTAGACTCAGAAAGAGACGACTGGAGTTTCTAAGGCACATAATAAAGAAAGAGGGCTTGGAGTATTTGACACTCACAGGGCATATTAAAAACAAGAAGGACAGAGGGAAACAGCTAGTAACCTACCTAACATTAGTGTAAATGGATGACAAAACATGAAGTTTTGGAGATCCATAGTCGCTCATGTCTGAAGGGATATGGCAGAAAGAAGAAGAAAAAGCAAGAAGAAATGACTAACTATTAACTGTAAGAAGTTAGAATGAATAATTGTCAGCAAAAGCGACAATCCAACATGTAAGTTACGTATAAGGATGTTAAAATCAAGTAGGTATTGAAAATTAACTGACTGGGTAGTTTAGTAATCTATGATGGAATGTAACATACAGAAATCCAAAAGTGCATAAAATAGCGAAAGATGCTTTTAAGAGATTGAGCAAGATATCAAGTAATCGAAAATTGTTTTGGTAGTGAATGCTGGATAATTTTGTCACAAATAAAGAAGACATTCTAGAGAGGAAGGTTGAGAAAATCATGAAAGATTATGAGGACGTTTTGAGAATTGGAACTATAACGAAATTGCTGCTAAGCTCTCAGAAAAGAGAGCTGAATGTTTTGGCCTTAAGGACACATATGGAAAGAAAACGCGCATAATTTCTCTCTCTCTCTCTCTCTCTCTCTCTCTCACACACACACACACACATATATATATATATATATATATATATATATACAGGGTAGGACAAAAGTAGGCTTACAGTTGTTTCACTATTTGATTTACGTTTTAGACCTCACTTACTGTTCTTTCAGTAAGTTGGAGCACCTCCGCCTTAACCAAACCTTTCCACACCGTTGGTTCGGAAGAGGGTCAGCAACGAATGGTCACAACGTTCACCTGACCTAACATCAATGGATTTCTTTTGGTGTGTGTGTGGGCGGATGTAGTAAAGAACAAAGTTTAAGAGAGAAATACCCACACCGTGGATGAATGAAAATATTACATTTCAGAAGTATTTATTGGAATTGATGCAGATGAGGATTTGTCGTGTTGTGTGTCATAGTGTTCTGGAGACGTTCGAGGAATGTTGCAATGTTGAAGGAGGACATTTTGAGCACTAAAAATATAAGTAAAATGTTAAACAAATGTACATAAACAACAGTTCTGAACAATTATGATTGTAATAAATAAATATAAATGTAATAAAATGTTTAAAAGAAATGTAATGTGCATACCTACTAAGTGTCAGCTGACTTTTGGCCCACCAAAGAAGGGGAAGAATCAAAGGAAAATAGCATGTAACATATTTGAAGAAATCTGAAGAAATCGATGGAGCAAAGAGGCGTTATGAACGAGTAAGTATTGTAAAAAGCAATAAAAGATAGGAAGATGTGGCGAACCATATTCGGCCATGTTCTGAAGGGACGGAAGAAAGAGTGAGAAATAAAGAGATAGATAGATAGAGAGAAATATATATATATATATATATATATATATATATATATATATATATATATATATATATGAGAGAGAGAGAGAGAGAGAGAGAGAGAGATGTGTTAGAATCCTCAATTCTGTAAGTGGTTTTCTAAAATTAAAACCACTCAGTAATTTTTTAACCAATTTTGCATCTCTCTTGGCTCTCGACATGCTCTGAAATTTTATGAGTGTTTGGCGTGGTGCATTAATCATTCCCCATTCACTGTTATGCCTTTTTACATCATTCCCTTACATTCTCTCTGCATAATCAACGATATATTCACTCAGACAATCGTATTGCCTGTTAATCAACAAACATTTTCGCAAGACTTGTCTCTTTTAATCACAAATTTGCTCAAGTATCGACATGCGTTCAAAGAGCTACAATAATAAAATGTTATTTTTATAGAGTTTAACTGTCTCTTGAGATTTTATTTGTTTATATGAAAAAACAAGTTAAACTGCAAATGGAAAAATATTTTCTCTTTCATAATACATGTATTATGAAGGAAATGTTTCTAATGTTTATAAAGTTGGAAATTCCAATATCATGTATTGGGTTATTTGATGAAAACATGAATAATATTTTTTCTTAATGAACGCTGCAAACACAATCCTCCGTGTCACAAAATAACCGAAACGAATGTGTAATAAGAAAATATATATATATATATATATATATATATATATATATATATATATATATATATATATATAAACAGAAGAAGGAAACATTAAGAATAAAATTGAACCAACATAAAAAGCCGAATGGGAAAAATAAAGTCAAACTGAATTTAATGGAAAACAAGAAAATAAAGGGAAAATAGGAAAGTAGGCTTTAGAGGTCTTCCCTGGCTTTTCCTTATAGAGAATCAGTATCATAAGCCTCTTCCCCTCTCTCTCTTTAACAAAAATAGAAATGTAGGCTTGAGATGTCGTCCCTGAATCTTCCTTATAGAGAATAAGTATTATCTGTATCTCTCTCTCTATCTTTCTCTTTCTATGTACATATGTGTCACACCCTGAAATTAGGAGATATTGGGTCATGAAAACAATTTATTATACAAGAATAAATAAAAATTCAAAACTATCCTGAATTGAGGCTTGGAAATTAACTTAAGCCTTAGTAAGAGTAAGAAACGATGGAAAGAAAATGAAGAAATAGATTAAAAAATATAACGAATAAAGAAAAAGAAGAATATCAGAAAGTGAAAAGGAGGGGGATAAAATTAATACATTGAAAAAAGCAAAAAAAAAAAAAAGGCAAAAGAAGAGAGAGAGAGAGAGAGAGAGAGGGGAAGGATAAAGAACATTAAGACTTCGTTATCAAATTTTCTTTAAGGCAAATAAACGAAAGAGAAAGGTAAGTTTTTCAAATTTGATAAAATAAAACAAAAATAGAGTTGAAACCATTAATTTATAGTCAGTATAGAAAAATGGACTATAGGATAGAAAAGTACGTAGAAAGGCCGATTTAAAGGAAAGGAAAACGTACAATATCCTTGAAAGGCAAAAGGAAATCTACTTGAAAAGAGAAGCATGATTTGCATGTCATGGGGGAAATGATTACCGTTAAATCACTTCCGGATGCCTACAAATCTCTGAAAACTCTCTTCTGTTGGGAAGAAATAAAGAAAAGGAGTAGCGAACAAAATGGCGGAAAATATATTTGTAATAGACCGCTGCTACCCCGATACGGGAAGAGAAGGGCGGACTATTCTCGTAACAGGATTAAAAAGTTAAAATGGTTAGGACGCAAGAAAGAAACGTCCATAAAATTATGCAAAAACTGAAAATATATCATTTATGTATTAATAAATAAGACGATTTTGGATGGAATTATGCCGAGGTTTAGTAAATATTTTTAAAGTTTTGAATATAGGTTTATTCCTCATCCAAGAAGTCAGAAGAGGTGTAAGGAATTTTTAAAAGTATTTCACCCCAAGCAAGGCGAGAGTGCCACTAGTTCGCAGGGGGTTACATAGAGTGACGGTGAGAGAAAAATTGTGTATAGGGGGAAAGAGGAAAGGAAAAAAAGAAAACCGGGGTTCAAGACATCAGAAGATAGAGATTGACGTTGCATTGAAAGTTTTGAAGATTGCAGCTATCAGGAAAGCAAACAAACGGAAAGGAATTCTACAGGCGGAAAGTGCGGGAAAAGAAGCTGTTGGAGTAGAAGTGGCGGCTACATTTAACTGTAAAAGGGTGGGACCTAGATGCCAGTCTAGTAGCACGCTTAAATTTATGTAGTTGGGAAAAAAAGCTCGAAAGAACAATAGCCAAAAGAAAAGAAAGAGGGAAGACACATCCCGTCAGTGAGAAAGTGACTGGAGTCAAGATGCCAAGTCAGGATCGATTACATTGCAGATCCGTTTTTGGATTTTGTCGAGAACCTCGAGATGAACAGCTGGGGCACCAGACCAGATATGGCAACAGTACTCAATGGAAGGACGAATGGTAGGTTAGTAGATATGTAGGATGGATTCTGACAAGAAAAACCTTCTGGCACGACACAATCAGCCAACTTTCCTTGCAGCAGATGCAGATATTGATTCAATGTAGTTGTTCTACTTCAAGTCATTCGAAAACGTGAGGTCAAGAAAGTACAGAGAGACAGTCTCCATGCTAATGGCGAGCAGGGAATTATCTCTGTGGTGGCTAAATGAGATCAGTTGGAGGCATTAAAATTTACAAGCCATTTCCTACCCCAGTTAACCACTGATTAAAGGTACTTTTCAAGAGCAGCGGCCAGGTTGATTTTGTCAGCGCTGCCGGGTTTACTATTGAGACAGGAGTAAATGGTAGTGTAATCTGAATAGATGCCTACTTGGGAGCTGATGATATCAGGAAGATCAGAAACAGTGTAAGACCCAGGATAGAGCCATGAGGACCCACGCATTCATAAGGAACTATCTGGAAACGTGCTCGTTCAGAACGATTTGAAAGGAATGATTGGATTAAATCAAATAGTCGCCCTGTAATACCGTATCACTGAAGCTTACGCAGAAAACCAGCATGCCTTTCTGTCGGACACCTTCTAGATATCTAGAGCCACAGGTCGACTTCGCCGTTCTTATCAAGAGTATGATATTTATATCCATTTATGGTTGTAAGCACATCAGCGATAGACCGGGCAAAGCGGAATATATATTGTTTGTCAGAGAGTAGGTCTTGAAAGGTAAGATGCTTAACCACTTCAGCATTAACTAAAGCCTCGATGACTTTGCTGAAAAACGGTAGGAGATTGATAGGGCGGTAATTAGAGAGGTCAGAAGGTTCTGCGGAGTTCTTAAAAACAGGGACAACAGACAAGGACTTACAACAAGTTGGAAAGCAGGAAACAGCGAGGCAATAGTTATATAGTTTGGAGAGAATTGGGGCCTGGCATATATAGACAGAAGTATAGATAAAAGGAAGAGAGAGAGAGAGAGAGAGAGAGAGTGAGAGAATTTTTTAGATTTGAGGAATATTCGTTTATTAGTTTACTGGACTTCAATGTTGGCTTCTTTTTCTTTCCTTCTTTTTTATTTCTTTTTATTTGATTAATTTTCTTTTTCTCCTTTTTATCAACTTCACTCTTTAGGCTTCTCTTTCATTCTTTTCTTCTATTTCCTTTGTTTGATTTCTTTCATTAGTTTTCCCATTCCTTCTTTATTCTCATAATGAAAGATTGTGAGTAATTATTCATCATTCGTTTTTCCTTCACTATATTCATTGTTTTTCGGTTTTCTTTTTAACATTTTATTAATTCTGCATTCAACTTTCCGAATTTTTCTTCTTCCAGTTACATTGTTTTTCTTTGACTTTGTTGATACATTCTTCAATTTCTTTTGTTGCTACTTCTTTTTCTTTGAATCTATTGCAGATTTCCATAATGTCATTGTTCATGAACGTTAACTTTCTATTGATGGATGAATGTAGGTTGAACAAATCCTATTTGCCATCTTCATCTTACAGTTGAATGATTGTTGAACCAACAAAAATGGCCAATAATCAAGCTTGACATCATTTGCTCATGTAAACTCACATTACTTATGGTTGTTTTCGTTTCTTGCATTCGTTACTGAGGGATTCTTTCTAGTAACTATGCTAAACCTAATTTGTCTGCCATTAATAACTGCCTTGTGGCATGATTTCAATAATTTTACAATTGAAACATACTTACCTACAAAAATTTACACACATACATGCATACAGAGAGAGAGAGAGAGAGAGAGAGAGAGAGGAGGAGGAGAGAGAAGATTTTGGAAGTGAGTATTTATTATTACTATTATATTACAGTAAGTCTGGCACAAGGCCTAAAATTTGGACAGGCCTAAAATTCAGTCTTCTCTGTCCTATCTTTTAATTTAGTCACAATGACTGAACCATTCATTGGAATATTTATCCTTTCACCAAAATGTCCACATCTGTACTTATAAAATTCATACTACATGAATATACCAGGATACCACAATTTCTCTATGAGATCCTAACTATTTATATATATATATAGTTTTTGTGAGGTGGGACAATGATAATATGACAACATTTTAAAAGATTTCCCAAGAGGTTCATTCAATAAATAAGGTGAATTTTTCGGTATAAGGACTTCTAATACAGATAGAAGCTTACTTTTTTATTTTTTTTTTGTTTGTTTTACTTCTTTTTCACATGGATTTAATTTCTTTTGCAGATTAAAAAAAAAACTTGTTAAAAGAGTTTTGGCGATTAACAAAGATGGCCGACCAAGAAACATGCCCCAGGATTGAACAGCGGTCATTTATCAAGTTTTTGGTTGCTGAAGGGTGCAAACCAGTTGAAATTCATAGGAGAATGTCAACAAATGTGCCACACGTTTCAGCCAAAAAAATTGTTTAAAGAAGGACGGAGCAGTGTTGAGGATTCTGGGAGGCCTACAGAAGTGAGGTCTCCTGAGGTGATCGAATCAATCAATGACCTCATTCAGTCTGACAGAAGGGTGACAGTGGATGATATTGCAAGGACTTTGAGCTTATCCGTTGGGACAGCACACAAAATTGTTCATCCTTGGCTACTCGAAGGTCAGCTGCCGGTGGGTGCCAAAGATGCTTACTGCAGAGCATAAACAGAGGAGGGTCGAGTTGTCCCAGCAGTGTCTCTCCCGCTATGAGAAGGATAGTGATGAGTTTCTGAAGAAGGTGGTCACATGTGACGAGACATGGGTTTGGCACTATGAGCCTGAGTCCAAACCGCAGTCCATGGAGTAGGCACGTAGGCTCTCCAGCGAAGAAGAAGTTCAAGTCCCAGCGTTCCACGAGGAAGGTGATGTTCACCGTTTTTTGGGATATGCAAGGCCCAATCACCATTTCATTCCTTGAGAAAGGAAGCACTGTGAACAGCGCCAACTACTGTGAACTGCTGAGGTAGGTCAAGAAAGACATAAAGAACAAACGCAGGAGTCATCAGTCAGAAGGAGTCATTTTGCATCATGACAACGCAAGACCTCAGACAGCAGCCCAAACGGCGCAGACCATCAATGAGCTGGGCTGGGAACTGTTCCCTCATCCCCCTTACAGTCCAGACCTTGCCCCTTCAGACTTTCACCTGTTTGGTCCCTTGAAAGCGTTCACGAGAGGCACGAAGTTTAAAAGTGACGATGAAGTCAAAAGTGTTGTGAGCGACTGGCTGAGACATCAGTCCAAAGATTTTTACGCTGAGGGAATACGGAAGCTTGTGCACAGATGGGAAAAGTGTGTGACAGTGCTGGGAGACTACGTTGAAAAAAAAGAAGTAAGCTTCTATCTGTATTACAAGTCCTTATACCGAAAAATTCACCTTATTTATTGAATGACCCTCGTATATTCCATCATTATAGTTGTTTCGATTTGAAGGCACACTGCAAATCATTGTGATTTCTCATCTTGAACATGGCTGCTCTTTTTCCGAGCAAACCCGTCTGCTCAAGCCCATTTGTATTTCTTCAACACCCACAGAATCAATATACTGCAACTATACTGAGCGTACCTCAGTTTAGCCAGTTTATTTGACATTCGTTATTGTGTTGGTGCTATCATGTCTTTGTCACCGTCAAAAATATGGTAGGTTTCTTTTTGTCAATTTTTCCTGTATTTTTTTTTCACAAAAGTAAATCAACTTTCCTGTTGAATAGAAGAAAAATGAAATATAAAGCGCGATTAGCAAACGGTAATCTAACTGGATTGAGACTTATAAAGCACTGATAAGTTGAAACGTTATAAGTATTAAAAGAAATTGTTATCGGGTCAGTAAAGCTAGTTGGGTTAATCACAATACATACTGAACTGCTAAATAATAATTAAGTTTATTTTATTGATTTAAACTAAAAATGATTGCCGATATTGAATTAAGCTAAACTAAACTGTACTTTCTTGAGACTAGATGTGTCGCCATTTGAAAATTCCATTTTTGTTTCATTAAAAAGTAAATTGGAATAATACCACATCAATTGGAATTGACGATGAATTTCAACAAATGTAATTTTGTATCCTAATTTCGATGTTGCATTGACTACATTTAAACTTCAACTTGTTTTTTAAAAGGAAAATTAAAACAAAAATATATTGTGAATGCAGTATCCAAATTCTCCCCATAATACAAAAAAAGAAAATCTTATAAACGAATGTAGGAGAAGAATAAAAAGAAAAAGAAGAAAAATAACAAAGAGAATTTGAAATATGAAATTCTTTCATTTCACTCGCATCTTACTGAAATTAGCTGTCACTGATCAAAATCTGTGGACATAGTCTATAATTGATAAAGCTATTCGTTGATTTGTGTAATTTGGCGTAAGAATGAGATACGTTTAACAATCTTCTCCAATATCACTTGGCCATAATCCAGAAAGCAAAAGTAATGATCTGTTGGCAATTCCAACTGACCAGTCGTTAATAAACTGTCAATTGGAGTTAAAGAACCCAAAAATGAATTTCATCAGCAATCCATATTTGCTGAATTGGCAGCGAGCTGATGTTGATACCGGGTTTGGCTCTAAGAAGGTAAACAAGCTATAGAAAGGTAAACAAAATGAAGACAATAGACAGTTAAACACGAACATAATATTATTTAGATTAAAATGTTATCCTTTTCTAAGTAGACGTATGAATGGCTAAGGTACCGAGTCTTTGAATTGATGGCTGTTGAAAAAGTAATGTTTATTAAATTTGATCACCTAAACGTTATACAAGGACGTATATAACTTTATATAAGACTTTATACATTATGAAATGGACAAAGTCCGACAATTATTTTAAGACATTTTTTATGTTTATACATTCTTTTTTATTGATACAAATATTTAAGTAAATGCTCTGTTTATAGCCTGACGTGCTTTACCGATTGAGCCACAAGAAAAGCATTTCGGTTAGCAATGTCGATTTTACTGTTTTTAAACTACAATTTTCCATGATTTTCTCTCGTACATTCATATCTGCCCGATGCGTATCCAAATGTAAACAAATGATGTCACACATTATGAAATGGACTAAGTCCGACAATTATTTTAAGACATTTTTTATGTTTATACGTTCTTTTTTTATTGATACAAATATTTAAGTAAATGCTCTGTTTATAATAAACAGTATTAACGGCATTTACCGGCCTGAAAATCGACCTTGCTAACCGAAACGCTTCTCTGTGGCTCAAGCGGAGACGAGACAATACAGACGAGATAAAAATAAACACTTTTTCGAGTTAATGTGTTCTTGCAGCTTTTGAGGGCTTCCATAAAAATCTGGAAATTATTCTGTTCACATGAGGATCGACGTTCATTTAAAAGATTAAAATCAACAAAATATTTTGAAATTTTTGTATCTTTAGATTTTATGGAGGGAAAAATAAGCAATTGTCTCAAGTTTTATATAATATGACTAATTCACTATTATTGTTTAACCATTTTTAATTTTTACTTCTCTCTTGAGATGAAATACTTTAGTATTTCACCTCAAGCAAGGAGGGAGTGCCACTCTTTTCTCTCATTAAAGCTAGTTTTTTTCTTGTTCTTATCCTGAAAATATTTTCAATTGATCTCCATTCTACATTTTTATAATTTCCAAAATTGTGTTCCCATAATTCAATAACATTGCAATATAGTTTCCCCTTTGAGCTTATATCTTTCTTAAAATCCATGTTATTAAACATATAACGAAATGTAAAATAATCTATCAATAAAAATACTTTTATGCACATTTACTCATGTGATGAACAATTTTGCATAATAAAATCTTACACATTGTCATTGTAAATATTTCTAATAAAAACAGATATTATGAGTTGAAATTCATTTATATTTATATTTATATTATATTATTATTATATTATTTATATTTATATTATATTATTATTATATTCATTTAATATTTATTAGATATTTGGAAAAATGAACCAACATCAGTAGGTCAATACCAATTTTATTGTGAAAACTTTGACTTGCATAAAAATTTAACACAGTATATATAGTTGTATTCCTATCTGAAACAGCTACAATCCTGTTGTAGTTTATTAATCGAGTATTTTATATGTGAAATCATTAGTGTAGATAAACTTTTTAAAAATGACAGGTTTTATTTACGCTTAGGGTCGAGTGCGCATGCATGTGTGTAGGCGAAATGCTTTTAGGGGCAGAGGAAAAGGAAGTTTAGCATTCTTGTGATTTTCGACGAGTGTAAAAGATTCAGCAGATACTGGGAACAGTAAGAAGGAAATACATTTAGGTGGTCAATTGTGATTCATCATATTCTATGCGGCGAGTGGCGAGTGCAGATGATTTGTTTTAAGTCATTTTTCTACGAAAAACGAAAGTTATACACCACAACTAAGAACGTCAAATAAGAAGTTAACGTTTGAAAAAGGCTAGTTACACAAAAGAACATTGACAGCAAATTATTTTATGATTAATTTACAGGAAATTAATCGTATTAGCTAAACAACAACAAATGAAATAACATATATTGATAAAAAGAAAAGAAAACTTGATAAAACTGTTAACACTTAGAGAACATTTGCGATGCGATAATCATTGGCAGTAAAACAACAATAATTTACCTTTATTTTACAAATTCGTTAATTTGTAAAATAAAGGTAAATTATTGTTGTTTAAACTTCATGTATTGTTGCTTCGAAAGTATTTACTTCCTATTGTAATATGTTAGTGGTCAAAGATGCCAGAAGCAGATGTAAGTGGTATAACGGCATTGCTAATAACGCATAGTCATTTTACTTGTCACGGATAGCAGTTTGGCAAAAAAGTCTGGCATAAAAGTACACACAAAGCAGAGGTGTGTCACTGAATTCATTGACGCCTGCTGAACATTTACGGAGACCAAACAGTGGATGTGAGTACAGTTAGACAGTGGGTAATTACTTTCAGCCGAACATTTGTTAGCCCAGAAAACCAAAAGTACTTCGAAAGTGTATAGACAATAATGGAGACTATATGGAAAAATAGTATCTGAAAACACACACACCATCGGAGTCGTTGTATCTGTTGTAGTTTGTGTGGAAATAAACACGAGGCATTACCTTCGGAGTATCCATTGTAGGTACATCGATTAGATTTGAGAAGAAGCGGGCGAACATTAAAAAATATTTTTCTGCTTCTAATAATAGACAAAACCAACCAAGCAGTACATATTAACTGGAAGAGTTTAAAATCTCTTTATTTTCTTCTGGTTTGCTTCCAAAGAAAACTTTAAAATGATTTTCTCTGAAATTTCCACGTGGTTTTCTACGAAGACGAAAATAAACAATTTGTTCAATCATAACACTTTCGCACCTTCATTAATTCATCAACTCGTGTCAAATTATCCACACAGGAAACCACTATATTTAGCCATTGAAAATTAAGAAAAACAATTTTCAACGATGTATTTTTAGCTTCTTACTAAGTATTTTATCAAGTTGTCGCCCTCATGAAGTCGACAGCGGCCAATTAAGTAAATATAGCGAGGTTTTCGACTTATGGGTCACTGTCTTATAGATAAAAAGAAAAAAATAGCGGACCTTAGAGAAAGAAAATGCAAACACTTGCGCACGCGCTCAAAAGCGAAGTTGGGAAACTCTTGACATTTAAATCAGTTAAGTAATTAAATAACAGTTGCAGATTTGGCAGTCGAATCTTGATAAAATGATTTACTGAAACGGACAAAAATCAGACTGAATCATGTCCATCAGATAATTCTTAAAATTTAAACGTTGAAAAGGACTCAGAAATAATATTTATAAGTAATCAATATTTTTTTAACATGCATAATTTGTGATTTTATTTTTATTGATTCGTATAATGGAATATTAATTGCCAACAAGCATGTTTTTCGTAGTTGTTTTTATCATTTAGGAACATGAACATATTCTGATGTAATTCGTTTTTGTTAATTTCAACATACATGTATATAATAATAATATTTATTATATTGTAAGCATCGTCAGAATACATAATATACTGGTGTTGCAAAAAGAACAACATTTATCATCAATAAATGTTGCACAAGCAACATACCATATGTGAAATTCTATTTTTTTGTATTATTTGTAGTGATAATAGTAATCAAGTAACTGCAAGAAAAATGGAAACCCAGGTTTTTAAAGTGGGTCTCTTTTTATGCCAATGATAAAGTCTATAACAATCAAGCGTTCAGCCCATTAATAGAAAAGCTCATGATGTAATTATCAACACAGATTTGGAAATATCCATTTATAAATATTTTGATCACTTTTTCTTTTTCTTATCATCCCAAGTCAATAATTGGCAGTTTGAATGCTTTCTAGCATAAGTAAAACAATTCATGCACTGTCGCTTTTTAATTAATGCAACCTAGTTTTTCAGTTTCTACTAATTTTAGAATTACTGCAATAATATACATTGATTTATGCACTAGTGTTCTCATCTTATTTGTTATAGTCACAATGTTTCGGCTGTTATATCATTCAGCCTCCTTCAAGTGGTAACATATAGGGACCTCCATGAGATCGATAAAAAAAGAGCATAGCATGATGAAAAAGACGCCAAACTTGACGAAAACAAAATTTTATCGTCTAAATGTTCATGTTATTATTAAGAGGAAAGATCAAAGTATTTTGGGGATATTTTTTTACATTTTTAATCGTTCCGAGCTTGTTTTTTTTTTTTGAGTCAGCAAAATTGACAGATAATCGATTATGGCATCCATTTTTTCCATTTTATAAAAAAGATGGAAATCTCCCTTTAAATTTCTTTTAAAAATCAATTATCATTTTTTCGAAAATTATTTTAAGAAAATCAGAAATTATAATGCTTATTTAAAATATTTTGAACCAAGGTTGACTAAGCTTCTGCGCAGAAAAAATGTAATTTGAAAATAAAACAAAGCAGGTCATAACCTTTCGCGTCACTTAACAGGTGATGAATAACGTATTGACGGATTTACGTGATCATAATTTGTTCTACGGAAGCTGAAAAGTGAAGTTATTTAGATTTAAGTGAACAAATTATTTACCTCGTTATTTTTAAGGAAAACTTTCAGCGCTCTAATTTTTTTTGTACTTAGCTTTCACCTTTATGTTTACGATGCTTTATGGAAAATATATCATAAAGAAATTAAAATAAGACTGTTAAGAGTGAGATTAAATTTCATATTTCATAAGAAAGCTATCTAATTAATTTATAGGTATCTTTCTTATTTTATCATAAGTGTACATAAAATATTATAATTTCATATACATTTATTAAATTTTACTGTGTTATTTGTATTTCCATTCATTTTATTATTAATTTTGATATTTCATTTATGGAAAAATGTCATAACTGAAATTAATATAAAAATAAGATCATATAAATTTCATAAGATGATACTGATACTTGTAGGTACCCTTCTCAGTTGAAATTGAAAAATTAAATTAACTTCTCCACATGTGTTTCGCATAAGTAAAGGCCTTAACAGCGGGGAACAATGCTTAACTCAAATAACGCAACTTAATTGTATTCTGTTTGGTCTTCCGTACTTTATGATCACAGCCCGATTATAAACACAAAATTAGATTTCTTAATTACTGCGGATCCTCTGATTAGTCAAAATGATATCATTTACAAGGCGCTAAAAAAAGATCTATCTCATAAGGACACTTAGGAAACCCGATGCGGCTTTTAACTAATTTTATAATATTTTAACAACTTAAATGTAAAAATCTATTATAATTAAGAAATAACAAATAATTGTATTAAAAATTCATTTTACATCGAAAAAATTTTTTGCTTTCAGAAAATATTGTCCATATTCATAAAAAACGACCAAAGCATTTGAAATTAAATATCTTTGTTTTATTGAGTTTTGTATGTTACAATTCAGAACTGATTTTCAGGTCGGGGGGGTCCAATTAAAAAAAAAAAAAAAAAATGATTTGCATTCCTCAAAGCCTTGTGCTTTTAACTATTGTAATCACTAAACCCGATGCGATTGAATTTCTAGCGTTTTCATAAAATTAGTTATGTGGGGTGGTAATAAATATAAAAAGTATTTCTGCCATGACTTTAATAAAAAAAAAACTTATTTATAATAATTTCGATCATCTGTGAATAGTTTCTGAATGTTTCATTAACACCCGACAATTACTTTTATTTTTGCAAGATTTTCCAAATTAATGTGTGTCATACAAAAAAAAAAAAAAAAAAAAAACGTGCTAAAAATTGTCTATGTTATTTTACTAGTTCCGGTGATAAAAAGAGAAACAAAGTTTTTTTAATCAAAATTTAGACTATTCTAAAAAGAGAGAAAATTTTTTTAAAATAATTAAAAAAACTTTGGCCTTTCCTCTTAATAATAACATGAACATTTAGACGATAAAATTTTGTTTTCGTCAAGTTTGGCGTCTTTTTCATCATGTTATGCTATTTTTTTTTTTAGCGATTTCGTGGAGTTACCTACATATACAGTATGTGAAATTCTATAGTTGGTAACATTCCGGAAATTTCGAACCAAGCCCTTTCTGGTATCAGTTAACTTTACTTCGTCTTGTTGCTTGTCTTTTTCGTTGAACCAGCGTATAGGACTTTTTTTTACATTACTCGTCATAGGGATTAAACTTTTAAACCCTAGACCGACAATAACAAGAGCCACTTATCTAACGCTTTTATCTACTAGGTCTACGGGACTTATGATTAAGCGCTTGAATGACTACGTTAGAAATTACGAAATATTCAAGAAGAACTCGAATGATAACTCGCTTAAGTAAAAAAGCACGAAAACTCATTTTTTTGCAGAATATTTTCTGTTGTTTTATCGCTTAAGAAGAAGATGGAAAAGTGAAAAATTAGCAGTTTATTTCAAATACAATAGTTTTAAGAATGCAGATAAAAAAATTCTCCTCTGGTATTTAATACTGGTAAAATCTACAGAAGAACCATTGTATGTAAAGACTGTATATGCTATTTATACAACCATCAAACTTATTTTCCGTTTACATCTAGAATTATGAAGATGTTATATCTATAAAAATATAAAAATATATTGATTGATTACCACGCTAAACCATTTCAATTCTTTTGTAAAGACATTATTTTCTGTTATGGTAAATATGTTTTACATTTAAAATTTATATGTGAAAGATCGACATATGCAAACGGAATAAATAAATCGACAGGAAATGGTTGTGGATTTGGCAACGATGGATGATTTCATTTCTTCTGGCACTTATGTCACTCGCTTCGGCACACACATTCACAGTATATAAGTCAGTTCTTGGAGGTGTGACTCAATGATAAAGTATCAGCCTGAAAATGTGAAGTTCCAACCCACACTAGTGGAAATTAATACTTATGAAAAAGAAATCTAGTTACGAACAATACTACAATTTGTATACACGTAAAATCTTGTTACATAATTGTCATGCCAGGTTCACAATCGTTTTTAAATATTTAGCAAAAATATGAGAAACTCATTTCTTAAATCAATAATAAATAATCTTAATTGTAGATGATTCTTTAAAATTAATTTAATTAATCATATTATTATTATTATTATTGTGAAACGTTTGAATGCAGGATTGTGAAAACGTGAAATGTAAGGCAAACAAAAAGATCAGTTTAAGTTCAGGAGAAACACGGTGATGGTTGCATATATATTAACAGATGCACTTACACACACAGACACAAAGATTTTTCGAGTATATATATATATATATATATATATATATATATATATATATATATATATAGAGATTATAAGAAAAACATTTTTGAAATCGCTACGCAAAAGCTTTCATGTTTCAATACTATGATTGTATTTCTTCAGGCGGTGGTAAGTAACTGGTGATTAAGTGATTAAATGATTTCTTTAAGAAAATTTAAAGTTAAATGGGGGGAATAAGGTCAGAATTAAAAATAGACTTGTAGATATGTCATGAGTAACCGATTAAATGTCAATGTACACTAAATAGAAAAGTAAGCTCAGTGGTGGTAGTGGGTGAGTTATATTTTATGTCACGATAAACTGGAACATAGACTGGCCATCATTGACGATTGCGTTAAACATGCCAGCGACAATTGTATCGTGATTGTAGACAAATATGACACATTCATTTTTTTGAAAATGCGTTGAAGTGAGGGGTAGGTTAATCAGACGTAAAATTAACAGAAAAAAATTTAAAAAAAAATTGTAATCAGGAAGCTTCTTAAAGGGCCTGTAGATAAAATTAAAGATGTGGAACATCTATATAAGATATTAATAATATTAAATGGACAGTAATACATAGCAATATTTAAGCTGAATAAACAAAATAAGGTACCCGTACAGGATAGACCATTTATACTAATAATTTATGGTTATAAAAAATGGTAATATACATATTAACATTAAAAAAAAAATTAACTATATTTTAAGGTAAAAAAAATCCCTTACAATAAAGGTAATTTACATTAACTAGAAAAAAAGGCTTAGACAGAAGCGTCTATCTTTTTAAATTTGGATTTTTTAATGTAACTATGGCAACAAAAACATTTCGATTTCATTTTTGCCTTGAAAAAGTCGGAAGACGAAACGCGTCGGCAAAATCTAAGATTTTTTTCCAATTGTCATTTTATACCATATATATATATATATATATATATATATATATATATATGCATATATTTCATAATTCTTTGACTGGGTCATACAAACAATAAGCATCGTTAGAGAGAAAATATTTTACGTAAAGAAGTCCTTAACAAATAATATATAAATAGCGATCTTATGCATTGTGAAAGAAGCGAAATTGCTATTTAGTTTGGCGTATTGCAGTGAACAGTCGACACAGAAACAAGGTATTGGCTCTGAAGTGTTTTTCTTCACAAAAAAAAGTCAGTCATATGCACCTCTTCACTAGCGTTCATCCTCTCCCGACATTTGATCTCGTTTCAACATCATTTATATTTTTACTGTTCATGTTGTATTTCCTTTTTTGGTTAAAAGACGTAGTGAACTATTTCAAAATGCATTGAGAATCAGAAAGGCCATCAGTTTATCGCTAAATATGTAGCTTAAATACAAAGTTGACTTTGGATTGGCTGTTTGTCCTTCTCATATAATCGAGCGTGTATGTCAACTACAATACATTTTAAACGTTTCTTGGAATAAAATCATCATCATTTACTTAATGAAGCTCAAGTGAAAAACCTGGTTCCCGAGGAAAAGAAAAACGCGAATTTAAGTCTCACATATATATATATATATATATATATATATATATATATATATATATATATATATATATATTATATTTCCGATCTGTGTTGTGGCGGCTGCAGAATGACAGTCTGAAAGTTACGATGAAAAAACAATCAAGCTGAAAAAATATTAATCAAGAATTAATGATAAAGCAATCTTTTTATTTTCATAATCCCTGTGCTTAAGTAAACAGTGAATATTTGCCATAAATAGCGATAAAAGTTTAGTGTGCTTTACTTTTCATGCGGGTTGTATGGCCGATATAGGCGCACAAAAAGTGAAATTGTCGAGCCGATGAACATTAACGATATCATTTGAAATAATAGGACAAAACAACAAAGGCATGAATATAACTGAATTACTTAACTGTTGCGATACGTAATCTAATAAGTGTTTAAAATGATATTTCGTTTTTCTAGTAGGCAACCTTAAAAGAAGACGAGCGTTTTTGTGGGTGTGCATAAAAAATTAATGGAGACCGCTGTCTCCTGTTCTAATGATAAGATGAGTGAGTGTTTTAGTTTAGGGAGTAGTACAAGCAAAGAAGACAGCTTTCTTTAGGAGTGAAAAGAAGAGCTAAAAATACAGAGATAGTGAAAAGTTATTTGCTGGTCGGATCACTAAGATAATGCTTTGAGTATGGCTAAAATATTGATCTGTTGTAAGCACACTCTCACAGAACATTGGCTGCCAGCACAAATGTAGACTTTGTAAAAGTCGATGTCTGATGGATATGATAAACATTTTCAACAGATTTTTCTGAATAAAAAGCGATTGCACTATGTCTAGCCACAAATAAAGTTGTCCATATTGAGGAATATTTCTAGGCATATTGGCTTCTGATAAAACACTTAAATCTATAGCCAAATAATTACTATAGATTAATATTGAAAATAGCATTTAATGTAGCCAAAGAATATTTTGTTTTCAATGTACTCTTCACAGGTTTATGCTTAAATTTATTGTCTCATTCAACCAGATAATTGTGTGTAAACCTTTATAACTTGGACTTAATACATGTAACAACGTGGTAACGAATTTAACAATAAAGTTGTATTTTGCGGTGATTGTTTTTCATATTCTCCCACGGATATTATCAATAAAGAATGCAATTTTATTCATTTGCGCTGAGGCCTTGACAAAAAATGTTCTTCGAGAAAGACATTGAATACTATGTAGTCAAAAGTATTATTACAAGAGAAAACGTTAAACACTGAAATAATAAACATAGAAAACAATGCAATTAAAGAATTTTTTATGTCAATTATAAATTGATACATAAATGGTGTATCAAAGAAAACCAATATGACAGAAAGAAAAGCATCATTAGAGAGAGAGAGAGAGAGAGAGAGAGAGAGAGAGAGAGAGAGAGAGAGAGAGAGAGCTATTAAAGAACAGGAAATAAGAAGACAGAAGCTAATGATTGATATTGCATTTACATTTATGAAGATCAAAATTGACGGTGAGCAGAGTGAACTCTTGCTCTTCTCCACAAGCGAGAAGAGCAAGAGAAGAAACTATTAGTTTAGAACTTACGGTTGATTTAGCGATTTCAACTGTAAAATGATGAAACCTAGCTGACAATCTAGAACTACGCTTAAATTTATAAAATCGAGATATCAAAGAGGAAAGATCATTGGAAAAATTAGCCCATAAATATTTACAGAAAAGGCACAGAGAAAATGAAAAATGAAAGGCGTGGGAAAATGACTGAAGCTGGGATGTCAGATCAGAACCGATAACATTGCATATTCTTCTTTGGATTTTATCAAGAATATCTAAATACATGCAAGAAGCACTAGACCAGATTTAGCAACAATATTCAATGCATGGCTAAATGGTTGAAGTAATCCAGTGACTTGACCCAAAGATGTTTGAGTTCCGGTTTTGAATGCCCGGTCAAAGCAGAGGTTAACAAAAAACTTGCAGAGTTGATTTATTAAATTAACTGAAATTGAGATATCCAGAAAAGGCATGGCATGTGGAACTAGAACAATCTACCCCGATGGAAGAAATAAAGTATTTAGTTCGAAATTCCAACGTATATCACCTGAAAAAGGCCTGGGCGTACAACGGCCGAAACGTCATAAATAGGACAATAAAGATGAGGGAAAGAGTCTGAACAATGTAAATAGTATAAATAGCTTATTATTGTTGTTGTTATAAGTCTTTGAATGTTAATAGAAAAATAATCGGTTATAGAGAATGAAAAGAAAAAAAATAATGCAAAATAAACGTTAGGAATGGAAACAATTGTCGAAAATACTTCATCTTCCTTAAAAATCTTATGTTGATCTTTCAAGCCAGTTATTACTATTATTACCATAACATTAATTGTTTAATGGTATGTAAATTCGTGAAATAAAATAAAATTAAAAAAATAAGCTGTTATAATAAACCTTAGAAAATAGACGTGAAAAATATATAAGCAATATATATAAGATATAAGCAATTCTTAAATGTTGAAGAACGAAAAATGTTTGTAAATTTGATAGCACATTAAAAGGACCTTGACAATATGCCCCTGTAATAATAATAATAATTTTCTACAACACACTAGTAGAAAATTACTAATTTTTCTTTTTATGTAAACAAATAAAAAGTTATTCTGTTAAATAGTACATTGCTAAGTTAACTGGAATCACCAAGTACAGTCAACCAAGTACAGTCAACCAAGTACAGAGTTAATTAAAACGTAAGCTGTTCTGTTTCCTCTGCAATACTCTACTCTTTTGAAAGTGAAGGAAACAAATTTAATAGAATACGTTAAGTGTGTTCAATTACTTGAACCATCTTCACAACGGAAGTGTACAACTACAGTTCAGTTGCTTTTTTCGCCTCTCCAGCATTGAATATTTTATAGATTAATATTTCTTAGCCAGGAAACAATTCGAGCAGAAAATTTATTTGCATATTAAAAAATATTTGAAATTATGATTATGAAAACATTAAAAGTTTCAAATAGAAAAATGTATAATAAATAATGCACCAGGAAAATTATTTTAGAATTTCGGTCATGAAAAGAATGAACTTTTATCTTTGTTTTTCAGATCGTGCATAATTTGTATATATAAAAATACTGATTGGTTATAGGTGTGTATTGGCTCCTGTCATATTCAAAAAGTGATTGGTGGGGGAAGAACTCAGTATTAAAGATACAAAATCACCATTATAGCAAGTACAGGCATAAAGAAAAATAAATATAAATATTTGTTGATAATTGTTAAAGTTATCCCAAGAACATCCATGATAATGTCGGGAAGAGAGTAAGTCTATTGGGATTAAATCCTCGCCCGTTAAGAAGGAACATGTGCAACAGGTATCATCATCCAATGACTGTTAGCAAAACTATAAAGAACAATGACGTAAAAAGAAGACAGACAACTTGGAATCGACCTCTTGTCTGGTAAGGGTAAACATGAGCAACATATGTCACCGGACTGTCATCCAGGGGCTCTTTGCATCAAACCCAAAATAGTTTTAAGGACATGGAATGTTATAACAGTAAATAAATGTGGTCATAGAATATAAAGCAGGAAATAGGTTAAATGTTGATATTTTAGGTGTATACAAAACTAGGAGGGCCAAAAATGGAGTGTTATATATGCAAGCAAAGAAAAAATGAAAGAGGAGTAGGACTTGTATTAGACCGAGATACAGAGAAATGCATTCTGGGATAGTATCAACTATATGATTGTAGTTAAACTGAAAGAGGAGCCTTTTAACATATGCATCGTAGTTGTATATGCACTGACAGTACAATGTACGAAAAGAGAAACTGAAAAGTTTTACTGTATACAACATCCAGAGCTCAATGCAAATTATAGGAAATTATAGAGATGGTAAATTAGCACATTCAGACTAGGAACTCGTAATGAACATGGAGAAAAATGGGTTCACTGGTGTAAGGTGAATGATCAAGTAGTAGCCAATAACTTCAATAACATTCAAGACATATATGAACGTGAAGAAGGCCAGAAGGAAAAAAAAAACAAAAAAAAATAAATAAAATAAACCGACTACATAAAGATCAGTAAGACATTCGGGAATGTAGTTCTACAATGTAAAACATGCCGACTGCTGGAGCGACCAACTTTCTGTGATATGTATCGTTATAGTGAAAGTATGGAAATTAAAGAGGGCCAAGGTAGTACCCAAATTGCAATATAACAGACTCCTGAATGACCCGAATTTGAAGGAAAAGTATAGGGCAACGTTAACAAAAGGTATAATGATCTAAATTGAATGGAGATTAGAAGTAGAACACAGTAAGAGAAGCCTTAGTAACATCAATAAATGAGATCGTCCCAAAGAAAATTCAACAAAGAAAAAAGGAATGATAGATGAAATTCTCGACATTAAGAGACAGTAAACAAAACCAAGGTATAGCACAGAATAAAGGGCATGACACAAAGAAATTAGAAACAAATGTAGGCAGACTAAGGATGACTGACTCAACGGAAAGTGTGTAGAAACAGAAAGAATTAGCATTACATATAAAGCAGAATAAGAGAACTAACAAGACAAAAGACATGCTCATCAACAGTATGCATACAAGCTAAGGCTGGAAAACTGATAACAGGGAAAGAAAAATACCTCATAGATGGAACGAACACATCGGAGAACTCTACAATACGCAAAAAATATGAAGGATCAGAGTATTAAAATCTGAAGGGAAACCAGCATTGGTCAAAGCAGCAGAATCAGATGGAATTATAATAAAGATACTGACAGCTTTAGATGATTTCGGCACTGACAAAATTACAGACATAATAAATGTAATATATGACACCGGCAATATCTTGAAAGACCAAATAGATTCATTTTCATAGAGATGCCTAAGAAGCAAAAGGTAAACGAATGCAATCAGCCTAATAAGTCACATAACAAAATCCGAATTCTGATGAACAAAGCACACAAGAAATGTCCCGAAATCGAACAAGAATTTTCGTAGTTTCGTTAAAGACATTTCTGATATCAGAATGATATCAGAAAGAGCAAAATACGAATGTAAAAGGATATTTCCTTATATTTTATGGATCATGCAAAAGCGTTTGTTGTACGCTTCATTTATTTGGAAAGGATATTAGAATAATACAGAACTTATATTGGAAGCAAACAACCTGTATGAGGATAAAATTCACAAAAATATAAAGGGGCACCTTCTCACCAAACTTATTAAACCTCTATAGTGAAGCAAGCCTGAAAAAGATTAGAAGTCATTCATTATTGGCGGCCACGTAACTGGGACAGATAAAGGAAACTGCAGGAACTCCCACGGAAGATAGTTAAAATGAAAACGAGAAGAAAGGACTAATTAATTGTAAGAAGACAAAATGTATGGTTGTCAGCAAAAGGAACATATGCGAATTACGAATCAGGAATTCCAAAAGCAAATACATAAATTGAAATATCTAGGAAGTGTTTTAACGGATGACGAAAATGTGACAGCAAAATCCGAAAGCGTATTGGAATAGAAAAAGTGGCCTTTCAAAAGCTAAGCAAGGTATCAAGAAAAAGGAAAATTTTGTTAAAAACAAAGAAAAGAATACTAAACTATTATGTAATATCGGTTTTCCTATATGGCAACGAATGCACAGATGAAGAAGAGACCTAAAGCAACAGAAATGTGGTTCTACAGAAGGATACTGAGAACATCGTGGACTTGAAAAATGTTCTGGGGAAAATGGAAACAAAAAGGACAAATTATGCATCAGATAGAAAGAGTTGAAATTTCACCCTCACACGACATCATGAAAGCAAGAAGGTCAGAGGAAAGCATCGCATAAACTCTGCCTAACGAGCTTGTGTAAATGGTTGGCAGGACATGGATTCGAAGAGATAGCAGAAACAATTACTAACGGCTACGAAGGATAGGTAATTGTGGAGAGCCATGATCGTTCACGCTCTGAAAGGACAGTTTACATCATTTAATATATTTTTTTGTTTTGATGCAATCAGCTAAAATAGTTTTAAGACATAATTTTTAGCTTTGAATTGATTAGAGTTTCATTCATTTATATTCAGTAATTAAAAATTGTATGAACTTCAGACATTTAGATGTTGGAGGCTCGGAGCCATCGAAAGGTGTAATTGAGAAAGAAGCGAGTCACATGCCAATGAAAGAATTTCGGCTTTTGATGTTCATTGCTCCTTTGATTTAAGAAGTTGCGTAATTTTGATTTGCCAGCAGATCTTTTTTTTCTTTTCCATGAACCAAACGAAAAAAAAAACCGTTATTTTTAGATTACTGAAGCGAATTTAGAAAAACTTTTTGATAGAAAAGAAGATTCAATAGATTGAAAAAATGTAAGTTTTATAGCAATTTTTATATGATATTTTTCTTGTGAAGTCTAAAATGTGATAGAGTGTCTTCAGTTATTGGTTCATTCATAGAAACCTGTTCAATATTAGAAGAGGAGCTATTCAAATAAAAAAAAAGAATAAAATCAAAACATTTGGCCATTTGGTTCGATTTTAAAGAAAAAGGCTTGTTTTGTTTAATTTAACCAAGACAAAATTCAGAACATCATCTCTACATAATTTTAGCTTAGATTTGTTAGATATTAACAGCTTAATTTTGTTTGTTTGTTTTATGCAATTTCATCTGATTTTTTACAGCACTTATTAGTGTGTTTACAAATATTTTTCTCGATAATAAGAAAATGTAACATACTGTTGTTCAAAAAGAAAAAAAAGTATGCGAATCCGAGTCTCACACAAATAAACTGCATTATGTACAATAAATATGTCCAAAATTGATTGAATCTGAAGTTGAATAAACGTTGTTATAGTTGCAGTCGGATCCCTTCAATGAAAGGTTATTCCACTTGTCACATGATTTACTGTTTATTCAGTTTTTCTCAACCCAAATGTATGTAAATATCATCAACACTCAGTTTCAACACCTTTAATCACTGAACTCAATCCCTAAATTGCTATCCTACAACCAAAAATCTTCAAAGTGATTCCCTATTGTAAAGTACAAAATCATATTTTCATAATAAGTGAATGTTTTTCTCAAAACATGTTTCTACTGTTCGAAAGGAAAGAAAATTGTGCTTGAAGTTATAATCCATCAGAATCAAGATTTTTACGAAAAGGTTAGTTTTATTGTGTTTTTCTCTTTTCTTGATTTATTTTTTTGTAATGTCTTTTCATATTTGAATTTCAGATCTCTCAAAGAAATGTCACATGCTATGCGATTTGGTTATGTAAGTGCGTCCATTTAAAAATTATTTTCTTCTGGGACACAAATGGAGAGAAATAACTCAAAATTGCTTAAAGCACATAATTTTGGGCGACTAAGAAAATAGCAACGAGTTGTCATTAAGTAGAGTTGAATTGTGTAAGTCAATTTCAAGATTTATTCAATGGAAACTTGAAGTAGATGAACGAATCTCAAAATTGTAACGAGTTGATAAAAATGAGTGAAAATTAGTTGAAGTGCAGAGGTTTGTCGATTTTCAAAATGGAGTACAATAACGATTATTATGATTTTAGGAGCGTATCGATTTATTTTTCTGTAAGTAGAATCTTCGAGATTATGTCATGTAAAGTTCATATTTTGAAGAAAACTGTCTTATTTCTATTGAAATTTTTTCTATTTTTACTTAAATGCCATGACAACTGTGGATCTGCAGCGGATGGATTTATTGAATCAATAACCAGAGATTAATTCAACACATAGTTTACAAAACCGTGTCTCGATATTGCACAGGTTTCACGATTTTAATTAAATTTTTATAATGAATAAATGCTTTGAAGTCGATGTTAAAGATTGAATCTAAAAATACTAATACGTTTATTTGATGAGCAAGTGATATTTAATGAACAAAACATTAAACTAAAATAATTAGAATTTTATTGTTGAATAAATTTAGTGGTTCATTATCACTACTATCAATCTTCATCAGGATCTATCATCTGTAGACGTTTTTTTTTCGGTCATTTGCTAAGTTTTATGATGATAATAATAATAATAATAATAATAATAATAATAATAATAATAATAATAATAACAGCAATACAAAAAATTGTACTCACAAGTACAGCTCACCCATTATAAAGAGTTTTATCTATGCAAAATGTGTGTGGTCGTAGGCTTTGTTTTTTTTACAAAAATTATCAGTAGAAAATGACATGAAACCGTTTGTTATCTTAGATCTCTGTCTGAAATCCGGAAAGAAATATGAATACAACAGAAACCCAAGGAAAAATAATAATAATAATAATAATAATAATAATAATAATAATAATGATGCCCTAATCAGGCACAACTCTCATGGTTTCTGATCTTAATTGATTAAAATTGTTAAGATGTACTAATTTTGTAGATGAGCTACAGTAAATATCCCGTTAACTTAGCCAGTTAGGCATGTCCCCTAGGGGCTGACACACTGTTCCTCTCTGTTTATTAGTGGGAGCAGTAGAGGGCATTATAGCTGGGTATCATGAGGATCGTAATTTTTTTTTAATGCGACTTAGGAGAAGAACGGTCTCGAAGAATCAGAAATGAGTGTTGGAGTATTAATGAGACTTACTGTCACTTAATCTCCGGTGTAAGCCATCAGTTCTTTTATTTTTTTACAGTGAGGTTCACCCTGTAGAATGGCATTCGAGGTAGAGGATTACAGAGTAAGAGGCACAGTTTATGCGGATAGGTGGGGAAGATAGAGGTTTAAAATGTTAAGATTGTAGCGATCGGGAAAACATCCTCTTAGAATCCGGTTCCACAGAACAGTGGTTCATGGGAAGAACCTGCTCAAGTGAAACTTACTTCTCACCAATGGAATACAAAGGGAATGCGGATGGTTTGCTACAATGTGCGTGGTATGGCGGGTTTAGCCGTGAAAGGTGGAACCAAGGAATGCAGATTGTCCGGGCACTTTCTATGGAAATAGCGAAAGAGCAGTGAGAGGCTTGTGAGAGATGGCTTTCAGGGTGGAAATAATTTGTCACCCAACAGTACTCAATTTTAGGCCTGATTTGGCTCTTGCAAAAGTAGAGGATAGCATGAAGAGTCAGGTATCTACTAGAATGGTACAGTGAACCGACCATTTTCAGCATCTTTAGCGATGGATCGTATGCATTAGTTCTACTTGAGGTCGGGGGTGAATTTAAGGCAGATTACTCGCTCAAAACATGGGACCTTCCTGAAGGGATACTCATTCATCGTAACTGGTGCTAGTTCGGGGGTCCGATCGGCGATGATAGAATGTAACTAATTTAGTTTTCGATGCATTGAATGTAACCAGCCAGTTTCCCCACCCCCTCTGAGATGTTAGAGCTAGATCGGATGAGAGATCAGCCGCTAATCTCTGGTTTAATCACCAGATTTGGAGGTGCACCGATGATATATCGTTGTATCTGGTTTGAACATTCATCGAATGAACAACAACATCCTTATTACCACCACCACTACTACTACTACTACTAATAATAATAATAATAAAAATAGTAATAATAATAATAATAATAATAGTAATAATAATAGTAATGTATAAAAAGGAAGTAAAAGTATTGATTTTAGCGAATAGACAGGACTGGAACTCCATATAGAAACTATGCAAAAGCCTTGATGCTAAAAGGAAAATTAGTGACAAAAGATGAATTTGTTAGATTATAAAAATCAATGAATGCATTAACTACTAATGACCATTACAAATACTTTAATTGAATGTGTCTCCATAAAACGGGAGGAGATGAACAAATAAAAAGGAATATCTCAAGAGAATGGAAAAAGACTAAAAACAAAGGAAAAACTTTAGAAATCTAATAAAACAAATGAACATGTGGGCAGTATCAATAATGTGTTACATGAGACTTCTATGTTAGATGATAAAGGAATTCATGGACCGACAGATCAGGATATATATTAAGAGAATGTAAGGAGGGAGATATTTCTCAGCATCGAAAACTCTATTCAGTCAGCTATAATAGAATTTGTGAAAATTGCACAACATAACAGAGAAACAATCTTGGAAATCGCTTATATTAGTAAAACGAGTGAAAAAATGACAATAAACGAAGATACAGTTAGTACTGCATGGAATAAATAATGATTAGAAAAATGAAACTACTCTGATAAGAATTTAAAAGACAAATAGAAATTGTTGTAAACAAAAATTCATCGACATTCCTGCGTAGACGATACCTAAAATGAAACGGAATCACTTATTATAGTAAAGAATCTAGCAAAATATGGTATATCAGAGAAAAAATAGACAAAACAGAGCAAATGTTATATTTGAAACTAGACGTAAGAATAGAAATAAGAACAAAATAAATATCAGTGCATATAATAAGGTATTCAAGGCCCTTCCTAAACTGGTAAAAAAAGAAATTTGAATGAAACAATTGACAATCATATATTGAGCCTTGTATTCCAATGTACATGGGAAAACGAAGAAAAAAAAGGACCTGTCAGCATTTACAAGTGTTTCAGATTCTGCTATCAAGAGGCAGGGTGGTATACAATTCAATGGAAGAATAAACAAAGATTGATTTTAGTAGCCAAAAATTGAAACGAAACTGAAAAATATGTGGAAATCAGAAAACTACAAAACAAGAATCCAAATAAGGGAAGAAATATAATTCCATGAAACAAGCAAAAGATATTTCAGATTAGTTGATACGGATACGAAGAGGACATTTGAAAAACGAAATCAAATCCTTGTTAATTAGATCTAGTTTAGTGGACGATAAGTAAATAATGAATCTTGCTACGTAGCAGAATAGAGAGTACAATTGAAAGGAAATTAAAAGCTGGAAAGCGATTGAACTGAAAAACATTGTGAATGTGATAGTTGTGCCCATTATTATTGAAGCACATTGGAGTTTGCAAATATGCTGAAAGAATTGGAAACTTAAGACAAGATCGAAACATTCAGCTGGGAAACTGAAAAGATTTGCTTTCATTTCATATCTAATGAGAACCACTAGAAATTAATGGCGTGAAGATTAATAATAATAATAATAACGCAATGGACCGAATAATAAAGCAAATAATAATAATGCAATGAACAAATAATAAAGCGAATGCAATGGAACAAATGCAGAAGCGATAGAAGATAAACCTCTTCATGGTCAATTCTCTGCCCATGAAAAATAAGCTGATGTAGATAAACCCCCATTCTTACTGCACAGGACCAATGTTTCTATCAAATATAAAACGATATGACAGAGTGGGTCAATATCTGCACTGAAAAATAAGAGTATATTCCGATCATTTTTGAATATCTATGCTGATGATACAACGGTATAATGGCTGCACCTCCAAAACTCATGCCCAGAGATTGGCAGCTGTTCTCACCTCTGACCAAGCTCTAACATCCTAATGAGAAAAAACTGTATGGTTACATTCAATGCCTCGAAAGCCAAACTAGTTACATTCAATCTTTGCCGATCGGTCCCTGAACTATCACCAATCACGATGAAGATGTTCCCCCAGGGAGGGGCCTCGACCCTTGAGCGCCTACTGGGCCTTAAACTCAACCCAGATCTCAAGTGGAACCATCTATAAATATGCCGGAAAAATAATCAGTTCCCTGTACAACTCCAGTAAGTACTCGACTTCTTGTGCTAACCGCGACGTTTACGTTTTACCGCCAGATAAGGCCTAAAAGTGCTGCTGCCATACATGAGCAGGAGCTGTTCATTCTTCATTGGTTTCTTGTTTACAGAAACAACAATATATTTTCGGCTGGATTCGTAATCCACTTTGAACGTTGCAAACACTCTGTTTGTTTCGTTCATTTTCTTGTTTGATTTAAAAAAAAAAATTCCGGTTGAATTTTTGTCTGAATATGGATTGCAAAATCCTTCTTTATATTCCTTTCGGTGACAAATATTGCACTTATTTTTTTTGAACGGAAAAAGTGTACATAATATCAGTACCCACAATGCCAACATTTTGAAGGAAGTTTCACACTCATAGTCTGTATTTCGCTCTCAAACACACATATCTTCGCAATACGTACATTTACAGACATTTCACATAAAGTCAAGCTTGCTTTGAAGCTGGTCACCAACGTCTTGAAACTGATTTAAAAACCTTGCTTAAGAGTAATTAGTCCATCTGTTATGCTCTTGAAGAAAAAATTCGAATAAAATAATTCGCTGGTCAGATTACTGGTTCACGTAAGGGAAAAGAAAAATCAGGAAGACAATCCTAAAAGTGAAAAATAAAAGAAATAATAACTGACATTTTCATGAGTTTTAAAAACAATGATTAGCAACAAACAAATATAAATAATTTTTTTAGAAAATGAATTTATTTTTTAATATTGAGAACTAAAATGAAATAAAAATCTTGTAAAAAATGTGGCCAATAAAAACCTTGTAAAAATTTTTCCAATGAAAACTTTAAAAATATTTGCTAATAAGAATATAAAATTTGTTACTGTTGAAAACTGTAAAAAAATTTGTCAGTTAAAATCTTCTAAAAGTCTTGTAAAAATTACAAAAATAAATAATTTGACATTTTGAAATTGTTGAATGATTACATCATCAATGAAAAATGGCTCTCGATTAGGTTTGTAAAAATGACAAAATGGTCAAATGAAACTGACGGAAAATTTATGATCCAGAAAGAAAAATGAATGACTGCGATGTAAAAGAAGGTACTTTCAAGGGTTAACAAAAGAAGCGCGCTTAGAAAATTCGCAATCATTTAACAATGAATCCATGAATAAATTCTTATGAGGAATTAAACTGTAGATGTGAAAATTAAGAAAATTACAATTTTATTTTTAAATATGCTTTATTATTAAAAGCATTTTAAAAATTTAATATTAATTATATTAAAAGAAGATATTGAAGAAATTGATATTAATGAAATATCATCGCCAAAATCTTATTTCGATATTTATAATTCTTAAAAACATTCTCTTAGCTGAGAGAGAAAAAAGTGAAACAAATGCAAATATATAGAGTACGAAACACGCATACTCAGATGGAAAAGAGTGAAAGAAAGAGAGAGAGAGAGAGGGAGAGAGAGAGAATCAGATAGAGAAGCTTCTCTATCTGATAGATGGAGGAAAAGAGTGAGAGAGGCAAAGTGTGAATCGGTGACTTAGTCAGTAAGACATAGTAAAACAATGAGAGAGACAGTAAGACAAATAATGGTCCAGAGAGAGAGAGAGAGAGAGAGAGAGACAGACAGACAGACAGACAGACAGACAGACAGGATTTGGTTATTGAAACGTAGTACGTATTTACAAGTTATGTCCAATTCTTCCATTTTGTGTTGTTTGTATTTTTCGGAACTTGGGCAAGACGCCCTGATTCAGGCAGAAATTTTTTTCCATAAAAAAAAACAAATACGCAAATAATTTAATGAAAATTGCTTTTTATTTAATTGTTCTCAGTTAGGATTACAATGATCTTATAACATAGCCAAGTTCAAATTCTACTTGAGTTGAAACTACAAAACTACTTGCACATATCCGATTGATAGTTCCGATTTCATTGAAGACGAAAAAAATGCGTAGCCATATTAACGAACGCACCATGGAAGTTTGACTTCTTCGCCAGGGATAGTGGAAAAATATCTCAAAATGAATGATATATTGTATTTTTTTTTTCGGGACAGTTTTAGGAAATAATTATTTCAAGGAAGTAAAAAAATGGATGGGACAGCATAGAAAAGAAGCTTTCAGTAGTAACCATTTTTCAACAGAGGAAAGCAAAATGAAGAATTTCGCATATTTGACCGATTAAAAAGCAAATTAGAAAATGGCAAAATGTTTTCAATTTTGGTGAACATAAATAGATACAATCGCAATCACTGCATACCTGTTCACATCTAATGCAGCAGCAGCAGCAGTATGCGAAAACGTCATGGTTTTCTGAGCGTCTGTCTAGGAGGCTGAATGAAAAATTGCAAAATACCTATTTACTATTACTACTGCGCGCACACGCACACACAAACGCGCACACAGAAGAAGAAAGTGAGGTAGACAAACAGATACGAAATTCATTTAAAGCATTCTCTAGGTTTCCAGTTATCAATCTTAAATCCTTGTAAAAAAAAAATTCTTTCGTGTTTTAAAGTTTCATAGATTTCTCATCAAAGGCGTCTACAGTTTATAATTAAGCTTTGTGTGTCGTAGATAAAGAACACATATACCCATGCGAACACATATTTCCACAAACTCATCATCACTTTTATCGTATATTCTAAGAGAATTCCTTAACTAAATTATTTCTTTCGCCATGATTTGAATTCAGTAATAACATATTAAAATCCTAATGTAACTGTTTGTAGGCTCCCGTGTATATATGTGCGTGTGTATTTTTATGTAATTGTTATTGTATGTTCGTGAATTCGTGTATAGGACGTGTATATAGAGTAGTGGTTATCAGAGCGGAAAATGGAGATTGGCGTAAAGGGTTCAAATTACGCTAGCTTTCGCTCAAATAAATCCATTTCTTCCCCTGGTAGACTGACCTTTCTAGCCTTGGATGACAAGCAGTCTGGGAGAATGAAAATTCTGAAATCAAAACCAGCCTGAAGACAGGTAGGCTCTTGCCCTAGACATCCTAGACATATTCACTGCACTAACGACCTTTATGGGACTCGTGGTCAGTCCGTGTGTAAAAATTTTATGTAAAGGTTTATGAATATAAATGTACAAATGCTGATTTTACAGGAGAATTAATTAAAGTGATTTTCTGAAAAAGACTTACATCCATTAATTTTACTTTTATTAAAATACCTGAATCTGAACTCAACGGGTTAATGTAAATAATGAAATTCCCTAAATAGATAATTGCAGATTTAATAATAAAAAGTGCAAGGTCAATTTAACAAGTTCCCTTTCACATGGAAAATTGACATGTGCAGAGCAAAAATCACTTTTAATCGTTGTTTTCTTAAAGGAAAAAAATTCTATTTGCTTTTGTCATGAAAAATAAATTAAAACATTGATCATAAAGCCAAACATTAAAATCTCGATGAATAAACGTAAAACAACTTTTTCAGTAAAATGTAAGGCTTTGTTAGACGCTTTGGGTGATAACAATTATCGTTTTGAATTAAACACACTGATGGAGTTGGAATAATTATTGAAGAAAGATGTACTAGACTTTAAATTGCAAAACAGTTGGTGATAAAGGAGTCAAAAGTCGTCGATCGGTGACAAGATTTCAGGATAAAATGTGAAACTAACAAAACTGGTTCCATGTGAATTTATAAAAAAGAGTACGCGGCAATGTTAAAATAGTTGTCTTGTCCTTCCTGTTTCGCTTTTCTTTCTTTTTTCCAGCGAATAAATGCATTTATTACAAGAATCGTAGACGAACAAAATAGTGGATTTCCCCCCTGGGATTCAAAGACAATTCTTTTATTACAAATTGCTGTAAAGTAAAGAAATTGTTACTAGACAAAGCCACAATAAGCAATAGGCTCGTTCGAACGCACATTAGAACAGAAAAAAAAAACATTTGTCTGTGAAAACGCTTTTGACAACGCTTTTTCTTTTGCTGCACACGCAGTTGACGGAATTGAAATAATCAGTTATTCGTTATGTCACGTATTTTCTGCAACTGCCATCTTCAAAATTTTACTTATTTGGTTCTATGTAAAATTCCCTTCACAGTAAAGCATCTAACGAAAAAGAAACATTGAAGAATTCTGAACTGTTCTTTTATTTTAGAATAAAGAATTTGCCGTATTTACCGGCCGATTGGACTCATCAAGATTTTGGCATTGGATATTTAGGGAAAAATGTACACGTCGTAACCAAAAAAATCAAAACTATAAGCTTACCTGTATGTGACATTCTCACTTAACCATGATTAAACACTTACAGTATTAGCATAAATTATACTATTGATACATTTTTAAAAAAATAGAAGTGAGTTATCGTTTAATTACCGGGACATTTTATGGAAAAGAATATATATATATATATATACACACACACACACACACACACACACACACACACACACACACACACACACACACACACACACATATATATATATATATATATATATATATATATATATATATATATATATATAAGTAAATCAATAAGTTAGGAGCAGGCCACGTAGTCATGAACTGAATATGATCTGAAATTTTTATTGCTTAATATTCAGTCTATCTATGTAATTAGTAATCACGACTGAATTAAGTGCCTTGTTATGCTAAAAAGATTGCTGCAAAATGCCTTTTGCCATTACTAGGTTCTGGGTTTAATGCAAACACACACACACACACACACACACACACACACACACACACACACACACACACACACACACACACACACACACACATTATATATTCTGTGTTACGAATCCTTCTCAGACAAACTCTCTCTCAGATTGAATGTCCATCTTGTCTGAGAACGATGATTCATAATTTGGAAAAGTCAATTATTAAAATTAAGCGAAATTGTTGTTTGTAATAATAATAATAATAATATATATATATATATATATATATATATATATATATATATATATATATATATATATATGGAAGCAACTTTATATGAAACCAATGAGATATTTGTCTTGATTGGATTTGACTATGCATTGTCTTTTCTTTGGCATCAACACACAAAAAAAAAACTCTTTCATAATGGCTTATGAAACAGAAAGCGCACAGTCAACATTGGACAATTTATGTTCAATTTTTCCCTGGAAATTAGAAAAAGGGCCCAAGCTGTAAAAAAATTAAATAAAACTTAAAGAACTTTTATTGGTTTTCAAACAAACCAGTATATATGTATATTTGTGTTTGTGTATGTATGTGTGAGCGCGCGAAAGAGAGGGAGAAAGATACAGAGAGAGAGAGAGAGAGAGAGAGATTTAGCATATTGAAACCAATCGTTATTTGAAATCAGACATTTGATGTTGTTGTGGCCAGTAGCAGATATATTACTCATTACTGTCTTTACAATTTCTCGCACTACTATTTTGCACATACACGTTCTTTCTTTCTTTCTTTCTTTCTTTCTTTCTTTCTTTCTTTCTTTCTTTCTTTCTTTCTTTCTTTCTTTCTCACACGCACATTTACACTCTCTCTCACATATGCACGCTTTGTCCCTCTCTTTCACACATACATCTTCTCTCTCTCACACACAAACACCTTCTCCCTCCTCCTCTCTCTCACACACATACACACACGCGAGCACTCATGTAATTTACCAAGGATTTGCATAAAATCTTCGTTATATAAAGAAAAAACGTTCTAATAAAGATTGAAATAGATTTTAGTTTCACATGAAGAATGTTTCAAGCCTAATGAAAAATAATATTCCAATTTTTTTCTTTTCCTGATTTTGTTAAAAATTCAGCGCCTCTTCTTTGATAATAAATTGAAATTTATTGATTTTTCTTCCTCTGGGTAATATCCACAATTCTTTTAATTCCTTCAGCAGCAAACCATATTGAAATCGATAAAATTAAATGTTAATTTATTTAATATATTGTAATTCTTCTCAAATGTGAGAATGTAAACTTCAATTCTTGTATAAATCCCCGAAGGTAATTCAATTTTAATTCTGTTAATATCAATCGTCGTTAGTTAACTGCCTGTCTACTTTGAACTTCGTCTGGTTAATTCAAGTACAAACAACTTGAAGAATTGAGAAATACGCACAGCTGAGTTTTTACCCGGCTTCCATGTCAACAGATCGGACTTAAAGGATTTATACAAAATAGATTTTGTGAATAATGACCTTAGGCCTTTCTTCTTCTTCTTCTATAAAAAGGTTGAAATCAGTGAAAAGAAAGAATCGTTTTCAGTTAATTGGAATAATTTATTTTTAAATATTTCAAAAATATTCCATCGCTATTTCCATATTTTTTAAAATTATTATTTTTTCGTACAATTTAAAACTACGTTCAGGTACGAGAGTTACATTGTTTATTGTTTACCAACAATTTATAATTCTTTCTTCGAAAGAAATATAATGAAGATGATTTCTTAGATTGACTTTGAAACCAAGGAATTATAAATTATATCTTCTTAGACAATTCCCAGATTATACAAGTCTGAGATATTCATCATTGTTGTTTTCAAAAGCGGAAAGAAATTCCACTTTAAAACATATATCAGAAGGTTGAATATGAATAATTTTAAAATTCTCAGTAACTACAAAGTGACTTAAGGTAGTATAATTCAAATTATAAGCAAATCATTAAATCAATTGGATCATTGTAAAGAGTAACAGAATCAATTATACCTCTAGTCGAAATAGTAAACTTTTATTGTATAAAAGATCAATATTGCGTTCAGTACGTTTTGATTGTTATTTATAAACTTTTTGTTGAACTCTGAAGGGAGCAAATTCATATACAGAGATTTGCAAAAACAGCAATCATCTTTTGCTAAGGCATTGAAGAAAGTTAAGTGAAAATCAACGATAAGTTCCGTCAAGTACCAGACAGCGTGTTATTCATAAAGATGAAAACGTATTCATATTACATTGCATCCACTACTCTGCTCCTTTGTAAAAAACGCGTCTCATCGTTTGTCAAATACGTCTTTTTTAACTGTTGCGCTGTCATCATACTTATTAACTTTCAGTAAGATAGACTAAAACCTATTCGGCCTGTAATGTCAATTTGCCCTTGTAAAAGAATGACTATCAGCCAGTACAATTAATTCTCTATTGATACCATCTTTTCACATTGATTGATATCCTAATACGTAAAGAGTAACGTTTAAAAACGTCTTTTGGCTGAAACACTATGAAAATCTCAAATTTCTGGTTAAAGTGCCAGGAAACCAGGAAACAGATTAAATATTTTGGCCGTAAGTTAGACGACGACTTATTTTCTCATGAAATTATAGAAGCATTAAAATTATTATATGAAATTTAATATAGCGAAAAATATAATTTACACATATAATACTCCTGTAGGTAAGATATTACAAAGTTTACTATTGGCCAATGATTGATTCAAATCTTAGCAACGTATTTAACTGAAAATTATAGTTCCAGCAATTGGGTAACAATAGTTGAATAAATGTTTGTGCTGAGGATGCCGTGAAAATGACTAATGACTAATTATTGGAGAGGGGATCTATTTTTGTTTACTAGATGTAACGCTACTTTTATTCTTATTTACCAAATCTAAGACTCTAATTATTCTGGGGGAGCCGTGGTTGTTTTCTGTTTACATCTCTTCGCTGTTTTTTCTTTTTGTTTCTGGGATGGATGTTGGCCAGTTTCCTCAATCACAGGTTTGTCGACGTCCTGTGTTTATGTTGAAACTTGGATAAGCATGGAATAATAATAATACAACACAAAATGTACGTAAACAAAATGTATTGAAACAAGGAAAAGGTACACAATATTTACAGTTAGTTTTGGTATATTCTTGGGAAGACTGTTCCTGCAGAATGGGTTGACTAAATCGCAGTCGGGCAGAGTCTCCGGATTCGATCTCTTCTTACTCTTTTTCGTCTTCCCGGTACCAACCCATATTTATATGGTCGGTACTCCACTTATGTAAATTAGGTGGATCGCACCACAACAGTTTAGATAACATCTGAAGAAGTCCTAAGCTCAGAATTAAAATGACGCAATCTCGTACCAGTCACATTTCATACAAAATAACATTGGATTGATTCTTGAGATTGATCGAAGTTTTGTAATAATGAAGAAAACCGGAATATCTTAAGATTTTAATAAAAATATCGCTTATTTTAGCCAGTCGCTACATAAGTGTTTCAAACAATTCGGTAAACGAAAAAGTAAATTGGAATACAAACCTACTGTTCATCCATCGAATTTTCTCTTGTTGTCTCAATTTGGTATAAAAAATACAGCATCTGTTCTTTTAAAATCACTTAAATGGATTTAAATACTTAGTGTCACGTTTAAAACATTAAATGATTTTATTTGTAGCTGTGACAAACAAGGTTTCTACCTTGTTTGTCACAGCTACAGAGAGAAAAATCATATTGACTAATTGATAAACATTATAACGCCAGTTATCATATCAGATACATTAATGAATGTTTAAATTGGTATGGCTCTATAGTATTTAATCATTATTCGAATTAATGTTAAAAAGAAATAAAGAGAAATAGGAAGGCATGTAGGAGACAAAAAGCTTCCTATTCATCAATAGAAATTTCTACACGTAAGGGAGATAATGCTTTTAATGGAATTTTGAACAGTGGGATGTAAAAATTGCGACTGTTAAAATAGCAATGCCGTTGCTGTGACAAGCACAACAATCAACTCAAGAGTTTAACGTTTATTTGGATCGAAATGAAAATCTCAAAATTGAAACAGACGCGTTGAACAAATAATACTCCGATGTTGTTGTCTTGAAACGGAAATAAAAATATTAGCAAACAAATCGGAAGTTTTTAATGATCAAGCCATGTTCATTTAACAGAATAAGAACATTAAGAATAATGATAAGAATGACGCTCACTAGAGGATGATGAGTGAGAAACTATTGCCTATATTTTGTTGGTAGAGATATTGCGTTGGCGGAAAGGAGCAGAGGAATTCTCTCTTTATCTGTTTGTCACTACATCAGTCAACTACATAAATAAGCAGTTTTATGATTTACATAAAATATTTCCGTGGAAAATAGGTTTATGAATAACCGAGATTTGTGGGTTTAGCCTTACCTACTGGACTGATAAGTCGATCAATCAAACAGAAGATTATCATAATTGAAATTTTGTTTTTCCACATATGGCAAATTAAATATAATCGGCTTTTTCAGTTCGTGCGGATGAGTAACTCAAAGAAAATATATTCCAGATTATTGGCTTTGCATTTTCACTTGAAATGCTTTCACCCTTGATCAGTCCAAAACGACATTATGTGTGTAATTTGTTGTCGATTGTTGTCGAACTCAGTGCGAGAACACAAGATATAGGCCACTGTATCAGAGAAGTCATTGATTGAAAACTAAATCTTTTGTTAAAAAGGATTTATGGAGTATTGGAAAATGGTAAGGCATTGGACAAGATTGCATAAGATGTTAAGCTCAAATCAGTGATGCCGTTAGATAAGTAGTAATGATTTACATTATTCGGACTATATTAAAATTTTCGAAAACTTTTATTTCGTCCACCGAAGAATTGAAATATCTAGAAACTGGTTTATTTAAAGGGTTCGTCCACCGGAAGGCCGAAGAAATAAATAAAATATCTATAAAAAATAATAATAATAAAAAACTTGCACTAATTGATATGTAGCGGATTGAACTAGAAAAATCTATCAAAATACCCTGGAAATTGAAATAGAAAAAATGAAATTGAAAACAAGTAATACCAGTGGTAATAGGTGCAAAATTATAAAAATATAAAGAATCCCTGGAAACCCCAGAAGAAGGCCGAAGCGTACAACGGAGAACTTTGTCTATGTAAATAATAATAATAATAATAATAATAATAATAATAATAATAATAATAATAATAATAATAATAATGCAATACAACATAAATCAGGACACTGTTTTTCAAATCTTTCTTTATGTGTTTCTCTTGCAAAAACGTTATCTCGTTTCTCCTGCACGTTTTGACAAAATTACACTCATCTTTAAATATTGGTTGAATTAAGTCGAGGAATCATGAACAGGAATCTCAGGAATACTTATTAATTTGTTTGTCTCAAGTGAATGTTACGAAGGAATCATTATCAAATTTTACACAAAATTTAAGAAGCGAAAATTATGACTGCATCAGAAGTTTTAAATTTTACCCTCTGTATATATATATATATATATATATATATATATATATATATATATATATATATATATATATATATATATATATATCCGATTTAATCGGTAGAGAAGACAATATTTATGAATAAAATGACAATATGCACAACAGATTCATAAAATCGAAAGAAAATGGTTGAATACATCAACACAGATATAATGACAATATTCTCCACACGTGACAATCTCTGACGTTATTTTTCAGTTAAAAAAAAAATATATGAAAATAGCGTTTCTCTACATTCCAGTTGCTAGGTACATTCTGTTTTTGTTTTTATTAGTTACTTTGTTCATTTAATTTCATTTTCGTATTTTGCTTTGATAAAGTCCACATTGGACGAAACGCGTCAGCAATTACCAGTTTTCCTATTGTCATTTTATTCATAAATATATATATATATATATATATATATATATATATATATATATATATATATATTACATTCAGTGTAGTTTGTTATCTATGATAGATTTAGATTTGGGATTGTTTTCATGTCCATAGAAGTCTAAAAAATATATATATTTATATTTTTTTAAAACGATTAATTTTAGAAAACAAATAGGGAAAATTATTTAAATTAACGTATTTTTTTTATTTTAAAGAGACATGTCAAAGAAAAAAGAATAGAGAATAAGTGAATAGATTACTTGAATGTCTTCTATAATCAACTTATTTAAGACATCAATGAAAAAGGCAAAAATAAAAATCGCTGAAAAAAATAAAATTTTCAGTCGTTTAAGTCGCACCTCCAGAGACAGATTTGGTTTCAAGGTCTTTTGCTTAGTTTCGCTTTGTTTGAGATTCAAATGGAGATAAGTTTAGAAAAAATCAGATCTATTCATCAATATAAATATATGAAATGAAATGCATACGTTGATGGATTTAATAAAAAAAATGATATAATTTTATTTTATTTTAAGAAATTGCTTTTTCCACCTTGATAATTTTATAGAATATGAGGGGAAAGATTATTTCAGCAAAGGATAGAAGGAAATGAGACATTCCTCTATTAATGTGTCACTTTTCATATTGAAATAAAATATGAGATAATTAATATTTTTGAAAAAAAAATCAAGTATTTTGCTGTTAAGTAAATCAGTAATTATTAAAGTTTTCATTTTGTTAGCATTTATGTGGTACGCAAATTTTGTAGTTGTTTTTGTGAGCAGAAAAAATTTATAAAATATTGCAAATTAATAAATAGGAAACACTGCAGTTTTTTTTAAAAAAAACTATCCATAAATTGATGGACATGTTTTTCTCTCTTGAAAGTCCACTAGACAGAAACTAGCCTTACAAAAACTTTCTGGTAAATTGTGTATTTCATCATAAAAGAACGATTCCGGATTTGATTCGATGAATTATTTAATAGCATGTTTTGGATATTAAGAACTTGTTCGAACATTTACCATGCACAGAATTTTGCATAGAACCAAATACTGTTGCAGACGACAGTTGCAGAAAATACGCCACATATGAAATCATTGATCATTCCGGTTCTGCTTTTACAACAAAAGGTCCAGTGTTGTCATGCAGCCAAATAACCGTTCAATTCAACAGACAAATGTTCTTTTCTTTTCCAATGTGTTATTCAAACGAAACAATTGCTCAATTTGTTTAGTTTTCATTGAGGACACATGGCCTAGTGGATAAAGGCGTTGGTTAGATCCAATGACTAGACCCAAAGAGTTGTGAGTTCAATACCAGGCTACAGCATTGGTGAACCAAAAAACTTGGAGAGTTGAGTTAAAGAGAAATAACTGAGGCATCCGAAAGAGGCATGACACGTAGAACTAGAACAAGACAACATTCCAATCACACGAAGAAGGCTGGAGCGTACAACGGCCGAAACGTTATGAATATGGCAATGAAGATGAGGATAACAGTCCGAATAATGTAAATAATCATAATATCTCATTTCAGAGATATAGACAGTTAGCACCAAAGGTTCTACATGTTGTTTGTGGGGAATCAATCTTTAATAGTCATTACAATTTATTAATTCTCAAGGTTTAGTATTTACCTAAATTCTCAAGGTTTAGTATTTACTCTGTCCTTGAATTCAAAATCTCCATTTTAAAACTTTACAAACCATTCCCGACATATGCTTGCACCTACTGCCTCAATACCATACACGTTTCAGAGATCCATTGTCTCAGTTCCGTTGCACTCTTTCCACAAATGAAAAATGAACTGCATAAAGTTTGGTATGATCATCTTAGATTAAATCATGTATTTTGTCAAAGTAAAATGATTAATTATCATTTTTTGCAAACAATTCTTTAATAACTGTAAATGCATAAGCACTTGTACAAACATTTCTCATATCTAATAGTATATTTGAAACGTTTTTTGCATCACACTTATATTTGAACTATTAATATTGATTTTTTGTCATTCTTTTACTTTTGTTAAATCTTTCATCATACGCTTAATGCAGTTGAACAATATGTTTTTGTAACCTGAATTTTTATGGCTCCTTTACTTCCAACAATATGGTTCTGGTGTTTTTTTTTTTTTGTTTTGTTTTTTTAACTTTGACAGAATAAATGTTTTCCCTATTAACAACTGAAACGTTGTTTAAAGGTTTACAGGAACAAAAAACAAACCAATATACGTATATTTGAAAAGATAGCCATAAAAAAATCAACTGACATATAGAAGTGGAAAAGAAGTGAAAAGCCATATTTCAAAACTAAAAAAAATGAGAGATAAAGGTATAAATGGAACCCACAAAAGAACCAGTCAATGTGTTTTTGAAAAAATATGAATAAATAAATGAAAAAAAAATTAAAGGAATATCTGGTAAGTTCGTTTTCACTCCTCACAATTAGCTTCAATCCCACTTCCTGTATATACTCATGAGGGTATAAAAAATGAGTAGTCTCAGGGAGAAGGATTGTAGCGGCATCAATTTACCGGGTTAGGGTAGCGACGAGGGCAAGTCTCGTATTCTTGTAATAGGCTGCTGACGATAAGAATAGTAAAGTTTCGTGTCTAATATGTTTTAACAAAATACAAACATTTGTAATCAATATTTTGTTTATTTTTTATCAGAAAAGCTGGAACGTTTTGGTATAGAATTTCTGCGGGCAATGTCCACAGATTCATGCTTGTATGCACATTTACTTTCATTGATATATTTATGTCATTTTACAACTCTTATTATGGTTGCAGTTACAAGACATAACGATTTGTTCTCGCAACGAAATTTTTCGACACGTAGGTTCTCATTTTAGAGTTTGGATTCACTGTTGTTCCCTTGAACAACAGTGACATTAAGATTCGTAACAATTACTAATTTAACTTAGTCGAGACGGTCGCAATATTTCATATTATATATTATTCAAATATTCTGAATACATGATTTTTTCCTTCTTATGAAAAACAAATTTGAGGACTTTTTTCGGGAAAAAAATGGAAAGACTCAAATATGCGAATCTTTCACTTTGCAAACATTCGTTTTCAGCATGTGACACATTTATTTTTATCGAAATAAAGCTCAGAATAAAATTGAAACTTTTGTAACTGTGCCGAAATATTTGCAGGATGTTCGAGTAAAAATAGTATTTTTATGGGTAATCAGCCAACTTTTCTGTGTAATGATTCTGAATCATTGGTTTAACTTGTAAATTTTCTCTCTTTAAATTCAACCTGGTGTTTTGCAGCTTTAATCTTTTTTATCGGATTTATTATTTAATTCAAACAAGTTATTTCACAATAAACTTATTTTATGTGTCTTCAGGACGTGACCGATCATGGTTTTCTACAACCCCCTGCTCTGTTCTGGCAACAATTTAGGTAGGTTATTCCTGCCTAACATTAGTTATTCGACGCTTTTCTCTGTCTCTCTTGCCTTCAATATGTCCTGTGACTTCTAATTCTCTCAGGATCATCTCAAACGTTGAATAAGTCCGGTGAGAAGACGCCCCTTTCTATTTTTGTATATTTATTGAATTCATTGTCTTTCCGTATTCAGGCAGTTTTCTGGCAGTATTATTCTAATATCTTTCCCAAATAAATCAAGTTTATTTTGTAACGTACATTACGTTTTACAACATGTTGTAAAACGTCGTTACTTAAATTAACAATGTTGGATATTTTTTTTCCATTGTCCCTCATTTATCTCTTACGGATTAACTTTTTCAAGTAATTAAACCAATTAAGAAAATATGTGCTCTCCGGCATATTTTTCTTTAATAAGATTTCTCAAATATTCAGGCCAGTACACGAAAATAATAAACTATTTAATAAATAAACGGAACGTCTACTCAAATACGGGTATCCACTAAAAATAACGTTTAATTAATAAAACCTGTCGGATTAATAAATTAAAAAAAACATCCATTACTTCTTTAGAAATTGCTTTGTTTACGTTACGACACAAAACTGAGAAGATATGACTGTTTCGAGAGTTGGAGAAAGATTTGCGTTTATAAGGCATTATTCAACTTGGTATGACCGGCGACACACTCCGTAGATGATTTGGTATAAGCACGTCGGCTCGAACAACGATTTCTCTTGCCAAGGGGTGGGGGCGCAGTTTCGGATCCTACTGGTAAGCGCATATTTTCTTTGATAAGATTTCTCAAATATTCAGCCCGGTAGACGAAGATAAATAAATATACTAAATATGAAACCACATTTAATTAATTTTTATTCCCATCAAAATCAAAGAATAAAAACTGAACTAATCATAGGATTCTACCTCAGGGCCCTTAGGATATTTAGCCCAGAATACCTAAATGAAGAAGAGAAATATATTCAACTTTCTTCATTATCCACATAATTTCATGCTCAACGTTAAGAAACGAGCTTATGAAATCCACAAAACCAAAAAAACTAGACACCACTAATAACACTTCTAACAAAAATTACACAAAATTAAAAATCCTACCCTCCAACCCACTTCATATTAAACTCACAAACAAATTAGTCATCCCCTAATACTAGGGTCGTTACCATCACCTCCAAGAAGAAAAATAAACCCAATGCAAAAATGTTTATCACGTGATCTAAAAACCCGTATCTACGAACATAAGAGAGATTTGCATCTAGACAAACTTTCTCTCTTGTATTACACGGAAACAAAGGTAACGATGACTTTGATTTTACTAATGCCACCCTAATTAAAAAAAGAACATAATTGTTTAAGGAGAAAACATTATTACCAACTAAAAACATACAATATATAAACATTTGATAAATACACAAAAATTACATGACGTTGCCATCCTTTTTTAATCCATTCTTAAGGAATCTAACTTATGTCTATCTAATACAGAAACTACCTACATAAAAACAACCCGAAATTAATAGAATACAACCCTAATACGCCGACCGATCAGACAAAAGTTAAATCATTAGAACTCCTCTTAATAGACAGGCACACATGCACAAGTACGAATACACATTACCATCCCGCTTAGACATAGAATTTATATATATATATATATATGTGTGTGTGTGTGTGTGTATGTGTGTGTGTGTGTGTGTGTGTGTGTGTGTGTGTGTTTGTGTGTGTGTAAAATATCGCACATTGAGTGCTGGTGCTAATAAAACAGTGCTCGATGTATATTAATGCTAAATATACATTTTTTCCTCACCAGTAGTTTGATAATTTATGTTAATCATACAACTGTAGTGATTGGTATGTTAAAAATCTCTTCCTAATTGGTAAACTGTTTTGGTTTGGGTTTGATTCATTATTGTATAATATTTATATTTTATAAGAACTAATTAACTAATTAAAATTGTTATAGGAAGTACATGCAGATAAGAACATAGGGTGTGTTTTTTCTTGTGTTATATCAACGCGGATAATTTTATGCTAATTAATGCTGCGTGCCTAGTACTGTTTAAAAACAATTAAAATATGAAAATTGTTAAAGTTCCCTTGTTTAATGATGAGTAAAAATGCGACAAATGTTAAATAATCACTAATGAAAGTAAATAAATGGCTTTAGAGTTGGGATCTTATATAATGATACAATTTCGAGTTTATTTTATTTCCTTTTGTTTCTTAGTTTTGTTAAAGTTAAAACACGTAAAAAATAAATGTTCCCTTTTTAGGAATGCTTTTTGTAAATAGCAGGAAATAAATTTTATCGGATTTAAACGAATATGGCTGTGTTAGATCCACGTTTAACTTCAAAGTTTAAATCTAATTGTCTACCGATTAGTGACATGCTTGATTTGCTATTGCTGACAGTTTTCCAAACAGTTTTGTAGGAACAGTATATTACAATTAGTCTGGAAATAATCAATAATCCTTAATAGTCGGACAATTTTGTATGTCACATGAGAAAGTATAAAATTAACAGTTGCCGATTTGACTTAACAGAATGGATTAGTCAAATCATGTCTTTCAGTCCACCACGACTGGACTCTATCATGGTTGATAAAAAAAGGGTAATATATTTTGTTGTTATTTCCTGAACAAGTTAGATATGGTTTATCCAAGTGATCACTTTTCTCCGTTAACCATCTAAAATCTATTCGACTATCATACCAATCTTAAAACTATATTATGATTATATATATATATATATATATATAAGGCAGGATGTGTGTGTGTGTGTGTGTGTGTAACGAATGAACGGCCGCAATTTTCGACGATTTGCACCAAAATTTACATGCACATGCTCCAAGTTAGCGGGAAGGCCAAGACCGACTTTGCATTTCCCAACTCCCATCGATAGTGGAAATAATCGATTTTTCATGCTTCTACGGCAGTTTTCCTGTAGTTTGTAATTTTCTACTGGCCAGAGTGAGAGCCTATAGCTGGCTGCCACGAATAGGCAGGAAGATTCTATTGGCCAGCGTGAGAGCCAACAGCTGACTGACACGAATGTTAACTAGCATGCAAAAAAATCGATAGCTGCATTCCTCACAAGTGGGGAAAAAAATCTGCATGGCACTTTACTCCAAATGGCTCAGTCGCTTGCTCAAACTCAACGTTGATTCTGATTCCGCAGAACTTGGTTGGGTGTGAAAAAGTATTTGTTGTTAATGTTCTTTTTTCATTCGGTTTTTCCAATTACGAGTCTTTTTTAAAGCTGATCGTTTTGTGTTCATTTTGTTTAGTTCTTTTTTCGTAACAGATTTAATGTTTAGCATAGAGCTTAGAAAAAATTCGCAGTGTGAGATAGGCAAGAAGTAAGGCATGTAGCAACATCAGCACGGCAAAAGGCACTCCTTTAAAGGCAAGGAAGGGCAAAAATATTTTAAGTCAAGTGATAGCGATTGCTGTATGAGTCGTACGATTTTTGAATCAAGCACGGGCAACACCGGGCCATGCTGCTAGTATATATATATATATATATATATATATATATATATATAAATTAATAAATTGGCCTATTTTCAAACTATCGGACTTTTAGCCTTCTATTTCTTTTTAGCGAACTCCTAGAATCCCTAATCAATGCTGAATTGGTTCATTGGTTCATAACTAAGTTATTGAGATGTCTAACTATTGGAGCGCCTTTATCAGACAAGCAATATAGCTTTCGTTTCTCCAGGTCAACTGCGGAGAGAGTCTATCATGCTTTTGATGAAAAAGGTGAAGCCTGACAGCAGTATTGGACATCTCGAAAGCCTTTGAAAAGCTCTAGCATACAGTTCTTCTCCACAGGTTAAAAAGTCACGGTGTGTCTAGTCACATTTTTGAAATTATCCTGTTTACCTATCATATTGAGAAATGAAAGTGAAAGGCCACTCGTCAAGATCCTTTTGAACTAATGCAGGTGTCCCCCAGGTTTTCACCCTGGGTCCTATTCTGTTTAAATTTCCATGAATGGCTTTCCCAATGACACCAGCACCCCCCCCAATTTGGCATCTGCCCTGACGACACAACCATTTACTCCTGGCTCGATAGTAAGGCTGATAAGTCCGACAAGATGAAAATGGCAGCCGATGTCCAAAACGACATCATGTCCGTCGTTAACTAGGGCAAAGATGGCTTGTTAATTTTAACGCCTCCAAAACTAAACTTCTCTCCATTAATCAACTGAGAGACCCCTCTCTGCCTTCCATCAGCATGGCTGATGCTATCCACCAGGAAAGTGACACGTTGCGCCTTCTCGGGCTAACGTTCTCAGCTCACATGAAGTGTAAAGAATCCATTGCTAGGTCATCTGCTAAGAAAGTTGGTTCACTGTGTCGTGCGAGACAATTTTTCTCTCCATAATCTATCTTACATATCTATGTCTAACATTTATCCATGTTTAGAATATTGCTACCATATATGGTTCAGTGCTCCTGCTATTTACCTTGAGCTCCTTGATAAGAGCCAAAGAAGAATCAGCAATATTATTGGTTATGATCTGGCGGCTCGGCTTTGGACACTTACTCATCGCCGTAAGGTTGCCTCTCTGTGTCTTTTCTATAAATACTTTCATGGTAATTGTTCGGATGAGCTCTTCTCAGTGCTACCTAGACTTTTTGAATTTAAACGCAGTACTAGACTGTTGTCAAGATCTCATCAATTTACAGTTGAGGTGGCGAGATGTAGCCATAAGTTCTATCCTAAGAGTTTCTTTTCTCGCACTTCTTGTTTGTGAAATTCCCTTCCGGCTCCATGCTTTCCAGCCAACTTTAATCTGCAAAAATTTAAATGCAATGTCAATTGCTATCTACTATCCTCCTGATTACTCTTTTCTCTTTCCGCTCATTATTCATTTTCCCGTTCCTGCTACACCCAGTAACCCCTTGCGTTTTAGTGGCTTTACTACATTGCAAGGGTGATACCGATTAGAGTCCTGGAAGATCTTCTCTTATCACAGTGTTGGATACCTATTAACAAGAGTGATCGAAAGAAAAAGAAAAAAAAAATGAATTCGGCTAGGTATAAAAAAAAAAAAAATATTTAAATTTAAAATCCTCAGCATCCCTCGTTCGTGCGCATGTGTAGTTGTACCATCATAACAAATTTAGTCCGATGACGTCCTGAAGTACGAAACACGTCACAAATAAACTTTTTCCTCTTTGTTATACAATTTCCGCAATATTGTTCTTGATATATAGAATATATATCGTTGTCCCATTATCAATAATAAATAATAAATATACATAAATTTGCCTCCATCAAATATGAATATACTATCATTTTTTCTCCATCAAATATGAAATGATATTAAATAAATAAATAAATGTTGGTGTTTCAACAAAATCTGGAACAAATAAGTCAATCTTAACACTCCACAACCACAACTCGGAACATAGAAGTTAGCAAAATTGTGAAAGTTAGAAAAACCATTTAAACCTTATTTTATCAAATCTTATCTTCTACTGATAGTGGGAAAAACATGAAAAGTAAATAACTCGATTTAAAACTACGCAGTGTTGTTGAATGTTTAGTTCATTTTGGTCAGTTAAAAAACATAATGTACAAAATAAGAAAATACGAATAGCAAATCAATGTTTATACACACGAGTTTATACATTTCTGTGTAGCCGTGTCCAGGAATCATTCCAAGAATATTTTCTGTGTTGATTGTTCACTATTTTCAGGTGAATGATTTGGTGTGAGAATTGCTTTTGTAATAACGTTTCAACTAATGAACTCTAATAATATTCACCAATAGACGAGCCATTTAAGCATTGTTTATAATATATCCTCATTAATTGAGGCCTACTAACAGCAGCAACAACTAAAATAGTTATTATATATAACTCGAAGAGAAAATAATAACATAATCAAGATTTTGACATTCCACAGTGATTAAATAATAGGTTAGGAAAGAAACTCCAATCAATACTGGAAAGAAAGATAACAGTTACTGGATTTGGGAAACCTATTTTCGTGAAAATTTGTTTTAAGGAAAAGATTTTAACCAACAGCAGCACTGGCTGAATAACAAATGTTTCCTTGTAGGGAAATGGCTAATATTACCATTACCATTTTTTGTTGGTTTTGTCCTTAGTGTTTTTTTTTATTTATTAGTTTTCTTTTCCTTTTTTTTTGGTCACGTGACAGGCTTTGTGTTGGTTTTTACTTTGGTTTTAATATATATATATATATATATATATATATATATATATATATATATATATATATATATATATATATATATATATATATATATATATATATATATATATATATATATATATATATATATATATGTGTGTGTGTTTTTGTGTGGTTTTTTAGTGTATTTCAGCTGCCATTCCTTATTTCCTTTTATTTTTTTAAGCTGAAGCTAGCAGATGTAGATTCATAGAAGTCTTAACGAGAAATGAGCATTCTTTAAATACCTTGCTAAATCAACTCAGCCTCCGTGTTCAAATTGGTAAATTCACGTTCCGGATAAAGAAACGGTTTCCCTAACGAAAAAGTGGGTACAGATTCAATTTCTATCGAAGGTACAATCTTTAGTAAGACTTCTCTATCGAGGTCGGTTATTATTAATTTCACTGTTAAAAAAAATAAGAAAATACGAATAGCAAATCAAGTAAGTGTAACCACTAAACATAACGTTAATAATAATAATAATAAGAAATAATGTCAGATAAAAATCCATTCATATATATATATATATATATATATATATATATATATATATATATATATATATGAATGAAAAAGACGAGGTAAAACTATTTTTAGCCGACACGTTTCGTCCTCTCAGGGACTTTATCAAGGCAACATATGTATATTATTACTTAAATGTTATTTTTAGTGGATACTAGTATTTGAGTGGACGTTCCGTTTATTTATCAAATAGAGTAAATGAATGGAGCGTCTACTCAATCACGAGTATCTATTAAAAATAACGTTTAAGTAATAAAAATCTGACTCCACCTCTTCTCTTTTCCCGCCAGGTATGAGTTGAACAGCAGGGCAGACTGAGTCCTATCGCCTTGATTGACAACCAATCTACTGTAAAAAGAAACGACCGCCTACTGTGGGAAAATCTTCCGCCTAGTCGTTGATGAATCGAAAGTGACATGATTGCTCAAGATTGTATCATGTATGGTACTTAACTGAATGACTGTATGAATGTAGAAAACGAGCCAATTCTTTCCCCATAGCACTTAGTATAAAATTATATTGGTTTCATTCCAAACAAATGATTTTCAGGAGCCAACTAAAAGAGTAAGAATTAAATTACATACATTTTTAGATTTTCAAGTGGAAAAGAATTCCTTTTAATTTAAAAATCAAAATTCGTATTAATAAGCATCGATTTCAAAAGTTTTTTTCTAATTCAAATGTCAATGTGATTTTTTTAAAATAGAAAAGTCAATAAATTTCTTATTAAGTAAGACATATAATTTTCAACAGTTTTGCAAAGTACATTTTCATTATTTTTTCGCTTTTAATGTATTCGACAAAAGAAAAATTAAATATATACTTCTTTTTACACTCTTCACTAGACGAAAATGAACCTGATTAAATTAAAGGCTTTTTCCTGCTGTTACTTTACCTTATAGGGAGTGTTACTAAGAATTTGTTCTATTCAAGTTTATTCACAAACTTCTAATTCCAGGCGTAAACTGCGGCTGATCAAGATACGAAGCAGGTAATGTAATTTGTTATCCGTACAAAATGAACATTTTACGCGATAAAAATAAATTAAAAATATTTTTATTTTCGTTTTTGATCAGGTGAATGTTTTATATAAATTTTGGTTAATCTTAAAATATTTCTAAAAAGATCTTATATAATTAGTAGAGCTAGTTGTCTGAATTGATACCGAAATGAAAATGTGTGAAAATGTAGCCTGCCTATTAAGTGAGTTATGCAACAAATATACATACAAATAAACATTAGTCAAAGTTTTAATATAAGCGATTAAAAACTATGTTGTCCACATTACTACATAAATTAATACACACTGGTAATAAGAAGCAAGGAAAATGTTATCATGGGAATGAAAAGACGTTCTATTTGAATATACCAGAGAAGTGAATTTTCTGGAAAGCTTTATTTTTCAGTTCGTGCGTGCTTGTCACATAACGCTTTATATGCAAATTATTTTTGTATCCCTACATACTTACTAAGCTTGGCCTCATTTGGTTATAAAAGCACATCAGTTAAGGCTTGGCTTCGTGAACGAAGATGTGGGGGAGTTATTGTCTTTCTTAATGTATTTGCTTACCATCTCACTAGGAGAGATACCCTCTAAAATAATTATCAGATAAACAACGGATCCAGACTGACTTCTAGGATGGTTAACGATTGCTCATTTTGTTTTCCCTATGAATTAATTCCTGTAGTTTTTTTAAATATGAAATACGTTTAACTCAGTCTCGCAATATTGTTGAATGGTGAATCAATATAGGCTAAATAATTTGAATAATAAGTTGAAATGTTAAAATAAATACAAATTTTCTGTTAGAAAATAATATTTCCTACTCAATTTAAGTAAACGATTATGTATGCCCAAAATGATGAAGATAAGGCAATATATTTTTTGTATGTAGTTGCTTTAAAATTAAAATACTATATATAAAATGAGGTGAATTTTAGTGCAGATAAATATCCTCAACTTTTTCCTAAAACATAATATGAATCTTCATTTGTGCGCTTTAAAATAAGAAATTTCTTTTTATGAGTATAGCAGTTTTGAATAAAGAATATTAATATTGAACGTTGTCTAATACGGACCTATTTTCAGGCTGAATTCTTTGTCTCTATGTTTGAAAAGACTACAACGGGTTGTCTCAAGAGATGTCAGTCGATTAACACTCAATAACTTCACTATAAAGCTCACATCGAAAAGCTCACATCGAAAGTAATTCACAACATTATATTTTATTGATTTGTATAAAAAATGGAAGCTAAATCTGTCATTGTCTTTTTTTATATAGATAACCAACTTTGAGCCTGCGACTTGTAGATGAGATTTGCTTATATTGTATTCCTGTTTATGTTCAAACTCATGTAAAGTCAGGATATCAAACCTAAATTTTCATAGCAAAAAGGCCCACTATAATTAGAATGGAGCAACATCATCTTTCTAAACGCCATTTGGCATAGTGATATATGATGTTAAGCTTAGTAAATATCTACGTAAACAATTTAATATAAACTTTTCAATCTGAAATTTGATTTTTTACGCAAAAATGTCATTAAAATGGTATCTCAAATTGGTCGTATTTGTATACAACTCAGTCGTTGTTAACAGAACGCGAAAGATGTCAAAATTGTTGCAAGTATAATACTACACTTTTAAAGAAAGCCATTTTATTAACTGACAAAATCCCACCCAAATTTTTAAAAAGCAAAATAGACCACATATCTGTATGAAAAAAGAAGAGTATATATAAAGAAAATATAAGGTAGTTCGTAACGTTTTCCAACAGGCGACGCTTGAACACGTGATTTCGTTTCAGACGTAACTGCGCGTATTTCTATATGATTTGTATATGGATTGGAAGTTATTAACGTTGTTATGTTAAAAGTAAAAAGGGGAAGAATTAGATGCATTTTCATAAATTGATCAGACTTACAACTGTTGGTAATGACCAAATCGAAACGCCGATTAAAAATAATCCCGTTCACACGACACGGGATATCGCAGAGATACTCCACATAACATATAAATATTGAAAAGCATTTAGCAATAGTCAGAAACGATGAATACGTGCGCCACGATTTAAAGGGAAATTTATTAGACCGCAATTCCATTTACTATTTGCTATTTTTTTTTCTTTTTTTCTTTTTTTGAAAAGTGCAATGACAGGCGATGTAAAATAAAGGGTTTACGAAAATGTGGAGGGAAAATATCCTGAAGAAAAACAGAATTATCCACCGTTAACAACTCCCAAAACCGGTTTTCATTCGAAGATGGTGATGCTATGCACCTGGTAAGATTGGAAGAGCGTTGTATATTACGATTGCTTTCTATAAAATCAGACATTGAATTTAGAGTTATCCCTCAGTGGGACCGATTGAAGGTAGCCCGGAATTGGCTAATCGAAAAAGTGTCGTATTCCATCATGACAACACCAGACCTTACGTCTCCTTGCAGACACAGCAGATACACCTGCTATAGTCACCTGATCTTGTACCTTCAGATTACCACTCATTCGATCCTCACAAAATCATATTAAATTTCAGTTCTCTGGGAAGCCTCACCACCCACAAAAGGGGATGAGGCTGCCGCAAGGTTGGCGGAAAGAAGTTGAATAAATGGTACATATGTGGTTGAATACGTACTTAAATCTAAATATTGTCTTTAAAATTCACAATAAGTAATAACAAAATTCAAAACTAAAAAATGTGTTTAAATGTTTATTGAAAACATTACTAAAAGCAATGTCTTTGTTTTTGATTAAACAAAATACAGGAATGTTAGACAGAAAGAGACGGTATCATGGGCCCCATATTATTCTCTTATCTTCGCCAAATATTTTCCTATTATACCCATAAAATGATTAATCGTTTCCTTGAAACCAAAGATATTTTGTAGGATTGTTTTGTAGTTCACTCAGTTGAATTATGCTATGTAAATGTCTCAAGGTTGTATTTCGATCAAAGGTTAGTAACTGAGTTTAAGCTTGCGAATTGTTTGCTTCCTTGGGTCTTGTTTAATGATTTCTGCGTACCAAACAATAACATTTCCATAAAATACAGATTTTATTGTGAGACGTCAACACATTATATTAAAATAATATAGTTTCTAAAATAAGATAATGTAAGAACTTAAAGTTTAGAAAAAACATTTCCAAAATATTCTCTCTTTCTCTCTGCCTATATCTCTGTTTCTGTTTCTCTTTATAGCAAGGTTTGCAGAGCCGGAAATGCTTAAAAGTACTTTCACTCGTTCGTTCGTTTGTCCTGTATATAAATTCACTGGCAGACGTATTTCATTCACTTTCAACCAAAGAGATACCATCCTGTGTATCAAGGGGTACCTAAAATCTCACAGAGATCTCTCTTCTTTCACTGCCATTCTTTAACGGCCTGTTCTACCTACCTTCCTTATCAGTGACTTAAAAGAAATACTTTCCATATCTTCTTTCTGATTTAACGTGTTTTATCTCTGAAAATTCTATATATCTGTGCAAAGACCTAATTTTTTTACTGGCCATTTTCTTTTATTGACCATTTTTCATTTTGCTGCATCACAAATCTTACAATAAGTGCTATTTTTCTATTATTTTTATAGATTGTATAGCTAATTCCATTCAGTGGTATCGTGTAAGCCACTACCTTTATTTCAGCAAGCTTACTTGAATTGTTAATAAATATTTTGTTACTTAATCAGCTTTTTATTTCTTTATTCTTCATTTGTTTCTATATTGTTCCACAAAAATAAACTGAATGTATAACTCATAATGATCTCTAAACACGCAACTTTTAAACGTATCTTAGGACATTTTTATTTTTATTGAGATAAAATATATAATATATATAAGATATCATTTTAAGAATATTATTCTGTGATAAATAATAGCATCAATAACACTATAAGAGTAAAAGATATAATTGAAAAAATAATTGCAAAAAATTAGCCTGGGTAGTTTTGGGGCATCGTCAAGTGGTATAATTTAGTTTAAGGTTTTAAAAAGAGTTAATGATCAGACTGAATGTTTTTTTGTCACTTAGACAATTATACGAGAAAATGATTAATCGTGTGCATCGTTGTGTCACATTATAGATTTACTACTATAAGCATTATCGGAAATAATATATTCATAAATTAAATTTATTCTAATTTTCTGCTCCGTCCTTGATACTGAAATAGAAAATAATAATAAGTAATTCCCTAGAATTATATTTTTATTAATTTTAAAATCGAATGATTGATATTCAATTTCTATTATTTCCCAAAGAAAAATGTCTCGACAAATGTATATGCAAAATTTCATAATAAATTGGTAATTATTATTATTATTGTCACTTTATTACTGAATGGGTTGTTTTTATGTTCGACCTTGATAGCAAACAGCAACATCGGAAATAAAGATATAGCTTCCTTCAAGAAACAGCGACTACTAAATAGAGCCCAAATTTGTAGTTCTTCTTACATCTGTTCCTTTCTTTATAATAATGTCCATCCCGTACTCGAGGTAGAGGGCTACAGAGTAGGATGTAAGAAGAATAGTTTATGTGGATATGTAGGGGAAGATAACAATTAACTCTAATCTTGAACAGGTTAAGATTGTAGTAATCGGGAAGTATCTTCTTGGGAGTCAGTTCCACAAAGTAGCAGTTCGTTGGAAGAAGCTGTTCGAAAAGAAATTACAATAGAATACGAAGATAGGGTGGTTTGCTACAATGTGGTATGGCAGGTATTTTGCCGTGTAGGTTAGAACTGGTGGAACTAAGGAATGTAGCTAGTCTAAGCACTTGCCATGGAAATAGCGACAGCGAAACGAGAAGCACGTAATGTTTCGTCTGTGGGGAAGGGGTTGTAGAATGGAAATAATTAATTATCCAGAATGCCACGGAAATGCATTTGAACACTATTAAGACTGGGAGATAAAGACAGGGCAACCCTGTCCATATATAGCAGCAGTAATCTATTTTCGACCTGATCTGGCTCTTGTAATGTTAAAGGAATACAAGAGGAGTCTGCGGTACAGGGAACAGACTATTTTTTCAGCATCTTTAGCGATAGATTTTATATACGAGTTTCCCTTGAAGTTTGGGTTGGACTTAAATCTCAATAGGCTTCATCCTGATAGAACTTCCGTCCATCACGATAGGCAGAAATTCAGGGTCGGCTTGGTGATGGTAAAACGCCACTAGTTTTGTTTTCGAGGTATTGAATGTAACCAGCCAGTTTTCCTCGCACTGATTGGTTAGGGCTAGATCAGAGGAAAGCTCTGGTCATCTAGAGCAGTGATTCCCAAAGTGGGAAGTACCACCCATCTGGAGGCACTGGAAAGATCCAGGGGCGATGAGAAAGAATGTTGGCAGCCAGATGATGGAAGTGGAACATCTGAACCATAACATACACCATAGACATATTGTACCCAAAGACTATCTTGCCTTCACTTTACAGTGTATCCCATTTATACAGCAATTCTATAACAATTACTATGGGAAATACTAAGATATTCATTCGTCATGCAATACTAGCACCAATAAAATACAATCAAAGATTGGCTATACATTGTGGCGGGGGTGGGGGCGTTCTTGTTGTGTTTTTGGTATGCAAGGGGATCTAGAGTCTTGAAGGTGCACTCATATACTGTTGTATCATAAGCATAGATCGGAATATACTCTTAGGTATATCATGTATGTAAAGTAGAAGCGGAGTTGGACCAAGAAGCGATCCTTGGGGGACACCAATGCGACTCTCCATGCCATTCTTAGTTTATTACTTAGTAGTAGTAGTATTAGTATTTGTCGTTTTAAGTTATTATTAAGATTTAATTTAGCATGAACTATTTCCCCAATTATTATATTATTACTGGTTTAACTCTATTTTGTTGTAGCCTTTTATCAGAAGAATAATCGACCATTAGAGCAAACAGCACGAATTCCGGTGAGAGTAATAATAGTGAAAAATGTTTCACATACAAACAATTTGAATAATTAAGCAGACTGATGGTTTCCACCATTGTTGTATCATTCACAGATAAGCAGAAATATCATCTTTTTATGTATGTATTTATGTGGGCTCAGAGGTATAAGCGCGCGGATACATGCGCAGATTGAACGTGCGTTAGACAGACAGACAAATAGGTTTGAAAGAGAAAGATTTTGTGTGCGTGTGTGTATGAGAAAGAGAGAGAGAGAGAGAGAGAGAGAGAGAGTAGGGGCGGAGGAGCATATCAAAAGAAATGAAAATAATCTTCTGTCAGAATTAATATTCGAACCTAAAATTCCAATGTTTATCACCCGCTTTTATTTTCAATTGTGTTCTTGTACAAAAACTTAAAATAACTGGGAAAATAATCCAGTTTTTGTAAGTTTCAAGTACCATCTGGTAAAAACGATGAATATTGTGTTTGAAAGATAATTGTTTCAAGTTCGGCTGCATGGCTGAATACAATCCGTACAAAATGGGTCGTCTAATTTTGTACTTGCAAAATATCTATTTAAATAATAACCTGAGACCTTATTTTTTTAAAAATCTCTTTAAACATATTAAACTTGCTTAAAGTATGAATTTTGCCATAAAATTAGCTCTTTATAAAAACTTGGTTTAGTATATTCAATGTGATCCCTTCTCATTTTGGCATAGAAACTTTTTCGAACTTATCAAAGTTCAGTTCATTGTTAATTCTCTGACAATATTTGATTCTATTGATTTTCGAAGTCAATTTAACAAACCATTGATAGAGAAAACTGCTGTTACCGTATAATTAAAAATATGTACAATCTTTATTCTATTATACTACCAGTTTCAATGCAAAGTGAACTCTGGAGTCAAAAATTTTGAACTCAACGAACAGTGACAATTGCAGTTATAGCTAATTTATTCGTCAAAAGAATATTGGTCCTGTATAGATGTTGTTTATACGTGAAGAACGGACCTTCAGTATTTTCAGTTCTTACTTTTACTTTATAGGAAGAGTGAGAACTGAAAATATTTTATATTTATATTAAATTAAACTTTGCCCAAGGTTCTATACTTCAGTAAATATAGGATTAGCAAATATTGATATGATAGAACTTAGTGAAATGTAACCATGGCAGTCTTGGATATTTTAAAATAAAAGTGAAAAAATGTACTAAAAATTTCTGCAATTATTATACGAAGATGCGTTGCCATCTGAAAAATAGAGTCGATTTTTATTTAACGCTTCTTTCAGGAGGTGAACAAGTCGAAATTGCTAAGAAGTATCATAAAATTTAAGTACTTAGCTATTACAGAATGAAAATGTTTATTATTTTTATTTTGTTGTCACATCCGACTTATATTTGATAATTTGATTTCGGCAAGAATGCTTCAATTCATAAAACCAAATAGTATTATGTTGGAGTTTTCTTCTAATCTGGTGACCCAAGATTTACTTGTTTGTCAAAGGTGTAAAATAATCTTCCTTGTTTTCTATACAAAGAGATAGTAAAAAACCAAGCTTCTGGGGGAGGGGGAGACAGACAGACAGAGAGAATGGGAAACAGATAAGGATTTTGACTTTTTGCAACAAATGATATTTTTCATTGTTCCCTTTTATCCAATATTTTGATTCTCATAAGCTTAAACAAGCTTATGAGAATCATCATCCTTAATGTAATCGTGCAGCTAAATGGTTGGAAGAATATCTAATCGGATTTGGATCACGAACAGTAATAGATGAATATTCCCTGAAAAATAAAATTGATCAACATGCGAATAAATAAAACCATAAAACATAAAATGCACAAAACAAAAACATATACAGGAAGTAGCGTGATGCGAACACAGACATGGAGCAAGATTAATTGGTTTATATAAAAAATATTTTTTCTTTTGTTTATGATGACCTCTACTTTTCTACTCAACTGCTTCAATTCTTTTATGAGAAGCAGATGACCAGAGATTAATTACAGGTTTATAACCACAATGAAAATTTTCATTCGTCATTTTAAAAATAGGCAGATACAAGCATTGCCAGTGAAAAGGATCTTGTGTCCCCACTCGAATCTCTGATACGGGGGTCCCCACTCTACTATATCTCAATTTCATAACGTAGTATAGGTTCAGTGTAGGGGTCTCGTGGCCCTCCCCGAATCTATGATACTCGACCTCCTATTCTACTGCATCTCAGTTTTCATAAGATAGTATTAATATAAAATACAAACTTTATTGTAAACTAATTATGTACAGTAATGTATCATATGCAATATAAGTGAATAATTCAACGAGAAAAATTAGAAATTAATACGATGTATCTAAATACAAATATATCTTAAATAAATCAACAAATACAAATCCATCTTTAATAAAGCAACAATGTTTTGCGGCAATTTTTCGCCATCAACTTGACATTTTTCTTGATAAAAAGTCAAATAATTTTAATATATTCAACATTATAGATTAAAAATAGTAAATTCTATATAGTATTTTTTCGAGAGCAAAACATGACCAAAACAAATTCACGGATTTGAACGAAAAATAAAAAGAAAGACAGAACGACGTCAAAATCCATGAAAATTATTCATCATTTAATAGTCAGTTATGCTTTGTTTAACTGGTAACACATTAATGTAGGTAGAAAAAAAGCAAATGTTGATAAGATAGTGAGGGTCACAAAGCACTGATGACGCCCTCAATCAGGTTTCTCCCTACCCAACTGGGGGATTCGGTAGTAGTAAGTACCGGCCCTGGATACAAGATGCACATGAGTAATGTCAAGAAACGCCTACCAATTTTTATAATTAAAATAAATATGCATTTATAAATTTCGGTGATTAAAGATAATATAATTTATAGATGAGTTTGATGAAGAATGAAAAGGAGGCGACCATATATCAGAAGCAAATTGCAAATATATTCTTTGTGTTGGCCAAAAAGAGTAAGAAGGATACGTGCCTGAACACGTGAATCACGTATTTTATTGACTCCTGGAAACAGCTGCGATCTGAAACAAGTTGAAAACAAGACGTAGAAATCTCATTAGAGCGCGGCAATCGCCTGTCAAAAACGGGAAAAACAAAAAAAATATTAAAGAAATGTAAAGAAATAATGAATTATGTTTTATTTCTACAAGTGCCTTTGCAATTTAATTCAAGCAGTAAAGTATAAAGTTTTAAACGACTAGCTATAGGAAAAGTAAAAGTGATTTCTTTTCGCAGGATTGTTTTTAATATTTGTGTGATAATTTTAGACATTATTGTTTTCTACTTTTGTTGGCACAAGCAAACCAGGTTCAGCTGAATTTATTTGACATCTATGGCGCTAATTCATTTCTTTATTTTAATATTGGGTATTGTTGTTGGTATTGTGTTCTTTAGAATTGACATTATTCTTATAACAAATCCGTGAATTCGACTGCTGTGATAGTTTTATTTGTTTCATTTATCATACCGATAAAAACATGACTGGCTGAAGGATTTAGACTAGAATTTCATTCCCTATGGCAACAGTAATATTTGTAAATAAGGAATAGCTGAAATTAAGATGGAAAATCAATTATAATTTACAAGTCTTCATTTTAGAAATCATTTTAAAATTAATATTAATACTACAGTTAGTGCATGTAAACAAAGATGACGGTGTATCAGGCCATTGGGGAAGATGTGGAATGACTTATTTATAAATTACTGCAGCCATTAAGGTTCTGTGGAATCTTACTTATTATAAAACGCAGATTGTGTGTGTGTGTGTGTGTATGTGTGTGTGTACGTTTATATATTGGATCGGATTTCCTACATTTTTCAACCGATTTCAACAAAACTTCACAGGACTGCGTAAAATTACCTTGCGGTGGTTGTGACAGTGCCAAAAATTGGAAAAACACAATTGTTTTTGCACAAAATCAATTTGAAAACACGATAAAACACGATTCTGTTGCCAGAATGAAAGGGGGACAACTCATATCGAGTTATACTTATTATAAAACCCAGGTTGTTTGTGTGTGTGTGTTCGTTTATATATGGGATCGGATTTCCTACATTCCAACAAAACTTCACTTTTTTTTAGCAGGTAGTGTTTCTTATTGTCTTGCACACTTTTTTCTTTATTTTTACATTCAGAATGCTTTAAAATTCCATTTACAAGACAATTGTTTATAATAAAATTCTATTCAATCGATAGACTCATAACGATTGAAAAAATGTTTTGTTTGAGTTTGGGTTTGACCAATTCGTAAAAAAAAAAAAAAAAAAAAACTAATTGAGACATGCGTGTCCGTCAACCTTAAACAATAATCTTTGTCAATTTTATTTTTCAGTCTTTTGATCTATCACTTACTGTTACATCCCTGGGCAACGCCGGGTTCTACTGCTAGTAAGCGATAAAACAGCTGTCACGTTAGGACAAGTTTCACGAGTTAAAAGGACCGCGAGCTCGACTCTCATCCGTGGTTTATTTTGTTTCTGATATCCGTAAACACTTACGCTGTAGAATGACAGTTTTAGAGTTGCGATAAGAAGTAACCGAAATTAAGATGACATAAGTACTAGTCGTAGAATATGGGAAAAACTAAAGGATAATAAATATTTAGTAGACAATAATAATCATCCGAATATAACCAAAATAATTATAAAATTAAATTACATTGATGTGCGTGTGTTCAAAGATTTTCTGAGAATTGAATTCATTACACACTGTCATAATAAGTCAACCAGACAAAGTTGTTAAACATTACCCCAGCAACTTGTGGATTCACAGGTAGCAACACACAATAGTAATTCTCAACGCGTAACATTCTTCTCTATTTGAAACAAAATCTATGAATAATAATAATATCACATATTCCATTCGTTTAATTATAGCAATAATATTAAAACTAATTTCAGTTTAAAAGAGAAAGTAGAGAGTTTTAAAACAGTTCGAAGTCATTTTACTGTCGTTAATTACTTAAAAAAATTGTAATACTGTAATCTTGATTATCATTTATCGTACTTGAGGATTCCGTGTCACACACACACACACATACACACACACAAACTCATGCACACACACACACACACACACACACACACACACACATATATATATATATATATATATATATATACTAACCAGATGTTTGACCAAACAATGAGCCAACATCAGATGTTTGTGCAAAAGGGGCATTATACCACTATTGAAGAAAGGAGATTTGAGCTTCAGAGCCAGAACATTAATCAAAATTTCAAATAAAATGCAAATAAGATGGACCGACTTTTTGATTCGTTATTGAGAATTAATCAGAATGGATTTAAAAAATGTCGATCTATGGTTGCACATTTACTGCTGATTGTAATCAAGCTCATCAAAGCTTCAAGCATTTCTGACATTTGCGAATGTTAGGAATTCTTTTGATTCTATACACAGAGGAAAGCTCAATGAAATATTCAAAGTTGATGGAATACCAATTAAAATTAGTCACGGATATCAATATTCTACATAGTTACGCGTTTCGTCCCATGAGGGACTTTATCTTAAAGTCTCTTAGGGTAAAGAAAAGTTTTCCTTTTTTCTTTATTCATATTATCTTTTTTGCAGATATATTTTATTTACATCTGAAGTTTTACACACGTACGCGTGTGCGCGTGCGTGTAAAAATGTTGTGTTTGCGTGTGCACATCTTTGTTGTTATGATCAAAGTGTTTTGGTCGTTGTGCCATCCTTCATCAGCTGTATATCGATCTGAGTAACCACTATGGAATTCTGAACTTAGCCTTTTATTGGATATACGGACGTAGACTGTTCTCATTCCACTGCCCATGTCTGGCGACATGTCGTCTAGTTCTTATGTTTTAGTAATTGCTCGCTCGTTTCCACTTTTCAGTGTATCCAAGTACACACTGCTCGACACAGGGATTGAACTCATAATTACAATATCACCAAATTCACGAAACATCGCATTGATCCACTGTTCTCTGACGTGAACTTGGAACTTTAAACCTTATCTATCTGCTGCTGAGTGCTGCTGCTGCTGCCGTTGAAGATTTGCTTCCAATGACTTGGAACCTTAAACCTAACCTATCTGTTCTATTCAGAATTCACTGTAGGATATCCAGATCGATATACACTGGTTTATCTGGCCGAAATATTGTGATTATAACAACAAATATGAGAACAATAGTTCGAAAGTAAGTAGTGTAAATAACACACACACACACACACACACACACACACACACACACACACACATATATATATATATATATACCAAACTTGAAAATTTTCTTCTTTATGATTCATGATAATTAGGTAAATACTTTTATGGCTCATGTAAATGAGGAAATTTTTCCTTCAACCAAGACGAAATTTCCTTTATTTGGATGGTTAATCTCATATCTGCAAAGTGTACTGTAGCCTGATGGGCATAAACACTATTAGAAACATATATCGATATATCGAAATGAATGCATCAATAATTCAAATGATTACTTCTTATTCAATCTGTTTCTCCATATTTTAAAACAACTCAGATTCTATATTTCCATTTAAATTCTGAAAAATAAATAAATGTAACCATTATTTCTATTGTCGTAGATAAAATCTGTTGAAATTATATTTCTTCGTTCATTCAATGTCAATTTAACATAAAATTAAGAATACCCGAATCTTTCTTGATGTTATTAATATCCAATAAAAGTCAAACGTATGTGCACACAAGTTCAATATATCATTTGTACAATGTTAAATCGATCACAAAGCTGCTTATCTACACCACTCAGTGGGGAGCGATCAAGAAAGACCGAAAACTTTCCACGATGTTATCTGAGAGAAGCTTTTCACTTAATATTATACATTTTTCATTGTTCATGACAATGCTATATTTGAAAAGTTTCAGCGAAGATTTACTCACTAAAATCTTTAGTGAAATTGACAGTCTGGATCAACCATTTCCAGAATAAGAAACTATTCAATCCTTTGAAAGCCTGTTCAAAGTACAAATTTTCATTTTTTTTTTCTTTTCAATCGAATCGTAAGCACTAACCAGCTATAATCCAACATATTTAGAGTAACCGATGATTGAGAGAGTATCATTTAGTTTTTTTGAGTAAGGAAACATGATAGATATCAGTAGACGACCAAAAATAATATGAAAATGATGACTGAAGATTCCACTAGGTCAGAGGTTTCCAAATTTGGGAATTCCAGTACTCGGTTAATAATACAGCTAATTTAAAACTTTAATTGAATCTTTTTCTTTTTTACAAGGAGCTTATAAAAATCGCCATTCGATTAACTAAAGCTAAATTAATCTACCGCAAAACAAATTCTTCTTTCATCTAGCTACGAATTAAACAGTAGATATCCAGTTCAATGTTGTATTATTCGGCCTTAGAAGTTAATCGAGAATTCCTATTATAGATAGTTTAGATATAGGGGTAGAGATTACTGTATGGGACGCTATTCTTATTTCGAGATATCAAGATAAAACTAACACGAATGACAATAGTAGTTCGAACAGCTTGTGGATTAAGAAATTCAGCTGTTTACCATAAATGCAGTTCCTGTTATCGGAGAACATGCCGATCAAACACTTGTATAATCAAGTTCTTCAAAATGAAATTATTTATTTGAACAAAATAAATTGAAAAGGGTTCACTTTGAAAATCAACTGAAAAGAATATTTACTCAATCAAAATACTGCCGTTCACACGATTCTATACTATAACTAGTTAGCTGAAGTGATTTGCTTTCAACCGATACAGTAAAGTTAGATGCAAATTTCTTTACTGTAATTTTCGGATCTTTTTCTATTGCAGTCAATCTCTGTTTTCTGGAGTCTGCTTACAAATTTTCGGACCAAAATCTTACCATTCGTTCACTAAAAACAAATACAGAATTTATATTTAATGCAACTTCTGTTTCCTTTATAGCCGAACTTTCTAATATTATAGAATTAAAAAATCTCAAAAATATTTACTTAAAAATATGTAAAACCGTCGACAGGACTTCCCTCAAACACTCGATGCACTCTTCACTGACTGCACTATCGCTGTCATGTTACATTTATCTGTGGCCACCCTCACTGATTCTCGGGGGAATGACGAGATGTGAGTGCTTCCACACCAGTCGTAATCTGTTTCCGCTTTATTGCAAATAGACACGCCGAGATCTGTTCTCTTCTACGTTGCAACAGGTGCTGTGCTTACCTGCTGAAATGGATATTCGACAGACCTGTCGTAAGCTTTTTAACTGAAAACGAATTCAAATCACAAACCCGTTCCGATAATAACAAACAGCTATTTATTATTGGCAATTACTACACAACTCCGTCTTCTTTTTGTTTGTATCTGAAGCGAACACTAGTCTTTACACAAGGGTCTCCTCTCCTTTCGTACGTTTTACTATGTACGGTCAGTTTAGTAGCTACTTCTTTCGCTTCTGTTATTTTTTTGAAGTCAGCTTCTTCCTTTTTAACATAACTCCGCTTTTTCTGAATCCAGCGAAAAGTAACTTCGTATTTCTAACGGGCCTTACTGTCTGACTGGGGCGACTCTCTCCTGGTGTCTGCGGATGTAGACCTTTCTGTTTATAAAGTCTTCGGATGCTGGAATTATCACATAGGACTTTTCTTCAAACAAAGGAAATTTTCTTGACAAAACCCATACATCCTGAGCTGGCGAGCGGGGACCACTAAATGAACCCATATTTCCTTATTTTCCGAAGTAGGATCGAGCGATGAGAAATACGTGTATTTTAGGTGAATATTCAGATAATTTTTGCTCGCTCGGTCATTCAAAAATTCTGTCAGGACCACACATTTTTAAATTAGGAATACGGATTTCGACTATCACCACTTCCAATCTCAAAGGAGTACTCAATCATTTCTAATACATTCTAATTAACCGTTTCATTTTCCATTATAGGTTTATCAATTTTCTGTATCCTCATACTCACTTTCATTTATATAGTATAGTTCGCTCCAATGTAGCAAAAGTTAATAGGATTAATTTTTATTTAATACATTATTTAAAGATGAAATCTAAATTAAAATATGTTATCGTTGGAGACAAAAATCATACAAGTGACAAGCTTAAAAGAAAATTAGCAATTTCCTGTGGAAAATAAAGCGAATAAAGTCGTGTATGAAAAAGTGCAGATGCTTTGATTAAAATATATTAGATCTTTAGACCACCCAAAAGAACATTCTTGAACATGCTATTCCTAAGTCATTAACCTTTTCTTCTCAAATTATTGTGTCAAGTGACGAATATACAAACGTTGGAAATTGATTAAGAATTTGTTAAATAAACGCAACTGCTTGAATCAAGCAACGATAAAGATTTTAAGAGAAAAATAAGTTGACTAAAAAATAATCAGACATTAAAAGCAATGTTCGAGGCTTCATCCACAATAATTTGGTGGTTAAGAATATTATCTGTTCAGTCATTTATTATTGATTTTTTTTATTAGTACTATCAGTAATTTCCTTTACTTTTCATCACAATTAATCTTTTTATGCTTTCAACAAGAATCGAACACGCATCTCATTTTTCTCGGGAAAATTTAAGTATGACACCTGCATTACCTGCATTACCTTTTAAAATATGTAAATCATCAGTCAGGAAAAATGAAACCTAACCAAACAGATTTTACATTTTTCCGAACACCTGGAGCTGCCATCTTTATGTTTCATTTACATAAACTACTAATATTACTAGTTTATGTAAACAAAACGGACAGATGAAAATGTATTAATAGTATTAATAATATGTTAAATTTTTATTATTTGTCATCAAATTTCATTAATACTATACTTGCTTACGACTGTAGAATGATGGTTTGAATAGATGCAATGAGAAAAAATGAAGGAATTGCTAGCCAAACTGACAATGCTTCATGTTAATAGGGGAAAATTGCATCAAATCACATCCCAATTTGATATTAGTGCCATCCAATCCATCAGTGAAAAGCATAGATTAAATTCCACGGAGTTTCATAGTCGTCGACTAACAAGGCTATCTATTATTAATAATTCGTCATCGGTTATTAAGGACAGGAAACTGGGACAGTGTAAGACTCACCGTGTTGCCTAGTCAAGATGAATCACTTATTCAACTCTTTCTGGTAAGATGGTGGGTTTCATGTGTGGCTATGAATCCAACCAATTAACAGATGTTGGCTCCGTATGGTGTGTTCTGTTGGATTTCAAAACATCCACGGCTGAAACAGCCGTCTTTTTTTATATGTGTAACCTTTACATATTTTGTTGCACAAAATTTCACCATTTTATGCCAGCTAGAGCGATGGCTTGTTTCAACAAGAGAACGCAATTCATATAATGCGTGGATGATATGAAAATGGTACCAAGAACACTTTCAGGTACTCCACTGGCCCCGGTCTTTTCCGGTTTTAAACCCTGTTCGGTATGCATAGGTCACGTTGCAAATCTAGAGTAAATTATCTACACTGTGGTTCTAGCCTCACGTAATGCAATGGTTCAAGGCAAAATCTAGCCAAGTGCCGACTGCGGAAGCGACCATCACACATGTTATATGTAAACTAAGAGTGAAACTACGGAAACTGAAGAAGCCTAACGCAACACCCAAATTGCAATAAAACAAACTCTTGAGCGACCTGAACCTGAAGGACAAATATATGAAGAGTGTGTAAAGAAGATATGAGAGACAAAATGGAAATGGAAACTCGAAATGGGACATACTAAGAAACGCTTTAGTGACATTATCAAATTATATCATTCCAAAGGAGAATGGGCAAAGAAGAAAAACGAATGGATCCCTGACGAGATTCTCGACATGATGCAAAGGAGACAGAAAACTTTACCAAGATATGGAACGGAATACAGAAAACTATACAACGAAATAAGAACCAAATGCAGGCAAGCGAAAGAAGAGTGGCTAAACTAAAAATGTGCAGAAATAGAGAGATTGAGTAACACAGACAAAGGAGATATGCATAAAGAAATAAGATAACTAACAGGACAGAAGACTTGCTCGTGAATAGGCTGCATGAAATATAAGGATGGAACGCTCATATTAGAGAAGGAAATATTCTTTAGCACTGGAACGAATATATTGGAGAACTCTTCCACGACGAAAGAGAAAAACCGCCAATACACAGAACTACCGACGAGCCTGAAATTCTAAAAACTGAAGTAAAAGAGATGCTGACAGACTTAGATGATTTTGGCATAAACAAGATTACAGAAATAATAAATGAAATTTACAACAGTGTGGATATACCGGAAGATCTAAGCAGATCTATTTTCATAGCATTGTCTAAGAAACCAGGCGTAAACGAATGTGAACTCCACCGAACAATCAGCCTAATGAGCAACATAACAAAATTCATCATCTGTATTCTGATGAATAGACCGTGCAACAAAATCAGGCCAAAGATAGGACAAGAACGGCGCGGGTTCGTTAAAGACCCCGAAACAAAGAACGCGATATTTATGCTCAGAATGTTACCCAGAAAGAGCAATACAAATGCAGAAGAACGTGCACGTGTGTTTTATAGACTACGCAAAGGCGTTCGACAAAGTACACCCCAAAGATCTATTAGAGCTACTCATCAACCTTGACATATTCGGGAAAGAGATTAGAATAATCAAAACTTTATACTGGCAGCAAACCGCCTGCATAAAGATAAGAGTTCAGCAGATATACAAAAACAGAAAGGGGCGTAGGGCAAGATTGTGTCTTCTCACTGGACCTATACAGCGAGGCAATTCTGAAAGAACGTAAATCTTATCAGCATTCATTATTGGCGGCCACAGTCCTATCAGCATAAGATACCTAGATGAAACAGTGCTGATAGAAAACACGTAAAGGAAATTACAAAAACTCCTACAGAAGATATCGACAGAGAGCGAGAAGAAGGGACTAAGCATAAACTTCAAGAAGACAATGCATGGTCATCAGTAAAAAGATGATCCTGAAATGCGATTTACAGGTTGGGGACACTAAAATCAAACAGTGTAGAAATTTAAATATCGGGAAGTGTTCTGACAAGTGCAACGCTGAAATCCGAAGACGTATCCAAAGACGCATTCCAAATGCTAGGCAGGGTATTACGAGGCAGGAGGGTTTCGTTGGTAACAAAGAAAAGAGTACTGAACTGCTACGTAATGTCTGTCCTCCTTTACCGCAGCGAATGTCGGACGGTCTCTTTAAAGATAAAGAAGAAACTCGAGGCACCAGAGGTATTGTTTTACAGAAGGATACTAAGGATATCATATCCGAGCATGTGAGCAACGATGTGGTTTTGGAGAGGATGCAAACAATGAAAAAACTGATACTTAATATCAGGAAGCGGCAGATGAAATTTCTGGGACACGTAATGAGAAAGAAGGGCTTTGAAAATCTGATACTCACAGGGCAGATAGAGGGAAAGAGGGACAAGAGAAAGCAACGCGTGACATACTTAACGGGGTTAAGCAAGTGTATGATAGAACATGGCCTGGGAGAAATAACAAAAAGACAAAAATTATTGAGAGCTACAAAGGACGGAAAGAAGTGGAGAGCCATGATCGCTTCTTGAAGGGACACGGCACATAAAAGAAGACGACGACTCTATGTTACGTCACGTAGTTACTGTTATTCCAGTGAGGAGCTACACGATATTAGGTAATTGTCCTTAACTTTCCACACTACAATTTATCTTATGCAAATGAAAAAAAAAATGTCACAGGTCATTTTATTCAGGCCAATTGCCTTGATTCTTAAGAAAAATTGTGAGTGGAACAAGGACGGCAGGATGAAAGTTATGGAGGTTTAGAACAGAAAATAAAATAATAAAAATAAAAATAAATATATAATAAAAATAAATAAATACAAAAATTCTGGAAGAATTGAAAATTCGTGGAATAAGTAAAATTATCCAGAGAACATAAATAATACTGGTAAGACAATTGAACAGAACACTGGAGTACTGACGAGGATTTGCACCATTTGATCTCCAGGTAGAACTATTGATGCAGGAACATTTAACGGTTGTAAAAACTAGAAATCCAGAGACGAACCGAAAGTATCCAGACGTCAGTATTTACTGAAAACAAAATACTGAAAATCGTGATTCAGCGTTCAGGAGACTTATTGTCACTTCCGGCCGGATGACGTTGAAACACCCATACGATCACAGAAGTTAAGCAACGTCGAGACTGGTCTGTATCTAGATGGGTGACTGCTTAGGAATATCAGTTGTTGTAAGCTTGGATGAGTGGTGGTGTAATGGCTCGGAATTGTTAATCGGAGGATGGAGTTCTAATTCCAACTGGGTTCGTTGCTTATCCAGTGTAAACCACCAGTTATTATTGATGCCAAACAGCAATAATTACAATAATAATAATAAGAATCATAAAATTAATTGATAAGTCATACAAAGGTAAGGATAGAGGAGATTTGTTGTCATTTCATTTTTGGTGATCACAATTTAGATATGAAAACTCAACGAGTAAATGATGATGATGATGTACAAGAAGAGAAAAAAGATTTTAGATTTTGAGATGCAAACCAGTCATCCCATCTAATGAAGAAAACCTGATCTGAATTTTGTAAACAAGAAAAGAAAAACATGTTTACGACTGATAGTAGGCCTAACATAAAGATGAATTCTATCTGCGAGCCTCTGATTAAGAAAGAAAGTACATTTAAAAATATCACTACTATCGCCTAGTTTCAACTCTTCTTGGGATTTACAGTGTTGCTAATGTTCTTCTAAGGTTTTTCAGGTTTGGTCCAAGGATTCCGTATTTGTGTTCAGTTTCGATCTTGGCCAGATATTTTTCAAATTTTCTTTTCTTTCAGTTTTATTCTTTCAGTTTTATTCTTTCAGTTTTATTTTCTAGCTTTTTGGAAAGCGACATTTCCTTATTTGAATTGTGTTCATATTTACCAGACTAAATATGACGTGGTGATCAGTTTGAATTTCAAAGTAGTATGACATTTTATTTTTACTTCTATTGTTGAGGACATATTATTGGTCTACATTATTAAATGTTAATCGTTTCTACAATTCCAAGTAGATAACCGTTTCTAGTCAGAGATGTCTTACATTTCTTCTAATTAAATGTTTTAATCAGTAATATTTGAGTTTAATGTACTTGGACATAAGATAATTTGTCTTAGACATTTCGTTTGTAAACATTTTTTTTATTAAGAATTTCGTTTATCTCTACATGTGTCCTCCATACACATGTCATTTACTTTGCAATTCCTTACCACTGAAAATCTCCAAGGAGCTTTTTTCCTCTTCATTTTGGAGTTTTCTGATATAACATTTATCTGCTTGTCAGTTACGCTGTGATTTCTGTTTTTCTAATCAACCATTGTTAATTACTTGTTAATTAACTCACAATCAACTCAGAATTAAATCAATGAAGGAATTATTATTTTGATAGATAATTAAGAGCGTTTTAAAAACTCTGACATAAATTACTTGAACAGAAGACCAAAGTTCCTTACTATTTTCTTAATTTTCGATTCTATGTTAAATACCATAACTGCATGAATTATTTGCCTATATTTTGTTATGCAAACCAAGTGATGAATTAAAGATTAAATATAAAAATTACAAAGAAACTATAAAAACGAGTACCTTCGATTGAAAATTGTTATTCTTATGGTCTTATTCATAATGATCTATATAATCATAGATATAATCTATTGACGACTTTGATGATGATATTTAATTTATAAAAAGAAAATATCATTTTTCGTATTATAAATCACTAACTTTAGAAAATGGAAAAACATCAACAATGAATAAATACTAATACGTACTGTAAACGTAGCTTTTCCGATCTACAGAAAGTCTTTTTGTTATGGTAAAATAAATAAATTTACAATCCCGATAATAAATTGTGCGTAACCTGTTATGTTTAGAGATATCAGTTATCAACAGCCGGATTAAATTAAAGAAGTTGTCGCCTTAAATAACAATCAATTTTGTTCTAGTGTGAATTAAGCGAGGCGGCTGTTAATAAAATCATTTTTTATCATACTGTTTATTTCATTTTCAGTCACATTTTAACATTTTTCATCGAAAGACATGCAGAAAAGCTCTTAAAACTTTTAATCGGAAAACAGGTGAAGATTTTTTTCTTTTTTGTCCGTAGTTAACATCTTTTCAACAGAAACATTTAATGCTTAATTTTTTTACCAGTTGTTAATGAAAATACAAACTGATATTTAAATTTAAAAAAAATAAATCTAAATTTTAATAATTCTGGGTGGAATTTACAGACATTTACTTTTTTCAAAATTAAAACTCAGTTCCTCAATTTGCCTTTAATAAAACTAAAGTTTCATTGATGTGGTATGTTTTGTAAAGTGAAAATTATTTTAAGGTCGAATTTTATATTAATCCGCTTCATAAATGATTTATAAATGTCAAACCACTAGAAATTTAGTTATTATTGCAAGGCAACTTTGTACAAAGTAAAAATGAATTGTTGAGAAACTTACTTTGACGTATCATTTAAATTATTTAAATTGTTACAATGTCATCATTCGATAAAAATAAAATGATTTTGAAAATACACCCTCTAAAATATCTATCATCAAATTCTTTCTACATACTGCTTTAAAAGCTAATTGTTATAGTTAGGAAAGGGAAAAACACATAAAGGACTTCATTTCTAAAATGATAGACAGAAACGAGGTGTTCATGTCTTAGCAATAATCTGCATACATTACTTTCGGTCTTCATTTTGGTTCATATGTCCTCGTCAAAATAGATAAGAAATAGAAGCCGGGGCAGTGTTACCTCCCCCGCCCTTCACTTTCTAGATTCATTTTGTCCGAATCAAATAACTATGAATTCCATTCATTAAATTGTTTAATATGATATTTATACTATTGTCACGTTTGTCTTCGATTGTTTCAACCAAAAGATTGACGATCTACTCAAATTGTCTGCGTCACAGTTGTTGACTGTTATTTTCATAGCAAGAATAGCTCCAATAGGAAAAAAAGATGGTATTGCTTTTTGTAAATATAAATAGATACGAGGTAAATTGATTTTTATAATGAAAACTCAACAAAACATTGAGTTTTTTCCTCTAAATATAAATAGCCATGATTATTTCACTGTGGCGGGGCATTGATTTATATAACGAATCTTGAAGTGAAGTAACAGTTGATTTTCTAAAACTACAAAAGCAACTGACAAACTGTTTCTATAAAGTAGAAATTATAATTTCGAGATAAAAGGATGAATTTCATCATAGCAGAAACTGAAATTTATGATCAATATTTAATGTGACTTAATTGAATTCTTCCTGCCTAAAATCTAAGGTAATTAATGTATTTCATCCTCTACCCCGCTCTCTTTCTCTCTGTCTGTCTGTCTTTCTTTCTCTCTGTGTGCATATATATGATATAAAATATGCATATGCAATCATAAGCATCTATTTAATTGCTAATTTAAGAAAATGTGTTTGAGGACGTATATTAATGCTTAATAATTTCTTTTATAAATATGTAAAACGAATAAATAGATCTCTAAAAACAAAATTGTAGGTGTGAATATATATACGCACTATATACTGATAGGTATAGGCATATACAAAGTATGTTTTTATTTATATATTTTGCATGTTGAGAAGAACATGTGTTAATAATTTTGTACACTTGAAAGCAAATTATAAACTCTGCATGTTCATGTATATATATATATATATATATATATATATATATATATATATATATATATATATATATGCAAGAACATTTCTTTCTGTGTGTCTGCATATCTATATCTACATTTTTTAAGCGTTTCACCCCTAGCAAGGCGAAGGATAGTGGATAGATCAAGGCAATTAGAGATGTCGATTGACATTACATTTGAATAGCTGGAGATTATAGCTCTCAGGGAAACTGGAGTAGGAAAGGGAGTTCCACAGGCGAGAGGTGCGAGACATGAAGCTATTGGAGTAGAAAAGACGGCTACATTTAGTAGTTTCGACAGTGAAAGGGTGATAGCGAGATGCCAGCCTCGTAGGGCGTTTGAATTCATGAAGTCAGTCAACCAGCGAATGCAGCTCCTCGGAGCAATTGCTATGAAAGTATTTGTAAAACAGACAGAGAGAGGCGACGGCGCGTCTGTGAGAAAGTGACTGTAGATGAGATGCCAAAGCAGGGCCAATTATATTGCATATCCGCCTCTGGAGCCTATCAAGAACCCCGAGAACAGAAGGGGCTCCAGACCATATATGGCAGCAATACTCCATGCAAGGGCGAATTGTTGATTTGTAGATCTGGAGGATCGATCCGGGGATAAAAATTTCCTGGCACGGCACAGGCAGCCAACTTTTCTTGCGGTGGACGAAGCAATTGACTCAATGTATTTGTTCCATCTCAGGTCAGCAGTCAACGTGAGACCGAGCAGCCGCAGAGAGGTGCTCTCGAGAAGTTGAGCGTCAGACATTCTAATGAAGGGCAGGGAAGGATCTCTGTGGTGATTAATACAGAGCAGTTTTGTTTTTGAAGCATTAAAGTTGACCAGCCAATTCCTGCCCCAGTTCACAAACGATTGGAGGTTCTTTTCCAGACGCACGGCCAGGTTATTTTTGTCAGTGACACTAGATTTGTTTTTGAGGCAGGAATAAATTGTGGTGTCATCCGTGTAGATGCCAACTTGTGAATTTATGGCGCCAGGAAGGTCATTTATGTAGATAAGGAATAGAGTGGGGCCTAGGATGGAGCCTTGAGGAACACCTGCGTTCGTGGGATAGGAACTGGAGGAGAATCCGTTGAGAACGACCTTCAATTCACGGTTTGACAGGTTAGCTAGGTATTAGGTCAAACAGTCGACCCGTAATACCATAAGCCTGGAGCTTGCGAAGAAGGCCGGCATGCCAAACCCTATCAAATGCTTTGGAGATGTCTAGGGCCACTGTACGAGCTTCCCCGTTATTTTGAAGAGCTTGGTTGACAGTTTCAGTGATGGCCGTAAGCACATCAGCTGTAGATCGGGCAAAGCGGAAGCCATATTGCGTGTCTGAGAGCAGATCATGGGATGTGAGGTGGTTAACCGCTTCGGTATTGATTAGGGCTTCGAAGACTTTGTCGAAGAGGGGTAGGAGACTGATAGGACGGTAGTTAGAAGGACCAGAAGGGTCGCCAGAGTTCTTGAAGACAGGAACAATCGAAGAGGACTTCCAGCAGTCAGGAAAACAAAATTCCTTGAGGCAGTAGTTATATAGTTTAGAGAGGGCGGACCCCAGTTCAGGCGCGCATTTCTTCAAAAAAATGGCTGGTATCCCATCTCCACCACTAGCCTTGTTGGGGTCTAAATTGGAGATAATGCCCAATACTAAAGACGGGGTTATGTGTAACCCACTCAATAGGGCCTCAGTTCTAAATTCTTTCACCTATTTCGTAGCGACATGTCTGACTGCAATAGACGTCTCTTTGCCTCCGCCCGTAACGAGTGTAAGCGTGTCCTCAGCGATGCTAAGTCACTATTTGCTGCTCGGATGAAGGAGCGTATTGCATCTCGCAAATTTGGCTCCAAAGATTATTGGCATCTCTGCAAGAGCGTATTGAACAATTGCAAACCCTTTATACCTCCTTTGTTCAACCAGTTCGAAGTCCTGGCCTCCTCTGTCGACAAGGCTGAATGCTTTGCTCGGAAATTTTCATTTAACTCAACGCTCGACTCTTCAGAAGCACATTCTTGGACGGGGAGCGTAATGACAACATCCCAGGGGACATCGCGGAGGAAATCACGGAACGCGTCCCAGTCAGTTCGTTAATAGTAGAACGAAGTTCTAGGGGGAGGAGTTGAAGGAGATGTTAACAGATACTACCGCATGATCAGAGTTACCAAGAGGGCAGAGTTGCGTGGCGCTACAGGACTCGGGGATGGAGGTAAAACATAGATCGAGAAGAGAGGTATATATATATATATATATATATATATATATATATGTGTGTGTGTGTGTGTGTGTGTGTATGTGTGTGTATACATATTTCTGTGTATATATATATATATATATATAAGTCTGTGTGTGTTTACTGAATTTTTAAGAGTAGACTCGAATAAAATTTCCAGACACTACAACACAAAGCGAACTATATACATATCAAAATATTAGCGAGGAAGCAATACAATGAACATGTCCTTTTTTTGTTAAAAATATTTAAAATTAAACGGATAAAATCAAAATTTTTGTAATGAAGCCTTCCTTAACGTTTTACAGACCGCATTTTGTCATATGTATAGCATTTCGTTTTGGGGAATTTATTCTGTTCTCGATTTGAAAGTCCCCTTAATAACTTTTACTATAGTCAAATATTTTGGACACTTGTAGAATATACTTGAGAAGACATCATTCTTATGAAACTGATGTTTTAGTCGAAACAAATATATCTGTAAGGGGGTATTTATATGAGAAGAATATTTTTATAGGTTGCGTGCAAAAATTATATATCCTCCATGCAATTTAAATTTTTTTTTCTTCAAGTAAGGAACAAGAAGCAATAAACGAATTTGAGAAAAGACAAAAAGTAATATTTGGTAAACAAACAACTTTCATTATATTTTTGTAAAAAGAATAGTTTTTAATTGCGTATTTTTAATGAAATCTAGGTTTGTTTAATTAGTGTTGAACTCAATTTATGTATATGTTTGACTTTAGTTGATGAGTTTAGATAAGAAATGCAGTTTGATAGAATGTATGATTGAAGTTTCATAAAGTGAATTGTAGGAGAAAGTTTTCTCTTAGAAAGTTACTGTTCACTTAAGCAATAAATTTACGTAAAAAATGTGTGTAAATTCAGTTCAATGAACTAAATTTGCACACATTTTTCATTGCTTTAATTAATATTGTAAGACAATGTTCTTGAAAGATTGGAAAATGTAAAGTTAATTCATTTGCAGGAAATAACTTCAGGCTTCTGAATTGATGAGTGAGTGAAGATTTCTTAATGTTTGTTGAATGTTCATAGAAACTTTAAAACTTAAGATGATGTGACGTGGATTTTTGTGGCAAGTCTTTTGGAGTCACAATCCTCACTAGTGAATGAATTTTTTTCAATTTATTTCCTTTAGGTGGCTCACATAAAATAGGCGCCAACTTTAAACTTAGTCACGAGCTGAAAAATACTTTTGCGTGGGTGGATAGTAAAGCCGACTTGCGTGTTTATTGACCATTCAGAACTTGAGTTTTTTGAAAATGTGTGTGAAGCTAGGTTTGTTCTGTGATCCGCTTTTTTTGCAAAATTGGACAAGTTATTCTAGTGTATTAAATCATGTAGAATTTGAGTTCTACACAGCCAGTCCACATCATACTTTTAGTTTGAATCTCAAAAATTAAAAAAAAAAATTATTCAGTCTATAGTAAATATTAATGCAAGGGCAAACTTTCTTTCTAGGTGATAGCTGAAGTTGATTTCCATACCCCATGATAAACCGAAGAAACTAGGCCTCAGATTCAAACTGCATCTATGGATACAAATTCTGTCTAAAATTAAAAATTCCAAGATTCCTTATATTGACAAATCTAAAATTCAAAGTGCTGTTTTTCTGGAAAGTAATATTTGAAATGATATGCTTACAAGTACATTAAAATACAAAGTTTTTGGAAATGATACAAAAAACGATTGACATGACTGAATATAATAAAAAGCCGAATATTTATTGAAACACACAAAACGAAATCATCTTCACATTTTGGTGTGTTATAGTAAAGACATTCAAATAAAAACCACTGTCCACTGTTTATGCAAAAAAGTATAGTAGTGTCAGATTAGTGCCACCATTAATTAGCATATGTGTACGAGCAGACGTAAGGTAGTGGCAATCCTACTAATTGTACTGTTGACAACTCTCATTTGCGTCTCTGTCTTCGGGCAGAGCGCAACTCAGTTGTGTTTCTGCCTGCGGATAAAGTGCAACTAAAAAAAATATTGAGATACCCGGTACCGGTGAACAGCTTCCGGTGGCAGTACCACCTCATTGCACTAAAAAGGTGGATTGGTAGTATTACCAATGCCAGCAGAACCTACAGTTGCGGGGCCTGGACAATTTTGGGCCCTGTCCCAGCGCTCTGGTGCGCTACATGAAACCGACGTCGTGTAACATCCCAGCGTGGAGAGATGCGTAAATACCATGGTACTTGTCTGACTCGTACCCTCTCAGTTGCGTCTCTGTTTTCGTGCAGAGCGCAATTCATTTCGGTCTCTGCCATGGTCTCCACAAGTACATGACAAAAAGCGCACAGCACTTACAGAATAATGCTAATGTGTTTGGATTTCTACACATTTTAATAACTTTAAAGTCATTTATCAATCATGTTGATTGACGAAATAAGGTCTATGATAACGCTTTGAAAGTGTGTGTAACGCATTTATTTATATATTTTTTTGATATTGAATAAATAAAATTTTGTGTTGATCATGGCTTTGACAATGTTTTACTTCCAGCTTTTCACTTGAACTTATTTAAGTGTTTGGGATAATTTTTTATATTTCAACTAAATTTCTTTCACTATCACCGTTTGTAGGTGATTATAATAATCCTAATAATAATGTAGGTGATTATAATAATCCTAATTTCGATGTTTATGATTTTCTCTTTTGATTTTGCGGATTTTGTAAGTTTTTCGGTTGGTATTGTATCTGAAATAACAATCAAAAGGGAGGATTAGAAAAGATCTTCCAATCTACTTTTTTTTTATAAGGTTACAAATTCTAGGAGCTCTTAAATAAAAAAATATTTATTTATCCCCGATTTTATTTCGTGATGTTAGTAAAAATTTTAAAAAAAGGTCGTTTTTATTTGTTGACATACAGTCGATACCTAATTTTAAATTGTTGAATAAACAACAAACAAGAAAAGATGAGGAATTATTTCTTTTTTTTTTTTTTACATATGTCAATTTAATAATAGGTTCGATTTTGTTAAGTTTATTTATATGATCTAGTAATTTAGTATTTTGCGGATATATTAGAAAGGCATATGCAGTAGAATTGTTCTAGACAGTAAGCTTTAATATACTCGATATTATATTTAGAAGAAGAAGAAGAAGAAGAAGAAGAAGAAGAAGAAGAAGAAGAAGAAGAAGAAGAAGAAGAATATAGTTGAAGGGGAAAGGTTGAAGAGGAATGACACAATGACAAACAGTTTCGGTTAACACAAAGAAATTCTTTATCCGTAAACTATGGGAAACGTAGTCTCACATCTTCAATCAGAAAAGCTCAAACATGCTGACAATGATCTGGTTGCTAACACGTTGCACATGAACACACACGCATACACACATATGTAATCAAATATAATGAATATATATATATATGTGTGTGTGTGTGTGCGTGTGTGTGTGTGTGTGTATGTGTGCGCATTCAGTATATATGATTACATATACGAGGGATAACTGAAAAAGTTATTGGCCTATCCATAAAGCGATACTTTCCATTTTTATGAGAGGAATTATCATTATTATGCCTTCCCTTTCAGACTATTAAAATCATTTTGATAATTACACTCAAAACGTTTTCACCAGCTATCTTTAGGTGTCTGATTCTGTAGCGTTCTCGAAATACACAGGTGTGAATTGTCCCCATTCCCTATTCTATGCTCACAACTTACAGATATGTTTTAACCAACGATTTAATATTTACTGTTCTTTCTTGTTTAACCAGCGGCTCCCAGATGGTGTTTGTCTCTATGCTTGGTCTACTGGGGAGGTTGTCAGGGATAACATGTGCGCTGTCATTTTATCTTCCTATGTTGTTTACTGCCTATTATCTTGACTTCATTCCACATGAATTGATGACCATCCTTTTCCCTCCATACATGATGTCTAATTTCAACAACTTTCGACATAAAGGCGAGTAAGCTGGAAAATATTAACACAATTTCCTAAGCAAAATAACAATCAACCATGAAATAGATAATTCAAAATTCCTGGATGGTTACCGAGTACCACAGATATCTGAAAAAGGTTGTAGGGGACAACGATAGAAAATTGTGAGGATAACAAGCAAGATAAGCATTTTTATTAGAACAATTGGATATAAGAACAAATCTTTAAAAAAAATTGATGTTATTTATTTGGTTAGGTTTTTTGAAGTTGGTCGGACCGAGAAGTTTTCATATATTTAACACTTTATATGACTCAGTAATAATAATAATAATAATAATAATAATAATAATATATATATATATATATGTAGGTATTGTATACTTGGGTAGCAATGTTACTGTTTGTATCTATAAAATAGAAGATATCTGTGTGTGTGTGTGTGTGTGTGTGTGTGTGTGTGTGTGTGTGTGTGTGTGTGTGTGTCCGTCTCTGTGTGTCTGTATCTGCGCATACTATTTATGCACGTTCACATTCCTCGACCGGTTTCGATGAAATTGTACACACATGTTGCAAATTTACTAAGGTAGGTCAAGACCAATTTTTCAATTTTCAGCCCCCCCCCTGGTTTGGCTGAAAAATCGATAAAACTGAATGTGGGTACGACATTTTACAAAAATCAAGGCATTTTTACTGGATGAGCTGACGTTGTTTGCACTTAATGCAAAACCTAGCGCTTGTTACGAGGTTTATGTAATGTACTTGATCGTTTTCCTGCAAAATTGGCTTCACACGAAAAATTAAAAAAAAACTGAAAAAAAATTTTTTCGTACTACTTAAAATAAAAAATTAAATGGCCTCCTCATTTTTTATCCGATTTTCTTCAAATATGTCGCAAAAAATTCCCATCATGCAAGAAATAAGATAGTGTAGTTTTAGTCCTGCTCGCTTCCCCGCATATAACGAAAAACCACGAAAAAATGTTCAAAAAGAGCGTTTTTCGGCCATAACACCTTAGTTTTTCATCCGATGCTTTCCAGATTTGCCATGTAAATTACATATGAACACAAATTGTCTTGCGTGAATATTTAGTTTAGATTATTTTAGTTAAGTGGGAGAAATCGGCGACAAACTAGGTCCAAAATCGACTTTTGCCAATAGTTTCTTCATAGGATTCCATCCTAAATTGTCAACCTTTGATGCAAAGATTGTTTGAGAAGGATTATTGAAGCATTAAAATGGAAAACAATCGAACATTTACGAAGGACATACCGTAAAAAAGAGGCAGTCTCAACGGATGATGCATGCAAGCGAGGACGCAGGCAGCCATTTCTAGGCAGGGGTGCGGTTATACAATTGCAGCCATGGTACACCCGGGCAACGCTGGGTAACTCGGCTAGTTATACATATTTCATTGAATGTGGCGGATAAGGAAAATATAAGCTTTTATTTAGTTTTTCTGGTATTCTTACAGTTTTCCTGTTTTATGAGGAGATGGTGGGGAATAAAAGTGTAGAAACTGTTCGGTGGGGGGATTAGTGTCCTAAACGCTTTTAGCCATTTTCAAGGGGTTTGCTGTTAATATGTTTTCTTGTGTTTATTTTCTAAATTGACTGTCTTTTAAATATCTCGACAACTTAAAATTACTGCATCCCAACTAACCCAGATTAGAATTACTACTACTTCTACACAATACAACTTAGAAGAGAAACACAAGAAAACATACTAACAATAAACCCCTTGAAAATGGATAATGGATTGGCCAAAAGTTCTTGGGAGAATAATCACAAAATGATTAACCAACACATGGCACAGTGGATAAAGGCGTTGGATCCAGTGACAGGACCCCAAAAGTGTGAGTTCAATAAATGGTTAAGGCGGTGGAGAACTTGAAGAGGGGAATTAACAGGAGATAACTGATAACTGACATCCATTAAACATGGCACGCAGAACTAGAACAGTCTACCCCAATGAGCGAAATGAAGGGTTCAGTTCGACATTCCAGCCACCTGAAGAAGGCCGGAGCGTACAACGGCCGAAACGTTGTAATAAATATGGCGAGAAAGATGAGGACAATAGTCCGAATAATGTAAATAGTGTACACCTCATCTCAGAAATATAGACAGATAATGAATAACCAAGTTTTTCTTTCTTTCTTTCTTTCTTTCTTTCTTTCTTTCTTTCTTTCTTTCTTTCTTTCTTTCTTTGTCTGTCTCAGACACACAGACTATGTGAACTTATACTGTTTGAAATTTTGAAATTTAATCGGACAGAACATGTAAGCATCCCGAAGACCAAATAACCTGAAGAAGGTCAGAAGTGAAAGCGACTGAAATGTGAATATATAAACAACCAAAATGAAGACAACCATTCGAATGAATTAAAGTAGATTTCTTTTGATATTTATTTTTAAAATAAGCATCATAATATTAGTGTCTATATATTAAAAGTCCACTTTTCTTATGGATTATGTATAAAAGAATTCACATATCTTTATAATTATCAACCTCTTCAAGTGTCTCTTTTATTCTAAAGAAATAATCAAATAGTAAGATACCTCCAGAGGAAAAAAAAACGCCAAGGATGTTTAATGTAAGGCACAAAACCTAACCGAGAAAAGTAGCTAAGCATTTGGCTAATGTGCAGAATTGACAAGTGCACTATCTAATAGATACAGGTTAGTTACATAAGAACTTCAAGATACGGCGAAATCAACATCTAACATTATACAACCGATAACTGTCATTTACTTTTCATGTATGAACCATTGCAAGTAGACCTTTGATAACTTTTCCGACATATCATGTTTTCTTCTCATAAGACACTGGTAAAGAAAAATAAATTTAAAATCACATCGACTGTTTATACACTTGTACATGGAATTTTGCGATCATACATTTCTAATCATTTCATGCAGTTCATATAATAATAATACAGCCGCGTTTGTTACTGTTAGCTGTTTGAACGATGGTTTAACTCTTGAATTTCGTTTGTCGATGCCTCAATAATTCAGTTAGGCAGCAGTGGAACCGAAACATTCCCGCGTTCAGTCGAACTTTTGGCAGCTCCATTATGATTGCAAGAGATTATTACATCAGACATACACACAAAAAACGGACAGGTTTACTAAATTTAACCACTATCAGTTCTTAATATAGCGTATGAAAAGTTAATGCGAAGCTAAGTTTGTTGTTGCAACGAATGAAATTCAGACCAGCAGTTTCCGTGAACTTCAAAATATATGTTTCATTTAAAATTTCAGCTTAGATTATATTCTGGTACAACTGTACGGGAAAAATAAATTTGAAATGATTTAGTACGGAAATATTTGTAAATATTTTTGCTTATTTCTTAAGAAAAATTCCTTTATGGAAATTCAGGGTCTTTCTTTAAAATTTTTCTTTTTATCCTCTTCCACACAAATATATTTTAAATGAAATGATGCTATATTTGTTACTTTAAATGAATAGGAAAAATAAGCAGATCATCTGAACTCTTGATAAGAAGTTCTGCTTCGCTGAAGCAAATATGCGCAATCACCGTGAAGTGGATGAATTGACTCTGAAAATGTAGATACCAAGGAATTGCATCGTTGGAAAAATGTGGTTTGATTGGATGATTTCCAGCGTTTACAGACAATAGTTGAATTCTTATATATTGTTTTCATATGCAACTGATTTGTTTTTAGAATAAGGAAAAATAACTTCATTCTATCGGTAGATAGTTCTGTTCCGATCGCATAGATATTTAAGGTTGATTGATGCGCTTTATAACCAAACTTCCCACCTTCTGCTTTCAACAAATTTCCTTTCGTCAAACAGCTAAAATGATAAGTATTTTCGACATTTTAGCTACAAGCGTCAAGACAAATGTATATTATTTCTTTAAAAATATTTTTTCACCTCACCTGGCGGACATTCTCCCTGGAATAATATCTAATTTCAGAAACAAAAATTAATTAAACTATTTCTTGTATGCATTTTATTTGTTCTATTTTAACCACGTATCTATTTTAACCAAGTGAGATATTTTTCCTTTTATGCTTTTTTTTTTCTAAAAGCGAATTAAAAAAAAAATAATAAAAAATGTCAACATTCTTTCGACTGCGATCCTACATAGGCTAAATAAGAAGAAATGGACATAGGAAAATAGTCTGACAACGTCACTGACTGATCCGGCAGATCATTCACAGATACAGTGACACGCAACTGAGGCATATGGAAGGAGCTGGTCAGGTGCTTAGCCATGCAGTGATATTACTACCACATCCGGTCATAGGGATAATAATGATGATGATGCGGTCACATTTCCAGTTACGTTTCTCCATACAACGAGTGTCAATATATGACGTCACGAAACATCTCAACAGCCGGTCGATATTTCGTTCCAAATGGTAGTTAAAAAGTGACAAACGGACAGAAAAAAAAAAAACAAGTTTGAAATCGTCTGTGAACAGAAAAAAAAAGAACAATATGTTAATTTATACTCGAAAGGTGATATCAGGTTTATATTTTAAAGTACATCGAATTTTCAGTTCAGTATTAAATTTATTATTTTATGATGATTTAATATTTAAATATATATAAATTGCAATTTTAAAAAATAATTACTTTTTTTTTTAAAGCCCGTTAGCCATTGCAGAACATTAGAAATATTTAGTGACCAGTTTCTTATAAAGAGTCTAACTTCAAAGTATATGAACACATTAAACCAGAAATATTGGTACCTACATAATCACAAACCAAAGATTTTATTATGTATGTATTTGCGTACACATTATCATTACAAATACAAGATAGATAGAAACTTGTTCTGATTTTCACAGTTTCGTTTCTCGATAAGGCTGATTGCGATCAATTTCATTTGACCGTTTTTTAACCTCATAGTTTTCAATTTCTACCACTTCCTTTCTCATTCATATCACGTACTTCAGTCCTTTTAAAAGTAATCCCCTACCTTGAGTGGCTTTTGTGCATTGTATTGGATGAACATTAGTAAAAAAAAAAAAGACTGAGCTCATTCTATGTTGCGTGTTCTGTTATCAAGGTCGTGTGCCAAGTTGGCTCAATAAATAAAAAGAGAGAAACCTCTATTTATATCTTGTGTGTCTATTCCTTGGACATAACTTTCAAAGTGTTCTTCGCGTGTTGATTTATCATTGCGTTTATCTGATTCTTAGCCCAAAATGACTGCATTAAGAATGGAAATAATGAACGCTTAGACGAACTACATGTATTTCATTTAACTTGTGTTTTTCTCCCATTCTGATGTATTAGAATAAAATATGTTACTACAGCCATATATTCTAAAAAGCTAAGCCCTAAGAATAGGATATTTTTATTATTTTATCATGCTTTGAAAAAAAGAAGTTGCTTTATTATTTTCACAAATGAAATATTGCAAATGGCAGACATTACACGCTTAAAGAATATAAGAGAAAAACACAAAAACTGTAACGATTATCGTGAAAATAGAACTTTTATCAATAAAGTAAAGCTGATTATAAAAAGAAGGAGAATCACCGAAACATTCAATCTATAAAAATTACAATGACTTGTGAATGATTTTGGAATTTACGCGACAGTTTTGTAATTGCAGCGATTCTTATGAAATGCATGAAATCGGGCATGAAATATAATCAGTCATTCTGTTTGTGTACAAATCTTATATTAAGGTCTGATGAACTTTGATCGTAAGTCCATTCCTGCTGTATTTTTTTATATTTTGCCATTAACTCGTTGCTAGCGAGGAGTGGATTCCATTTCTGGTTTTAAATTCAGAGATTTCTTTCTTCTAGACTGGATACCAACCACGGTTAAAATGACGGGTTGCCTCACTATACATAGCTGGCGGGAGGTTGGGGTGAAGAGACGGATTCGTGCTTTTAAATCTTAAATTGCAAAATATAATCCAAATCATAGGAAACCTCTGATATTTCTGCAACCCTCAATGCCATAATATCATCATCTCTTTATTATACGAGTGGTGGGGGATGAAAGTTCCTGGTTGTGCCCACTTCCCAATAACTGACGAAAGATGACCAAGAATAGTATTTATTTTTTGAAAGATTTTCTTGGTTGGGCTGAAAACTTTTCACCACCTCGTATTTTCCGCGTTATTTTCAATGTACACAGCAATGAATTTAAGAAAAGTTTGGTAAAATACAAAATGAAAAAGATTTTGACATGCATTATCAAAATAGGAACCTGCTTTTCCTCTAATATTTGTTTATTTTTTCTATTTTATAAAATTATACAACAATGATGATATGAGAATACATAACTTCTTTTCCAATCTTTTCGATTGTGGAAACAACAGATATTTTAAATAAATTAATCTCTTCTTGTTAGTTCTTAAAAAAATCTGCTGAACGCATTTTCTGTTTTACACAAATTTTTAATTAAAAAAATGTAAATTGAAGTTTTATAAAAATCAAATTTCGTTTGAATAACACACACACTGACACACACACACATATATATATATATACATACAGTTGCGCATATATATAAACGGAGTTTAGATATACATATAGTCTATTCTCTTGAGATATATGCATAAGAAGTAATGCATTTGTTGTGTTCCATAGTATTTATGGGTGCACGAATTGGTTTTAATTAGAACATTCCAATGGATTAAGATCGAATTGGTTTTGTATCTTGAAGAGGGCAACCCTGTGGTCTTTTCCCTGAAGTGAGCGACTGAATAAGACTTGACATGGAAACCTTGATTCTTCCATTTCTGAAGACAGTGTTTAATGATCAGCAATTCGATACTTTGTGTGTTGGCTCTTTCCAGGACTTTGATGTTCGAGATTGAAGCTTTTCTTTGTGAAAATGTTATAATAAAGATACCGCGATGATATAGAGTTCAGGTTTCGCAACCATATAGCAAAGTTAAAATGACAAGAGCATTATAGATTATAATTTTTTTTTTTAAATTCAGATCTTTGTTGTTGAAGATGCGTTTGCTTAGCTTTCCAAATGCCCCTGTATGCAGCTCTAATTCTGTATCCACATACTTTTCTGAGGTGCACATATTTGATAAAAAGGCTGCTCAAATATGAAAAATGCTCTACTTGTTCTAGAGGTGTATCACAGATGGTTCATAAAACCGACTCCTTGGATTCTTCTCTCTCCTTCTTTGGCTTTCCAAAAGAATGCATCGCCAGAATCAGTCTTCTACCTCCAGGTCTGATGTGTCCATATTTCAGTTAGGCAGCAGTGGAACTGAAACATTCCCGCGTTCAGTCGAACTTTTGGCAGCTCCATTATGATTGCAAGAGATTATTACATCAGACATACACACAAAAACGGACAGGTTTACTAAATTTAACCACTATCAGTTCTTAATATAGCGTATGAAAAGTTAATGCGAAGCTAAGTTTGTTGTTGCAACGAATGAAATTCAGACCAGCAGTTTCCGTGAACTTCAAAATATATGTTTCATTTAAAATTTCAGCTTAGATTATATTCTGGTACAACTGTACGGGAAAAATAAATTTGAAATGATTTAGTACGGAAATATTTGTAAATATTTTTGCTTATTTCTTAAGAAAAATTCCTTTATGGAAATTCAGGGTCTTTCTTTAAAATTTTTCTTTTATCCTCTTCCACACAAATATATTTTAAATGAAATGATGCTATATTTGTTACTTTAAATGAATAGGAAAAATAAGCAGATCATCTGAACTCTTGATAAGAAGTTCTGCTTGCTGAAGCAAATATGCGCAATCACCGTGAAGTGGATGAATTGACTCTGAAAAATGTAGATACCAAGAATTGCATCGTTGGAAAAATGTGGTTTGATTGGATGATTTCCAGCGTTTACAGACAATAGTTGAATTTTATATATTGTTTTCATATGCAACTGATTTGTTTTTAGAATAAGGAAAAAATAACTTCATTCTATCGGTAGATAGTTCTGTTCCGATCGCATAGATATTTAAGGTTGATTGATGCGCTTTATAACCAAACTTCCCACCTTCTGCTTTCAACAAATTTCCTTTCGTCAAACAGCTAAAATGATAAGTATTTTCGACATTTTAGCTACAAGCGTCAAGACAAATGTATATTATTTCTTTAAAAAAATATTTTTCACCTCACCTGGCGGACATTCTCCCTGGAATAATATCTAATTTCAGAAACAAAATTAATTAAACTATTTCTTGTATGCATTTTATTTGTTCTATTTTAACCACGTATCTATTTTTTAACCAAGTGAGATATTTTTCCTTTTTACTTTTTTTTTTTCTAAAAGCGAATTAAAAAAAAATAATAAAAAATGTCAACATTCTTTCGACTGCGATCCCACATAGGCTAAATAAGAAGAAATGGACATAGGAAAATAGTCTGACAACGTCACTGACTGATCCGGCAGATCATTCACAGATACAGTGACACGCAACTGAGGCATATGGAAGGAGCTGGTCAGGTGCTTAGCCATGCAGTGATATTACTACCACATCCGGTCATAGGGATAATAATGATGATGATGCGGTCACATTTCCAGTTACGTTTCTCCATACAACGAGTGTCAATATATGACGTCACGAAACATCTCAACAGCCGGTCGATATTTCGTTCCAAATGGTAGTTAAAAGTGACAAACGGACAGAAAAAAATCCACAAGTTTGAAATCGTCTGTGAACAGAAAAAAGAACAATATGTTAATTTATACTCGAAAGGTGATATCAGGTTTATATTTTAAAGTACATCGAATTTTCAGTTCAGTATTAAATTTATTATTTTATGATGATTTAATATTTAAATATATATAAATTGCAATTTTAAAAATAATTACTTTTTTTTATTAAAGCCCGTTAGCCATTGCAGAACATTAGAAATATTTAGTGACCAGTTTCTTATAAAGAGTCTAACTTCAAAGTATATGAACACATTAAACCAGAAATATTGGTACCTACATAATCACAAACCAAAGATTTTATTATGTATGTATTTGCGTACACATTATCATTACAAATACAAGATAGATAGAAACTTGTTCTGATTTTCACAGTTTCGTTTCTCGATAAGGCTGATTGCGATCAATTTCATTTGACCGTTTTTTAACCTCATAGTTTTCAATTTCTACCACTTCCTTTCTCATTCATATCACGTACTTCAGTCCTTTTAAAAGTAATCCCCTACCTTGAGTGGCTTTTTGTGCATTGTATTGATGAACATTAGTAAAAAAAAAAAGACTGAGCTCATTCTATGTTGCGTGTTCTGTTATCAAGGTCGTGTGCCAAGTTGGCTCAATAAATAAAAAGAGAGAAACCTCTATTTATATCTTGTGTGTCTATTCCTTGGACATAACTTTCAAAGTGTTCTTCGCGTGTTGATTTATCATTGCGTTTATCTGATTCTTAGCCCAAAATGACTGCATTAAGAATGGAAATAATGAACGCTTAGACGAACTACATGTATTTCATTTAACTTGTGTTTTTCTCCCATTCTGATGTATTAGAATAAAATATGTTACTACAGCCATATATTCTAAAAAGCTAAGCCCTAAGAATAGGATATTTTTATTATTTTATCATGCTTTGAAAAAAAAGTTTGCTTTATTATTTTCACAAATGAAATATTGCAAATGGCAGACATTACACGCTTAAAGAATATAAGAGAAAACACAAAAACTGTAACGATTATCGTGAAAATAGAACTTTTATCAATAAAGTAAAGCTGATTATAAAAAGAAGGAGAATCACCGAAACATTCAATCTATAAAAATTACAATGACTTGTGAATGATTTTGGAATTTACGCGACAGTTTTGTAATTGCAGCGATTCTTATGAAATGCATGAAATCGGGCATGAAATATAATCAGTCATTCTGTTTGTGTACAAATCTTATATTAAGGTCTGATGAACTTTGATCGTAAGTCCATTCCTGCTGTATTTTTTATATTTTGCCATTAACTCGTTGCTAGCGAGGAGTGGATTCCATTTCTGGTTTTAAATTCAGAGATTTCTTTCTTCTAGACTGGATACCAACCACGGTTAAAATGACGGGTTGCCTCACTATACATAGCTGGCGGGAGGTTGGGGTGAAGAGACGGATTCGTGCTTTTAAATCTTAAATTGCAAAATATAATCCAAATCATAGGAAACCTCTGATATTTCTGCAACCCTCAATGCCATAATATCATCATCTCTTTATTATACGAGTGGTGGGGATGAAAGTTCCTGGTTGTGCCCACTTCCCAATAACTGACGAAAGATGACCAAGAATAGTATTTATTTTTTTTGAAAGATTTTCTTGGTTGGGCTGAAAACTTTTCACCACCTCGTATTTTCCCGCGTTATTTTCAATGTACACAGCAATGAATTTAAGAAAAGTTTGGTAAAATACAAAATGAAAAAGATTTTGACATGCATTATCAAAATAGGAACCTGCTTTTCCTCTAATATTTGTTTATTTTTTCTATTTTATAAAATTATACAACAATGATGATATGAGAATACATAACTTCTTTTCCAATCTTTTCGATTGTGGAAACAACAGATATTTTAAATAAATTAATCTCTTCTTGTTAGTTCTTAAAAAATCTGCTGAACGCATTTTCTGTTTTACACAAATTTTTAATTAAAAAAAATGTAAATTGAAGTTTTTATAAAAATCAAATTTCGTTTGAATAACACACACACACTGACACACACACACACATATATATATACATACAGTTGCGCATATATATAAACGGAGTTTAGATATACATATAGTCTGTTCTCTTGAGATATATGCATAAGAAGTAATGCATTTGTTGTGTTCCATAGTATTTATGGGTGCACGAATTGGTTTTAATTAGAACATTCCAATGGATTAAGATCGAATTGGTTTTGTATCTTGGAAGAGGGCAACCCTGTGGTCTTTTCCCTGAAGTGAGCGACTGAATAAGACTTGACATGGAAACCTTGATTCTTCCATTTCTGAAGACAGTGTTTAATGATCAGCAATTCGATACTTTGTGTGTTGGCTCTTTCCAGGACTTTGATGTTCGAGATTGAAGCTTTTCTTTGTGAAAATGTTATAATAAAGATACCGCGATGATATAGAGTTCAGGTTTCGCAACCATATAGCAAAGTTAAAATGACAAGAGCATTATAGATTATAATTTTTGTTTTAAATTCAGATCTTTGTTGTTGAAGATGCGTTTGCTTAGCTTTCCAAATGCCCTGTATGCAGCTCTAATTCTGTATCCACATACTTTTCTGAGGTGCACATATTTGATAAAAGGCTGCTCAAATATGAAAAATGCTCTACTTGTTCTAGAGGTGTATCACAGATGGTTCATAAAACCGACTCCTTGGATTCTTCTCTCTCCTTCTTTGGCTTTCCAAAAGAATGCATCGCCAGAATCAGTCTTCTACCTCCAGGTCTGATGTGTCCATATTGAGTCTAGCCAGTTCTTTTGAGACTAGAGCTGTGCATTTTTCTAGTCTGTCGGTGTTGTCAATCAATGTCGAGAAGAGTTCTAACATTGTATGTTCCGAAGATCATAATGGTAGTCTTACGTTTCTTGTTGTTTCCACCGGATGATGATGCTATTTCCCAGTCGGGCACTGGTAGCGACTTCCGATGTTTAGTCCACTTTCCTCGATTGGGTGGGAAGCGATACTCCTAAATAAACCTGCCAAGACACGAATGTAGCATCGGACTACTGAGTAATCACTGGGTCTTAGGAGGGCAACCATCATACATTCGCCGTAAACGTGTACAGAATATCAGGTTACACAAAATAATACGTTAACATGGAAGATTTTAAGTCAACCATTATGAAAGTTATCAAAATCCAGTTTGAACAACAAGAACCACAAAATGGAAGCTTCTAAGCTTCCAGTTTCACCAAAATCTACTCTCGTCATCCATTCCCTATCGCTGTTTGGCTTTGCAAGTGTTAGTTGGAGGTGAAAGAAAATCACAGTAGAAGAAAGTTCCAATTTGTTTAAGGTGGACCTCGACTTGCCAGGAAGTGACCCACACATTTGATTTCATAACCTTCCTCTGCGGTACATATGGAATGAAACAGGCATAATCCAGTTATGAAACTGCAATTAACTACCGCTAACTTCGTTATAATTTCGAGTGGCACTTTCTGTAGCATGTCTGTAATGCGTAGCCCACTTCATCTGCTGGTACAATAATTGAGAGCTGTTATAATCATCACCCGCTTGTTCGACCGCTGGGTTGTTTGGTTAGTCGCACTTAGTTCTCGTCTTCAACCTTACCGCCTTTTCTATTTTAAGTATAAGTATACTTTTAATTTATATTTTATTTTAAAATTTCCACGTTTCTAACATGTTCAGTCTTAGCATTCGTCGGAAGAACCCCATCTTTGTTGCTTTGGGTCCCTTCCTTATTTGGGTTCACTGGCATCAGCAATTTAGCACACTTTTCGCTTTTTAAAAATATATTTTCTTATCACTTAAAATTTTGCTTAGTTTCTTGATGAAAGAATTTGTAAAAAATTATAAAAATGTTATTCCGATGCAACTTCAGATTTTTTGTCATGTTTTCACTCACCTATTGCAGTCCTACCAGAATAGATACATTTTTTATCTGCTTCATTCTGACGTCTCTAATTTATAGTGACACATTTCTTGTTGACGACCAAGCATTTTGTCTTGGAAAGGATTACATTAAGCATTTCCAACATTTCGCAAAAAAACCCCCAAAAACCCCAAAACCAAAAAAACAAAAAAAATAACAAAACAAAGAAAACAAAAAAAGCAGCATAACAAAGAAAAAAAATGGCCCCAAACTTTATAAAAAACAAAGTTTTATCTTGAAAAAGTTTATTTTATTAATAAGTGGAAAGACAAAAGTATATCTTAATTATTTTTTAAAGTTTTTCCTTTGTTATGGGACCTTACCCATCTATCCTATACGTAATAAATACTGCGCCTCAAGAGGAAGCAGGGAAGTCGGACGACCGGCTAACCGGCTGATTGGTTGAACTGCCTTCGGGCGGGGAGGAACCCGAACGAGGCTACGCCGAAGGGCGGAGTCTTTTTCGGGGAGGTAAACCAACCCTGAACCCGTTTATACGGGTTCAAAGGGCATATTTTTGGCCGAGCCCACGGGCTCGGAGATCCCACGTTAAACCGGCCTTGTGCCACATGATGCCCTTGTGGGGGGGGGTGACTAAATATTGTTCTGTCTGAAGTCGGTCGACCGGATGACCAGCTGATCGGTTGAACTATCTGCCTTCAGGTAGGGAGGAACCCGAACGAGGCTAATAGGCTACTTAGATGGGGAACGATTCTTCTGAACTATAATTTCAGATTGGAATATCTACCAACGAAAAGAATCGGGCACGCGGATGGTCTGTCGAGACTTATACCAACAAAGACAGAGCCATTGGAAGATACTGTAATCGCAGCCCTTAGAAATGAAGAAGACATAAGAACAGTACTATGTTGTACAGTCAGAAACATCCCAGTCACATTGCAAGACATAAAAAATGAAGCCAAAAATGACGAATTTATTAATGAAACAAAAGCAAAAATAGCAGAAAAAAATGAGAAAATTTCGGACAGCTTTTCTCCAGGCCATAATGTGCTACTTTACAACGAAAGGGTTGTAATCCCAAAAACTTTACAAAAACGGATACTAAAAGATTTCCACAGAGGTCACCCGGGTAAAAATAGGATGAAGTCGCTAATGCGAAGCTATGTATATTGGAAGAATATGGACCAGGATATTTCTCAAATGGTGGAAATGTGCAAGGGTTGTAATTTAGAAGCTAAAGCACCGCCAATCATACATAAGCCTTGGCCTGAAACTGATCGTCCATGTTCAAGAATACACGCAGATTATGCAGGACCAATTAATGGGTTCTACTATTTAATCATAGTTGATAGCTACAGTAAATGGCCGTAGGTGTTTCGATGCAAAAATCCTACTACAGAAACGACCATAAATTTCCTCCACGAGCTATTCGCTCGGTTTGGCGTAGTGGACTGTTTAGTAACAGATAACGGAACGCAATTCACGTCAGCAGATTTCCAAGAGTGTTGCGAAATCTATCAAGTAAAACACATAAAATCCCCGCCATACCATCCAAAATCAAATGGACAAGCGGAGAGATTCGTGGATACTCTCAAAAGAGCATTACGAAAAGCGTACGATGTGCCTACGGAGAAAGCAATTCCTACAGGTATATAGAATAACGCCAAATAATGCGACACCATCAACATTATCACCAGCAGATATCATGTTTGCTAGGAAAATCAGATCAGCGTTCGATAAATTACTACCAAGTAAAACAAAACAAGTAACACAGTCCTACACACCAAAAACAAAATTCTTCCCAGGGGAAAAAGATTTTTTAAGGCATACAAAAATAATACCTCTTGCTGGGAACAAGGGATAATTGAAAAAAAAGAATTGGCAATATGATGTACATAGTTCAAGGAAAAAAATTCTTAAACAGAAGACATGTATACCAAATAAGGAAGAGATCGTTACAGGATGTTAACGGTCCACCTCAAGAAGATGTATTGGACACGATTTTCGACACATTCTATATAATAAGACCACAAATAATGCCAGAAGCAAGAAAGTCGTCTAGAAAAAGAAAATTTACTGAACCTTTGGAAATAGATCCAAAGAAAAAAAGATATTAAAAAAACCCTGCTACGCAAAATTTTCGGAAGGGGATGTTATGGGACCTTACCCATAATAACATAATGGACTATCCCATACGTAATAAATACTGTGCCTCAAGAGGAAGCAGGGAGTTCAGTGTGAAGTCTGGAGTGAGGTCCGTCAGAAGTCAGAGCGAGCGAGTCACTCAGTCGAGTCAGAGGCAGTCAGAAACAGAGTCGCGTTCAGACAATTACTACTAAACCTGATTGTTCGTACTAACACTTTCTACTTCTCTGTATATATTCCTGTTTGTAATATATCTGTATTATTCCATATACGTGTTCGAGTTCTTCTTTATTGGTTCTACCTTGGACTATCACCGTGGTACAAGGAACCGGACCATAACATACTTTCCAGCACGTTTGAAGTTAGGGTTGAAAATCTTGCTTTTTTTTTTTTGGTCAGCGTCCTTGTAATATTTAGTATTAGTTTTTTATCGCCTTTTTTTAGTTGAAAAACATTAATTTGGAAATTCTTGCAAAAATCAAATAATTGTCGCATTTTATTGAAAATTTAAAAACTTATACAAAAATAAATTAAATTATTTTAGAAATGTTTGTTTTTTAGATTGTCATAGTAAAAATATTTTGTTTTTACATTTTTATACTCCTCTTACTTCATTTAATGAAAACTTGAAGCCGTGCGTCTACGTTTATTTTAATTAAATGCACAAGAATCATCGATTTTTTTGTAAATCTATGTGCGCTATACACAAACTTTTAGCTCAATTGTAAAAATACAAAATCCAATAAAACTAAGACATTATTTAATTATAGGAGCTTTTAATGGCTTTTTTGAATAATATATATTAAGGACATTTTTATTTGAAGCCGAAACATTTTTTCGATGAAAAATGAATTTTTACAAGAATTGTTTTCTTTTTTTCAATTTTAAATACATGATGCGATAAAAAGTGGATTAAATATTTTAAAATTAAGTTTTTTGCCGCAACTCAATGGAAAGCTTATTAAGATTTGCTATGCGTGGATATTTAACAATAATTTTTTAATATTAAGTATAATTGAATTTTACAAGATTTTTAAACGGAGAAATTAATTTTTGTTTACAAAACTGTCAATAATGGGTGACATGATTGATTTTACGTGAATTTTGATGATTCAAAATAAACAAGATTTTTAACTAAAATTTCGGACGTGCTAGAAAGGATTAAGAAATTTAAAAAATACTCAAAAATACTTTGGTGTTTCCTCTTAACAATGACATAAACATTTAGACAATAAAAAATTGTTTAATCAAGTTTAAGGCGTTTTTCATCAGAGTATGCTCTTTTTTTAGTGAAGTTGTGGACATATCTAGATTAAATAATTCCATATATGGAGAACGGAATGAGGACAATTTAGATAGGTGGAATGAAAAAAGGGTTTGGTCGAAAATTCATACACCTGAAGAGAGATAGTGAATAGAAAGGGTCGAAAAGTTGTGATTTTAACAAACAAGGTAAAGGTACTCGTCCTTATATAATAATGATAATTCCTTATCTAAAGAATTCTGTATTTATGCCTCAATTTCACTGTTCAAATAAACTTGAAGGAAATAAGAATGACGAAAAGGCCATATAATAACGCAAATGTGTTATAAGCTATTAAATTATGCATGGATTGTATCATTCAGCATTTTATCAGAGTTGGCCTTGTTATCATTGACACAACTCTTATTGCCTATCATAGCCGAGGTCATCTGATGTTAGCCAGATCCGGACTCTTCTTATGGCCAGTATAACAACACAGTATAACGCACTGTGTAGAATACATCGTCTACTAAATAAAACAGCTGGGAACAAAAAGATTCTTATGCTATCAAGATAAAAATAACAAAAGACGACAATGAGAATAGGAAGGAAAATGAGAGAGTAGAAGAGGAAAAGCAAGAGAAACAGGAAATCATAAAGAAGCAGGAGGAAAAGGACTTAAAGATTAAGAGAATTTGTTCGAGCGCTAAGATGTATGAGGATAAAATATAAGAGTGTTGTTATCAATAAAACAGTTGGTAACACGTGGCGTTGTTTGGCATGCAGACAAAGTTGGTAGCTGCTATGCGAGTGGTAATTGTAAGAACGAATGAGAAATATGTTTGCTCGTTGAAGTATTTATAAAATGAGATTACCGATAATAAGACCTCAGTATCCTGTCTTCTTTATAATGTTATTTGCCACACCTGTTTACATACGCGTTCATTTGATTGTTGTTCGCAGAGCCTAGTTATTCCCAGGATGAATTCAGACATTCTTTTATGGCAGTTCAACAAGTAGAAGTCAGAATAGAAGAAAAAACAAACCTATTTTAATAATGCTGGGTACTGAACATTCAATTTCTTAGAAATTTCCCTGACTATACACAATAGGCTACGTCGATCTTTTTCTTCTAATTTAAAATTGCAGATTTGCAAAATAGACTAGACATTTAATAAAGGAATTGTTGTGGCAAGACGTTTAGCTTAAAACAAACTCACGATTCGGTTACTTTGTGAAAGATTTTTGTCTCATAGGATTAAGTAATTTTCTCTTTGGTATTCCGGTGTGAAAGTTCATCTATCGTGAAATGGTAATTCATCAATAGCTCTTATCCAAAATAAGAATAATATTTACTAAACTTAATTATTATTATTATTATTATTATTATTATTATTATTATTATTATTTCCTTTGATTTCTGTTGTATACACGTTTTCTTCTGAATCCCAACCAGAGACCTCATGACATATTCGACTGGTTATTTTTGTAAAAAAACAAAACAAAACAAAACAAAAACAAACTAAGGTCACATACATTTACATAGATAAAGCTCTTCGTAATGTGTGAGCTATACTTGTGAGTACAATTCTTTGGATTTCTTTAATGCATGTGCTACCAGGAATCTCTTCAATGATTCTATCGGAACATTTTCCAATCAATCTAAGGGCTTCAAATACAACTGGAAGTTTTGATTTCCTCATGTGCCACATTTTTGGGACTTTCACTTCAAAATCCTTGTATTTTAATAGTTTTTGAAAATCTTCAAGGATACATTAAAATCTGCAGGGACTGCAATGTCAATAAGACAGCACATTGACCATGGAGAGACTTATTTTGCCATCTTTTCTACATTTTGTACATTGCTTTTGCTCTTGCTTTGTTTTTTATGTTCTTTGCCGCTGCAGTAGGTGCATTGTGGTTTATTTACACTTTAAATTCACCTTTGAATTTGTTGGCTTCCTTTATTACTGAATAAAGTTTCTTATTTCTTTCATGTTCTTTGATCATCCTCTAGTATTCTGTAGTTTCCAGGTATCTTTGAAGATCGATTGTTGTGTGACAATTCTTGTTGAACTAATGCTCTGCCTCCTTCGGATCTGGGTACATACAGACGATCAACATCAGCCTTACCAATTTACTATCACCGATGAGACTTCGTACATTTGAAAAGTCTTATGGATTCAAGAGTGTATCACACTATCAAAGAATTATTATCATTATTATTATTGTTATATTTCGATTTCTGCTATGGTCACACTACCTACCAAGTCTGCGGGGAGACCCAAGGCAAGTAGTGGTGTGTTGTTATAGCTACATTTCATGATTTGTTTTTCAACTTTTATAACATCACTAACGTTATATGAACAATTTTTTTCTTAGTGTGTGGGCTGTAATTATCAAGACATTTTTTGTATTTCCCTTAAGCTGGGATTTCCAGGGATTATTTTAACGTGTTGTTGTGTTCCTTCTTATATTTCCAAGTGCACCTACTATGACTAGTGCTATTACAGTACTATTATAGCAAGGTAACTTGTTATTGGTAGATATCGTAGTTTTTAAATTTCAAGGCGACGATTTAGAATGGATTAGTGTGTGTTATTATAGCCCTTATTAATTCCCCTTCATTAAATTGTCTATATTTAATCAAAACTGACATTATTATTTCTTCTGCGAGAGCTTGATTTTATTTCCAGTCAGTTCATTCGTCAACAAGAAGTTTACCATGGCTGATTGGCTAAAAGAAGAAAGACAACTTTCTTCGTATGTAAGAATCACGACACTTGAAGAACGATCGACAACTTATACTGGCACCAATCCCTAAACCAATTTGGAAGCTGTATAACTCTCCTTATCCCATAGCCGGTGCGAGGATTGAGATATCGGCACAAGCAGGGTCCGAACTGAGCGGCTGCAGACTAGACCAACGGGGGATGTATGGGAAGAGAGTGGGTTATACTAATCTTGTTTTCAATTTCCACATATTTCGATTTCGATTTCCAGGTCTTTATACTTCATTAGTTTTTCAAATTTCTTGGTTTCTATGTTACAGTCCGCTGGGAAAGCCATACGAATTGGTAGGCAAGTTTTTTCTTTTCCTATTTGATTCCATTTTCCTGTCTGTATATATCCTATATAATTGTGATATCTTCTATTTGTGTAACCAGTGATCGGTGATGTTCTTATCATTGTTTATTAACATCTTTTTCCAGTGTAAGTATTACTCCACTCTATCGTGACGATATTTATATTCATTTGGCGCAAGTACAAAACATCCTGAGATTAAATGGTCTATGGTTTTCTGATATTCGTCATATAACCTGCATTGTGGATCCACACTATTATGTATGATATTTGTCTGAAAGTTTCTCTTGAAAAGACTTTGGTCTTGCACTGCAAGAATAAAGACCTTCCTTTTCGACCTTTAATCCAGAATACTCTTAACTATCGATGAGTGTCAACTTTATCAACCTCGGTTTTATTAGCCTCGTTCTGGATATTGGCCATGCAGAGGTTTGTCTTGCCAGCGTTGATTCATCTGTTCAAAAACTTTATCATTAGCTCTCTTTTTCATAATTTCTGCAGCAACAGTTGGTTCTTAGGTTCTGTTTTGGTTTTCTACAGCATCTACTAGATATAAACCGTCTTTCATGTTTGAATGTTTCTTTCTGTTTTCGTGTTTGAATAATTGCATCATCCAGTCCATGTATGTTAGTAAGCCAATAGTTGTCTTGTATTCTAGATGAATAAGACCTCTTCCACCTTCTTTACGGGGTATGTATAAACAGTCTACATCACTCTTTGGTTGATGCATGTTATGCTTAGAAAGAAGCTTTCTTGTCTCAGAATCCACTGAGATGGCAATGCTATCAATAGCCATAATTCTGTTCTGAGAATTCAGTTCTTAATATCAGTCTGACCCTTCTATATTACTCTTTTCTCACTATTTATTTCAAATCCTTCACTCTCATTTACACCGAAGTACTTATAAGCTTCTTCTTACTCTAAATCTTTGATTGTTACTCTCGGATCTAACCTAATAGAAAGGGTTTGTTGTAGTGGTACTCGTAAAATTGTATCTTTAGCACATTTATCTAAACCGAATTCCATTCCAATGTTATCACTGAAACATTTCATTGTTTTCAGTTCACTGTCATTCTTAACATACAACTTTAAGTCATCCATGTAAAATAGATGGCTTATTTTCTTTTCAGATATCTTATAGCCATATTCCGTTCTGTTAAGTTCGCTGGTTCATGCTATTAGTGACATACAAAATTTCTGTAAATATACGCAATACTATTTTTTAATCAAGAAAAGCAATAAAGCCACTAAGACGCAAGGAATTATTGAGTGTTAGAGAATATGAGAAAAACTACTATTAAGAAGACAGAACAATAAAAGAATAAGATTAAGAAGACAAGAGTTAACGATTGACATCGCAATTAAATTTTTGAAGATCAAGTTGACTTGGAAGTAAGAAGCCGGAAGAGAGTTCTACAAACGAAACATGCGATAGAAGAAACTGTTAACAAAGAAGTTACATTTACGTTTAGCCATGTTCCAAGCCCTCCTTTCTCATTGCGTGTTCCATAAATTTCAGCTTCTTCTTCCTGATGTTAAGTACAAGTTTCCTCCTTGTTTGCATCCTCCACAAAACCTCATTGTTGCTCACACGCTCGATCCATGATATCCTTTGCATCTTTTTGTAGGACCATACCTCCGTTGCCTCGAGTCTTCATCTTTGAGGAAACCGTCAAACATTCGCTGCAGTAAAGAAGGACAAATATCACGTAGCAATTCAGTAGTCTTTTCTTTATTACCAACAGAATCCTCTCGTCTCGTAGTAATCTGTCTTGCTTTTGGAATGCGTCTTTGGCTATCCCAATACATCTTCCAATCTCAGCTTCGCGATAACCGTAATAAAATGTAATTACTGTTACGTGTCTGCTATAAGTACTGTGTAATCTGTGTATCTTATGTTGTTAAGATTGTGACCGCCAATGATGAATCCCGGTCGGATTTCCAATTCTCTCAGAATTGCCTCTCTATAAACGTTGAATAAGTCCGGCGAGAAGACACATCCTTGCCTTATTTTTTTTATATTTGCTGAACTCATTCTCTATCCGTATGCAGGCTGTTTGCTGCCACTGTAGCTTCTTGATTGTTCTAATATGTTTTCCAAATATATCAAGGTTGCTGTACATTTCCAACAGATCTTTGTGGCGTACTTTGTCTAACGCCTTTGCGTTGTCTATAAATCACAGATGCACGTCCTTCTGCATTCGTATTGCTCTTTCTGATAACATTCAGAGCATGAATATCGCGTTCCTTGTTCCGGTGTCTTTAACGAACGCGCACTGTTCTTGTCTCTTCTCTGCGCAACAGAATCAGGCCAGAGATAAGAACTCCTCATATTGCAACCTCCTCGATTATTATGTACGGGGCACAGTTGAGCGAGAGACCAACAAAACTCATCATCCGAATGCGGATGATGAGTTTTGTTATGTGGCTCACTAGGCTGGTTGTTCGGTGGAGTTCACATTCGTTTGCGCTTGGTTTCTTAGGCATTCAATTTCACCAGTGCAGCTTCTACTTCGGTTTTTAGAATACTGCGCTTAAATTCATATAGTCTAGGTACCATAGTGGAAAGTTCATCAGAACAATTACTATGAAAGTATTTAAAGAAAAGTCGCAGGGAAGCTACCTCACGGCGGTCGAAATGTAACTGAAGGCGAGATACCAGGTCTGAAAAAATAACATGGCAGATAATTCTTTGGATTTTATCAAGAATCTCTAAATATATAGGGTGCGATTGGTAAATTGTCGCCATTTTATATTTTTAATTTCGCACATGCACGTTGTTTGTTTTTGATTTTGTCGACTGCACAATATAGTAGGCTCAGTCTGTGAGAAAAAGAGCACCATGACGCAATTCATTCAGCTATAAATTTGGAAACGGCTGTGTTGCTTAATATTCGCGCCGGAATCTCCAATACAAAGAGTGTTTGGGTGTCAATCTAAGGACAGTGCAGTGGATTCGAAAAGAGTTCAATGAGTCTAAAGGCGATTCCAAAGGTGTTTGCGGTGATCATTAGTAATGGCGACGTCAAGCCTCCATTTATCTTCCCACAGGGCCTCAGACTCAACACAGAGGCCTACATCAAGTGCTTTGAGGAGGTATTGCTGCCCTGGTTCAATAGAGTAGTTGCTGGAAGATCGTTTCTGTGACTACATCACCTCTTACATCTGGCCACCTCTTACAACTGCCCAGACTGCAACCTCCTCGATTATTATGTACGAGGCGCGGTTGAGTAAGAGACCGACAAAACTCATTGTAACACCAAAGATGAACTGCGACGATTATGGGAGCATTTGTCAACTAAAACAAGGAGACTGTCCAGAAGAGTTGCAGGAGATTCCGAAGTGGTTTGGAGGCCGTGGTTGAAGCTAATGGCGATTTTATTGAATAAATTTACTGTTTAGTATTTTGTAATTTTGGTGAATATATCTATTAAAATGAGATGCCAGTGTTATTTTAATTTTCGTAAGTTAGACGACAATTTATCTATCTCACCTGTATAGCAGGAGCACCAGATAGAATATTTACAGAAAACATTTCATATAAATTAATTTGAAATTCATAAATTTTATATTTCAAATTCCATAAAATAGAGAAAATAACACACGTTTATAAGCATTTAAGAAATTCTCAAGAATTTTGCGATGAGAAGAAGGTATATGAAAAATCTTTTATATAACTGAGAAAGATAAGCAAAAGCTTTGAGAGTTGAAAGTAGGAAATCATTCATCATTGCTATCAAAATTTTATTGCTAAATTAACTACAATTGTAATCGTAATAAGAATAATTCCTTCAAAAGATCAAAAGCGGTATATATATATATATATATATATATATATATATATATATATATGTGTGTGTGTGTGTGTTGTGTGTTTTAAGCAGTAATCATTCATTCATGCACATTTCATTGAATACGACAAAGTGCTTTGATTTAGTTTTTTATATAATTTCTCATGCGATCATATATATTATAATAATTTTTTCTTTTCAGATTTTCATTATATAAAAACTGTCAGAATATTCCTTTTTTCCGAGCGCTTTAGGCTACACATTTAGCCATTTTCAAGGATTAAATATTTGAACTGTTAAAAAAGAAATAGTTTGTTGCATGTATGTATTTATATAATGTTTTCATTTTCAAAACATGGTCACGATATTGAGTCCATGTTCATAGTTAATATTATTGAATGATGTTTTTTTTTTGTTTTTATTAATAAGGCTTCCGTTTTTGCTTTCTCAATTAGATCTCATTTAAATATTCATGGAAACCTACCGGACCCTATTTGTAACATAGTTGTTGACAATACAAATATAATAGCATCATCTAAAAAGGTCTTCGAAACAAAATTACAAGACACAAGATCGATTCTTTTTTGAGGATTGAGGCGCCCGGAAGAATTGAACGGAACTTTCTACACCCCCTCTTACAGACACACAACACACGTACTGATCAGACATAACATAACTCAATATGTAACAAGCACGACAAGTACATTTTCTTGTGAGATTTAATTGTTATTAAAGTAGGTTTTCGTTTCTATGGAATTTTATCTATTGTCTCATTGGTGGAACGTAAAGAAGCAAGTTCAGTTAAAGTGAACGCTCAAGCTGATGAATGCAAATGCAAGCGGTTAGTATTTTCATCTTTTCTTTTGTTTTTCTAAACTAGAATTCAGAAGGTCAGCCAGATTTCTTCCCATCTCTATCTAGATCGTGTATATATCAATGTCTGTTTGCCTATGTCGAATGCAGGCTAATAAACAGCACGCATGCTCTCATTGTTGGTAAACAAATATTTTTCGACAATAGAGATTCACATTAACTCTTGGATTAATAAGACAATCTAGTTCAACTTGTATTATTTCGTATCAAGAAAGAGCGTTTACAATTGGACAAACATATTACAATTAGTTAAAACGTTAAAAAATGCTTTGTATTTAAACTTTAGTAGATGTCCACAATTTAGCCAGAATATATGAGATAGGAAAAAATAAATTCGATTAGATAAAACTAGCTGCTTCAGAGGTGAACCACTGTGAATATACAATCAAATAAGATGATATTTCTGTTTAATGAAATATTTTTTCTGGGTATGTTTTTTAGTTGTGACATTTCTTTTATCGATCGAAATAAAAAACACAATCTAAATGAATGGACTTTTTCATGGCGCATTCATGTGAATCTTACAAAAAGATATTTGAACAATCTAAAATAAACCAGTAGAATAAACGTATTAAACGTTTATCCGTCAATTATCCGCATCACATTTCATTGCAAGAAATTTTGATTTGATAAAAAATAAGCAGATGAATACAAGAGTAGGATGAAGAATGTGTAAGAATTTATAGATATTTAAGGAACAAGCTAAATCTGACACATGATTACATTCAATCTGATAAGAGTTTGTTAAACATTACACTACAGCGATGTGCTTCTGTATGTGTATTTATATGTCTATGTGATAATGATAAAGATATACATATGCATACTCACTTTTTCATATATTTGTAGTCAGTGGTGATAAAGTAAATGAAAAATACGTTATTAGACTTGACAATCCTTATAAAAAGTTGATCGCTCCGAGACGAATTTTTATTGACTAAATGTTTAATGTGACGACAGAATAAGTGCCAAATAGACGGGTAGGTCGGAATCAAGATAGATATATAAGTAATTGGGTACATGGCGTACACACAGTGACACAAAACGAATACAGCGCTAAACGCATGTGCTTTGAATTGCATTATCATTCTACTGTTTGATTATTTTCTGTAGTTGTCTACCAAATGAAACCATGTGGCACTGCTAAGCCCTCCCATATAACATATATTTTGTAAAAGGCTTCGATATATATATATATATATATATATATATATATATATATATATATATATATATATATATATACAGACATTAATGGTAAATTTTAGGCAATAATAAAAGACAATATCAGTCAATATTAAAGGAGATTATTGAAGGACAATATTATGCCATATTAACGGAAAGGCAATATAAATCAATGTTAAAGGACTACATGGGCAACATTAGGCAATATTAAGGGCAATGTTATACAAAATTAGCAGAAAATATTGGGTACTATTGAAAGAGAATGATCTAGATAACCTTTCAAATTATGAAAACCAGCATGCCAAACCCTGTAAAATGCCTTTGGGATGTGTTCAAAGCAACAGCCCGAGCTTCAACATTCTTATCTAAAGCTTGATAGACTCTTTGTGCAACAACCGTTAAGACATCAGCAGTTGAATTAGAGAAGCGAAAGTCATATTTCTTATATGATAGAAAACCCAGCGAGTTGAGATGCACTTCCAAAAACGATGCAGAAGATTAATAATTTGGTAGTTCGAAAGGTCAGATGTTTCGCCCAAGTTTTTTAAAAAGGAAAGGTCAGATGTTTCGCCCAAGTTTTTTAAAAAGGAAAGGTCAGATGTTTCGCCCAAGTTTTTTTAAAAAAAAGGAAATACAGAATAGAATTTCGAACAAGCTGGAAAACAACTATTGTAGAACTCAGAACGAACAGGAGCCTCTGTTCAGGGGAACATTTCTTAGGTACAATTGCAGGGATATCATCGAGTCCACATGTTTTGTGAAATCAAGTTTAGCGGTAACAGCAGAAAATATGGACAAAATTTATGTGCACACTATTTACATTATTCGGACTATTGTCCTCATTTTTGTCGCCATATTTATTACAATGTTTCGGCCGTTGTACGCTCCGGCCTTCTTCAGATGGTTGGAATGTCGAACCGAACCCTTTATTTCGCTCACTTTGTTCTAGTTTCACGTGCCATGTTTAATGGATGTCAGTCATCAGTTATCTCCTGTTAATTACACTCTCCAGGTTCTCCACACACTTTGTGTCCTGTCACTGGATCTAACCAACACCTTTATCCACTGTACCATGTGTCCTTGAGGACATTAGTGTATGAATTTCTGGGTATTATAAACTTAATGTCTTCAGCAATCATTTTTTTTTACCAGTGCTCATATTGCAATTTTTGCTGCTATCATTACATGCTTTTACCAGAGCTCATATTGCAATTTTTGTTGTTATTATCGCTTTTCGCTGGCACTCTTTATTACTGGTTTCCATATTGTATTCATTTCTATGCTTGTTCGGCTAGGAAGATTTTTGTGGCCTAGCATATGTGCTGATTCCTTAAGTTTACGAATTTTACAATGATATTCTTTGTCTATGATCTCAACTTGATCCCACAGAGGGCGGTGATCTCCCTTTTTTCTCCATGTATGGTCAGCCACGCCTGATTTTTCCACTTCCCCTCGTGTAACAGCTTCCTGGTGTTCTTGAAGCCTTACCTTAAGGGAGTAGCCTGTTTCCCCTTTATATTTCTTTCTGCAGCTGTACGGGATGGCGTACACACAGTCTTTAGTCATGTTCTCCTCTATGGGGGATCTTACTCAGGAGAGATATCTGAGAAGTGTCGTCCAGCTTTTGAAGGTTGTACTGATGTTATATGGACCACAAATTCTTTGTATTTTCTCTGATAACCCCTTCACATAAGGCAGGCAGACTGTTTTCTGAGTGTTGTTGCCTTCTCTTGTACCCGGCTATCACAGTTTTTGGGGGCTGCTGCCATGTACCCAGGGTAGTTGTTACGTCATAGGGTACTACTTATACTGACCAATTCTTTATCTAATGTCTCTGGGTCGCACATGACTTTTGCAAGGGTGTTGTAAGCAGCGGACTTTCTTTACGCTGTATGGATGGTGGGTGTTGAAATTGAGGTACTGTCCAGTGAATGTCGGTTTATGGTATACGGATGTCTTGAACCCATGCTCTGTTCGAGATATTAGAACATCCAGGAATAGGAGTGTGCTGTTAAAAAATTGCAATATGTGCTCTAGTAAAACATGCAATGATAATAGCAAAATTGTATGAGCACTGGTAAAAAATGGTTGCTGAAGACATTAGGTTTATAATACCCAGAAATTCATACACAAGGACATATGACAGTGGATAAAGGCGTGGGTTAGATCCAGTGACAGGAACCAAAGAGTGTGAGTTCAATACCCGGTGAAGGCAGTGGAGAACTTGGAAAGGGGAATTAACAGGAGATAACTGATAACTGACATCCATTATACATGGTACGTGTAAATAGAACAACCTACCCCAGTTCAGTTCGACTTTCCAACCACCGGCCGAAAATATTGGAATAAATATGGTAACAAAGATGAGGACAATAGTCCGAATAATGTAAATAGTGTATATAATACCTCATCTCAGAAATATAGACTGACTTTATGTGCATATCACATAGTAGAAACTACGATCTAAATGGAAAGTCAGGTAAAAAAAATGTTGATGTGTCAAAAGTAGAACTGGAAGAGAATTTATGAGCAAAACAATTTGCTTTATCAAATTGAGGGAAAAGAAGATGGAGTAATATTAGAATGATTAAGCCACTTGATATGGTGAGCATTAAAATATTCACAGATGTAGAGAAAGAGAGAGATCCATTTAAATACTCAGATATTTTGTCTGTTATGCTAGTCCTATAAGAAAGGGAGCGATAAGTGAAAAGATAGCTAACAGTGTGTCGTAATGAAAATCGAATGCCCATTAAAAATCACAATTTGCCATTGGAAGATTTTCTTGAATATAAGCATCCAAGGCCATGCATATGCGCCGTAGAAAATTTTCAACAAAGAGGAAGAAACAGAGAATTCACTGGTAAGGGTAGAAGAGTTTAAATTATTTTCGCAAAGCGCTAAAATATCTGGAGATCTTTTCAAAGGAAAAGATTTTACATTACAGAAAATGACATGAATATCACGAAAAATGGAAGTTGAGGTGCTCTGGTGACTGTTTTATTTTTATTTCTTTTAATAGTAACCGTCACGAAAAGATTATTTTAGTGGAAAAAAGTCCAAATTAATTATCGCTGGACACAGTCTAAAGCAACAACATAAACCAGCCGGCTAAGATTAAAGCGTAATGTGGCTTCAGGGTTTCCCACCAGATATACATACAAGGATAACTAACCATGCGCAACATGACATTGCAAGGACCTGTAGTGTTTGTTGACCAGAACAGCCCGTCTAAACTTTACTACCAGTCGGGATGTATCAAGTGTTAACCCTGTATACACAAAACGAAAAGTTGCAGCCACTGACCATTCAGATCCCCAAAAAGTTAAGACAGTTAAAAGGCCATGGAAGAAATTAACCGGATAATCTGATCCTAAACAGGAAACAAGGGATAAAACTCTACACCTACGTGCTGGGTCATAAGCAAACAGTATGTAGATTTGCTTATTAACCTGTTTTCAGCACATTTCCATCATAAACTTTATGGAAACAAGAAAAATAAATACAATTCAGTTAAAAGTGTAAATACTAGCGAACTTTTAAGGAGAACTAATCATCTCAAGAGTGAAGCTATGCCAACATATTGAGCGCGAAAAATGATACACTCACTTGCATTTTTATCTTTCAAATTCTTTTTCTTTTGTTTTTATAAGGGGTAGCTTTTTCGTCTGAAATTTCCAATTGTTAATAATTAAATTATTAATATTCAAGTATTAATAAATTCTATGTTTTTTCTTATCTTATTTATTTTTGTCCTTTTCCTGTATATATCTCGAATTTTCTATAGTGGCGATATCCAGTGAAGCGAATTCGTGTTTGGCACTGTTCTATTTATAATCCGATCCGTCGACAATGTCCTGCTGTCCAGTTGCCTTTAACATATTCATTCAGTTATACTGAATAATCTTCAGTTATAATAATTGTACTACAAGTCCAACTCCAGTTGTTCTTATTTGTTAGCTTCATGTTTAAGATAAAAATCTTTTCTAATATTATAAGTTTCTTAAGACTGATAATTTATTATCCATATATCTATTCGGAATATGTGAGCATTAGACGATTGTCTAAAATATATTCTCAATTTAAGCTGAGTAACGCAATACTTACAATATTTGTCTCTTCTTAACATTAGTTATTTTACTAGGTACCACTACATGCTCGCTGAAAAACAGCATAGCATGATAAAAAAAGTTTTATCGTTAAAATGTTATTATTAAGAGGAAAAACCAAAATATTTTTTAATATTTTATTAAATTTTTTAATCCTTTCTAGCACGTTCGAAATTTTGGTTAAGAATCTTGTTTTTTTTTACGTTAGCAGTCGATGTAATATTTGCGATTCGTGTTTTTGCGCCTTTTTTCAGGTGAAAAACAAACTGATTTGGAAATTCTTGCAAAAATCAAATAATCGTCGGATTTTAATGAAACTTTCAGAACTTATTCACAACGAATGAAATTATTTTAAAATTTTTTTCGTAGAAAATCTTGGTAAAAATTTTATTTACATGAGTTACTCTCCTTATTTATTTTCATGAAATTTCGAGAAATTAAATTGCAATCTCAATATGTGTTCAAGGACACATGGCACAGTGGATAAAGGCGTTGGTTAGATCCAGTGACAAGACCCAAAGAGTGTGAGTTCAATACCCGGTTAAGGCAGTGGAGAACTTTCAGAGGGAAAATTAACAGGAGATAACTGATAGCTGACACCCATCAAACATCACACGTGGAACTCGAACAGTCTACCCCAGTGAGCGAAATAAAAGGTTCAGTTCGACATTCCAACCACCTGAAGAAGGTCGAAGCGTACAACGGCCGAAACGTTGTGATAAATATGGCGACAAAGATGAGGACAGTAGTCTGAATAATGTAAATAAAATGGATTGTGTTTAACCAAATTATTAGTTTTAGTCTGTGGGAAATGTATGCATACATCCATTTTATATTTTCTCAGTGAATAGTGTTTTAAACGCAAAAATTCTATTAACACTGTTTACATTGTTCGAGTTATTGTCCTCATCTTTGCTGTTATATTCACGACGTTTCGGTCGCTGTATGCCCCGGCCTTCTTCAAGTGATTTGGAGTGTACAACGGCCGAAACGTCGTAAATATGACAACAAAGATGAGAACAATAGTCCGAATAATGTAAATAGTGTAAATATTTCAAACACCTCATCTCGGAAATATAGACAGATAATAAAAATTCTAATTCTAAAATAATATGCCATTTCCGTTTAATCTATCAGTATTGATATACAGAGCATGACACAGCCCTGTAAAGATTATATTGTACGAAACTTGTGTCTACCTACAATTGAGCTTACGTTACCATAATTTACAAAGAGACTGGCTACTAGAAACATAGATTATGAAACACTCGATCAGAAATACACTTGTTGATATCCGCCCGTAGCTTAAACAACTGTGTTTATATAAATATAAACAAAGTACCAAACTTTATTATATAAACCATGATACCTGCTGCACAACATTAGATCTTCTAAGATTATTTTCTGATTTGAGGTGATTTGAAGATATCTTATTTCGTGGAAACTTCTCATTTAAATCGTCAAATTTGAAGACCCCCACCCCACCCCACACAAAAAAAAATTGTTCTTGTTTGTCTTGTCTTAATTTATCAGTTCGAATGATATCTGTGGAACTTTTCTCAAACCACTAACTGTTTTGTATTCATGGCTCCGAGGTGGATAGGAGGGGAAGAGCCGCTTGATTTTCACCAGTTTCTCGAGCGAGAAGCGACGAGAAAAGGAAGTGTTTAATGATTTGCACGTGTTTGAGTCGCTTATTTCTTTACAACAAAGAGGCACCCTATTGGCAAGATGGCAGCACAGGTACGGAAGACGCTGGAAGAAAGCTGATTTGAAGCATCCAGTTTCAGGAAAAAATGTAGATACTAGAGAACACTTTTGGCACACAACACATGAGAGGAAAAGGGTTAAAACGTAGTAACAAAACGATCAATTTTTCTTATCACTTGGATAACATTCAAGTTATTTGAAGAAGGTGAATTGAGGATGGACTCCATATAAAGATCTAAGACTTCATATAGACTTGATCGTTAAAGAAAGGAAAATTTAGCTGGCGATTAACTTCAAGAAAATCAATTTACACCGTTTATATTCAGACTAATGTCCTCATCTTTGTTGTTGTTATCACAACATTAATGCTTTGACTGTCGTACCCTCCGGTTTCATCAGGTGCTTGTCAATTCAGTTAACTATCAGTGAATTTCGAACTGAATCCTTTTATTTAATCTACAAGGGTAGATTGTTTACGTTCCAGTGTCCTTATTCAGACATGGGCAGTGCAATGAGGTCGATCTACACTAAAGGTTATCAGGATCGACATACATCTGATGAAAGCCGGAGGGCACAACGATCGAAACGTTAACGTAATAATAAAAACAAAAAAGATGAGGACATTAGTCTGGATGTAAATACTGATAAACCGTCTGAGAAATTCAGACAAAAATGAATCAAAATCTGACGAAATACAATGCGGATCATTTTTATGAAGTGAAAACTTTTAAAAGACATGTATATCATTAATTCAGTGTAAAAAATACGATAGTAGCTTAACAGTTGACTGACTATGAAGGAGTGATGCTAGAGCTGTGAAATATTGTATGTATTAATTTCAATTCTTCTTACGAATGACTATATTGTTTTCTGTCCAGGTAAACTGATATCTGTCTGTTCAAAGAAGACATCAAAAGTAACTAGCAGCGACGTTTCTTGAAAATGGACAAAACTTTGCATTGTGATGTTATCAAGTACCTACAGAAAAAATGTTTTAACTCCCAAGGACATTCAGACTGGCATGGTTGCTACAATAAGGGATGAGATTCCAGCTTTATTAATAGTGCAAAAGTGGGCAGCTGAATTTAGGAGGAAAGGGAGATTCTTGAAGATGACCCAAGATTCGGACGTCATGCAACTGTCACCGCCGAGGGAAACAATGATTGTATTCACCACAGATGACAGGTTTGACATTGAATAACCAAATTAGTACATCCTGTGAAAAAGTTGAGGATTTTCTGCACTATGAACTTGGTAAGATAGAGGTTTCTGCTTGGTGGGTTTCACGTGTGATCAAAAGAATATCAGATTGATCAGAGCACGGGAAAATCTGACATTGTTTGAGGCATATTCAAGTGATTTCAGCGAATGTTTCCTAACCAAGGATGAGCATTGGTTTCATCACTTTCATTCAAAGACAATCCATGTATTGGAATCACCCATACTCATCTGCTCCAAAGAAGGCCTAATTCGTTACATCTCCAGCCAACTTGCCGAGGCAGTTACAAAAAGCTATTAAGACCAAACACCCAGGAAAAGGGACGAAGGAGGTTTTGCTTCATCAGGACAATGATCCAGCACACAAATCCTTGATTTCAATGGATGCTGTGCGTGACTGTGGCTTTGAACTGGTTGATCTGACTATAATTTCTTCCCCAACACACAAAAATAAACAAACAAAGAAACAAAAATCACTTGGCTGAGAATCAGTATCGCAGTGATGATGACGTCATATCTGCGGTTGATGACGTTTTTGACCAACAAGAGGAACAGTCTCCTTTGAACAGTCAAATGCCAGTTTACCTGGAAATAAACAATGCCATTATTAATAAATGGAGTTGAAATCAATACATACTAGATTTCGCAGCTGTAGAATCACTCCTTCATAGTCAGCCTATGAACTTTTTATCCCACTTTTATATGTATCAATAAATGAAATAAATTATTTCTCACATAGCGGGCCACATTGACATTATTGTATTGTAAATTATTATATTTTTAGAAGGAAACCCTGTGTAGTTAAATATTTCACTGATACTTGCAAGTATTATGGTTCGTATTTAATGAGCATCGAAAATTTTCACGTTCTTGTGTGTTAATGGAGAAAGGAACCATTGTTCGTTATTAGTACAAAAATATAATCGACAGAATGCATGAAATACTAACCTACTGTGACCATTAGCACTCGTTTAAGTACCTTAGCAACTGTTCTCCAACAAAAGCCGTTCGTTGATTAAGACTCTTAAATCACCCATTGCCAAAGTTAGATTCGCATAATAAGAAAAAAATAGCATGAAATTGCATCTCGTAAAAACGCAGAATTAAAACTGACTTTAATAATAGTAATATTATGTTTTTATCGAAAGATTTTTATCGAATTTGTAATCAAACGATTGCTCTGCTACTGGCAGCATTTGCCTCACTAAATATAAAAATAAATATCAAAAAATCAAAAAAAAATCGTAACAGTTCTTAAATTGCAATAGTAATAAATATTGGTTTTCTATCTCGTTTTGAAAAAGTAAAGTTACTTGAATTCTAGGCTACGCTCCATTGTAATTTCAGCCACCCAGGTTTGATGAAACATAAAATCAATTTATCAGCTTGAAAGGTTATACCAAAACTCATGAAATTTTTCAGATCGTGTTCAGATTTGCTTATAAGTTTTGTCTTTTTATTAGACAATGATTTCTAAATCAAATCCACGCACACAAACTTTCTTTCTTTCTTGCAGATTTATAAATTTATTATGCGACATTTATAATATTATTTTAGACTTAATGAAGAAGAATAATATCCAAAAAAGATATACATTAAAAATTAATCATGTATAATATGCTATTATTTAATCAAATATAAGGATAAGAACATTGCGAAAATTTCGAATGCATTTGTATGCATTCAATTTCATGTAATTTTCTCTTCGATACACATTGTTTGCAAGAATTAATGTTATTGTATTAATTAAATTGTTCGGGCTGTTTTCCTCCACTTTATTATCATATCCATGACGTTCCGGCCGTTATACGCTCCAGCCTTCTTCAGGTAATTGAAATTTCGAATTGAACCCTTTATTTTGTCAACGGGGTATATTGTTCTAGTTCCACATGTTATACCTCTTCCAGATGTCTCAGTTATCCCCCTTAAACTCAACTCTCCAAAGATTCTGTTAATTACTGCAGTAATAAGGTATTGAACTCTTTAAGTCAAGTCACTGGATACAACCAACGCTTTTATACACTGATGTCCTCAACGTCCCAAAAATTCATACATGAATTTTTGGGACTTATAAACCTAATTTCTCAGTAACCATTTTTTACCAGAGCTTATATTGCAATTTTGTTGTTACTATTGCTTTTCTCTAGCACTCCGTATTACTGGTTCATATATTGTACTTATTTCTATACTTGGCCGACTTAGATTTTTGTGGCTGAGCATGTGCTAGCAAATCCGGCACGAGATAGAACATCCTTCTCACAGTTGTTACATGCAAGATCAGACTGAATATCTTCTGTGATCGAGTCTATATCAACTTTCCTAAGAGCTCTTTTTAACTTCATCTCGGTCCTTTTGACCCCAAAACGATTGCAACCATCAAAAACAAACTTTCCCCAAGCAGTTGTTGACATTAATTTCAAGTGTTTTCAGGTTGTCTTATCAACATCCTTGAAATGTTTCTTGGGTTTGGGTCTGGTACATTTACCAATAGTGAACTCTCTGTAAAAACAGGCCATTAGGCAATCTCTCATCTGCCATTCTCCTGAGATACCCTGCCCAACGCAGATAATTGCAAATCAGCATTTTTCCCCTTTGGAGAACTTTTGTGTATGGTGTAAAATACTGTCAATTGATGTTTAAGATTCGCCTAAGGCACTTTTAATTAAATCTTTCCAAAGTTTTGACATAGATCCGAAGAGTACAAGAGATCAGTCTGGACAGACGATTGTCAGACACTTAGTGTTGAATGAGAAGTTCGTGTCTGATCAGAACCGTTTTTCCAAAAAATTTCTGGCTTTTTCGATTCTACAATTAATTTTGGTATCCAAAGAACTGTGACAGTAAAGCTGTGAGGTGATTAAACATTAATTCTAAGCAGAAAAAGGGTTAATCTCAAAATAAAATATAAACTGGAAGATACAGAGATAGAAAGACAGATGGAAGACATTTTCCCTGCTAATGTGGAAGTGAAGAAAGAGCCATCTGGGTTGCCTCACTCCTATGAATTGGAACGATGCACCAAGAGTTTACATTTTTTTTATCTATCGAAAATCTGGCATTCAGGTAATGCAAATTGGGAAATGGCCTACGCACTTTAAAAATGTCTTCCTTTCTCCTACGCACTTTAAAAATTAGATTTGTCACAAAGACACTTATGCCAGTCCTGAGTAGTTGGAAGAGTTAGAATACCGAGAAGGAAGCGGCAGAATTTAGCCTCACCTGTTCGAAGTAGCGGCGCGAAATGTGAAGTGAAGGCGGTTGGAGTTAAGGGAGGAGCAATCCTTGTGACTACACATAAGGAAGGTAGATAATTCTCCAAATTTGGAAAGTTGATTAAGGAAGCGGAAATAGGGAAGAGAAAAAAAACATTATTAGAATTAATTAAAATTGGGGAATCATCGAATACCCAGAACACTTCGGCTCCACGCCAGTTTTGGGTTGAAGTGCATATAAGTAAATGAGATTGGGTAGCTCGGAGACTTTTGGATGAGAACTCGCATGCCACCAGATTTCTTGGATCCAACAATTATGAAACCAGCTCCATCAGAAGTTTAGAAAAGGCCCAGTGTCACTATAGAGATTGATGCGGGAAGGGTTAATTTTTGTTACCCCAAGAGCTATATAAACCAATTGAAAATTAACCCCAGGAATCATTCGTTTTATTTTTCATGATGAAGATATTTTTCTTCTTTAATGTAGCATCCTCTACGGTTTGAACCAGAATTGACATTACGATGACATTCGATTTTTCACTTTTCTAAAATCATGAACATAACGTGGGCAAAATTGGTGTGGATCGAAGCGGCTAGCTACCAACAACCAGCTTGGACCAGCTTCAGCATTGACCGGCACAGAATTAGCCCCGTAGTTTAAACGTTGTTCCAAGATCCTGAGGACCGTGGTTACATCACTGGGTGTAGGCGGTGGCGAAAGGCGTTACATTAATTCCTAACCGCGACCAAGGATGTGACCCTGTTGGCAGGAAGTATTATAGAATCATCTCTAGCGATAGTACTTCCAAGGTAGTCAAAAGTTGACACTGAACAAAGAAGTTAGGTTTCACATAGTGTTGCCCTGGAGGGTGTGTGTACATAACCTTATGGTTTGTATAATCCTTTTCTGTATAAACAACGAGGTCTGCATCGTCAGCGTGGAGTAACTATCGAATAATTGATTGGAAAGTATTTGATTTAGACTTGAAGCGAGTCAAGTCAAAGAACTTCTATTCTGAATAAATAAAGACATGCATAATTGATCAAATAAAAATCTGAAGGAGCCAAGTAAGGCGAATACGGTAGGTGTTGAAGTGTTTCCCATTTCAAAGCTTTAAGCTTCTGTAGATCTGTTTCGCATGCTGCGGTCTTCCGCTGTCGTAATGGAAAATGACATCTTTTTGATTTTCCAAATTTGACTGTTTCTCTTGAATAGCTGCATTGAGATTGATGAGTTGGTTGCAATAATTTTTTGCTTTTATTCTTTCGTCGGCTGGAAAAAGTTCACATTGAAGTTTGGTGACGAACCCAAATTTCTTCAAATAGCGAAAGGCAACTGAGATATCGATTTTCAAACTCTCAGCAATCTCTTCCGTCGAAATCTTCGGTTTATTCTCCACCATGGCAAGCAGAGCGATTTCATTGGTGTTTGGAAGTTCACCCTGGGCGTAGTTGATCGTTTAAGTTAAAATCACCTTGATGAAATCTGTCAAACCACGTTTTGACCGTCCGAAAACATGGAGAGCGATCAAATGTGCCTTCTGAATGTTTTTTTTTATCGCAATTCCGACGCTTCCGAAATTCTTAGAATATATAATATATAATAGAATATTCTTCTATAAAATAATATAGCGAAAGTGCAATTTTTCATGCTCCATCTTTAAGTCAATCAACACATTTTGACTCGCAACTAAACGATGCAATGTTTCAATCTAAAACACCAGCAATTGAAGTCATTTTGTTATAACAATGAAAATTGAGCACGAACTTTTGTAATGATCTGAAAACGTTGAATAATTATCGATGCTGATTTTGAGTTTTAAAATTTTTCTTAATTACTCATCAACGAGTTCAGCTTGATTATATCTATTAATATTACCAAACCTGATTACTTATATTTTCTTATTAATTTAGTTCAGAAGCGTCCTTTCTTCTTTTATTCATTCATTAGTTTTCTATTGAATATTATTGCTGGACATCCTTTACATGTTGCCGATAGTTTTAACCTGTCTACCTATGTCATTGATTTTTTCTCATCAACAAAGTGCGATGACGTCAATAGCCATACCTACAATATCCATTTGACAGCAATATTAATTGCAATAAATCGTGCAATTGTTGGCGATTGCATAGCGATTATGCAAATACAATTATCTCCTCTCCTGGGCACCTCGACGTGGTGTAATGGTTAGAAAGCTTGTCTTGCTAGATCAATTACGAGTGAGTTGGATCCTCACTGGGTGCCCCATACTTTCGGCCTTGTGCCATATCTAAGCTGTGCTTAGAAAATCACCTCTTCCTCTGTCAATTTTTATTGTTGGTTAGAAACTGTTATAAACAAATAATAATTTAAACACTTTTATAGAAAACGATAAGATATTAATAAAAATACAACGAAATTTTCATAGGACAGAAATAATTGTCTGTATCTTGAAACCCATCCTTACTATTCTTATCTATTTATTTATTTAGCAAAAATGAAGTAAAAGAAGGTATATTTAACTGGAAATTATATATAAGGTTAATATTTAACTGTTTATATATAAGCATTTTCATTCATTTCAAACTAGGTAATCAATATTTAACTGGAAATGGTTATAGTTATATATAAGAGTCTATATCAACTTTCCTAAGAGCTCTTTTAACTTCATCTCGGTCCTTTTGACCCCAAAACGATTGCAACCATCAAAAAACAAACTTTCCCCAAGCAGTTGTTGACATTAATTTCAAGTGTTTTCAGGTTGTCTTATCAACATCCTTGAAAATGTTTCTTGGGTTTGGGTCTGGTACATTTACCAATAGTGAACTCTCTGTAAAAACAGGCCATTAGGCAATCTCTCATCTGCCATTCTCCTGAGATACCCTGCCCAACGCAGATAATTGCAAATCAGCATTTTTCCCCTTTGGAGAACTTTTGTGTATGGTGTAAAATACTGTCAATTGATGTTTAAGATTCGCCTAAGGCACTTTTAATTAAATCTTTCCAAAGTTTTGACATATCCGAAGAGTACAAGAGATCAGTCTGGACAGACGATTGTCAGACACTTAGTGTTGAATGAGAAGTTCGTGTCTGATCAGAACCGTTTTTCCAAAAAATTTCTGGCTTTTTCGATTCTACAATTAATTTTGGTATCCAAAGAACTGTGACAGTAAAGCTGTGAGGTGATTAAACATTAATTCTAAGCAGAAAAAGGGTTAATCTCAAAATAAAATATAAACTGGAAGATACAGAGATAGAAAGACAGATGGAAGACATTTTCCCTGCTAATGTGGAAGTGAAGAAAGAGCCATCTGGGTTTGCCTCACTCCTATGAATTGGAACGATGCACCAAGAGTTTACATTTTTTTATCTATCGAAAATCTGGCATTCAGGTAATGCAAATTGGGAAATGGCCTACGCACTTTAAAAATGTCTTCCTTTCTCCTACGCACTTTTAAAATTAGATTTGTCACAAAGACACTTATGCCAGTCCTGAGTAGTTGGAAGAGTTAGAATACCGAGAAGGAAGCGGCAGAATTTAGCCTCACCTGTTCGAAGTAGCGGCGCGAAATGTGAAGTGAAGGCGGTTGGAGTTAAGGGAGGAGCAATCCTTGTGACTACACATAAGGAAGGTAGATAATTCTCCAAATTTGGAAAGTTGATTAAGGAAGCGGAAATAGGGAAGAGAAAAAAAAACATTATTAGAATTAATTAAAATTGGGGAATCATCGAATACCCAGAACACTTCGGCTCCACGCCAGTTTTGGGTTGAAGTGCATATAAGTAAATGAGATTGGGTAGCTCGGAGACTTTTGGATGAGAACTCGCATGCCACCAGATTTCTTGGATCCAACAATTATGAAACCAGCTCCATCAGAAGTTTAGAAAAGGCCCAGTGTCACTATAGAGATTGATGCGGGAAGGGTTAATTTTTGTTACCCCAAGAGCTATATAAACCAATTGAAAAATTAACCCCAGGAATCATTCGTTTTATTTTTTCATGATGAAGATATTTTTCTTCTTTAATGTAGCATCCTCTACGGTTTGAACCAGAATTGACATTACGATGACATTCGATTTTTCACTTTTCTAAAATCATGAACATAACGTGGGCAAAATTGGTGTGGATCGAAGCGGCTAGCTACCAACAACCAGCTTGGACCAGCTTCAGCATTGACCGGCACAGAATTAGCCCCGTAGTTTAAACGTTGTTCCAAGATCCTGAGGACCGTGGTTACATCACTGGGTGTGAGGCGGTGGCGAAAGGCGTTACATTAATTCCCTAACCGCGACCAAGGATGTGACCCTGTTGGCAGGAAGTATTATAGAATCATCTCTAGCGATAGTACTTCCAAGGTAGTCAAAAGTTGACACTGAACAAAGAAGTTAGGTTTCACATAGTGTTGCCCTGGAGGGTGTGTGTACATAACCTTATGGTTTGTATAATCCTTTTCTGTATAAACAACGAGGTCTGCATCGTCAGCGTGGAGTAACTATCGAATAATTGATTGGAAAGTATTTGATTTAGACTTGAAGCGAGTCAAGTCAAAGAACTTCTATTCTGAATAAATAAAGACATGCATAATTGATCAAATAAAAAAATCTGAAGGAGCCAAGTAAAGGCGAATACGGTAGGTGTTGAAGTGTTTCCCATTTCAAAGCTTTAAGCTTCTGTAGATCTGTTTCGCATGCTGGTCTTCCGCTGTCGTAATGGAAAATGACATCTTTTTGATTTTCCAAATTTGACTGTTTCTCTTGAATAGCTGCATTGAGATTGATGAGTTGGTTGCAATAATTTTTTTTTCTTTTATTCTTTCGTCGGCTGGAAAAAGTTCACATTGAAGTTTGGTGACGAACCCAAATTTCTTCAAATAGCGAAAGGCAACTGAGATATCGATTTTCAAACTCTCAGCAATCTCTTCCGTCGAAATCTTCGGTTTATTCTCCACCATGGCAAGCAGAGCGATTTCATTGGTGTTTGGAAGTTCACCCTGGGCGTAGTTGATCGTTTAAGTTAAAATCACCTTGATGAAATCTGTCAAACCACGTTTTGACCGTCCGAAAACATGGAGAGCGATCAAATGTGCCTTCTGAATGTTTTTTTTATCGCAATTCCGACGCTTCCGAAATTCTTAGAATATATAATATATAATAGAATATTCTTCTATAAAATAATATAGCGAAAGTGCAATTTTTCATGCTCCATCTTTAAGTCAATCAACACATTTTGACTCGCAACTAAACGATGCAATGTTTCAATCTAAAACACCAGCAATTGAAGTCATTTTGTTATAACAATGAAAATTGAGCACGAACTTTTGTAATGATCTGAAAACGTTGAATAATTATCGATGCTGATTTTGAGTTTTAAAATTTTCTTCAATTTAACTCATCAACGAGTTCAATTCACTTGAAATATTCATCATTTATTAATTCTCTTTATTTGATATACGCTAAACCTGATTACTTATATTTTCTTATATATAATTTATATATTCATATATATATATATAAGCGTCCTTTTATATCTATTAATTCTTTTACTTATTTTTCATTCATTTAGTTTTTTCTATTCATTCATTAGAATATTATTGCTGGACATCCTTTACATGTTGCCGATAGTTTTAACCTGTCTACCTATGTCATTGATTTTTTTTTCTCATCAACAAAGTGCGATGACGTCAATAGCCATACCTACAATATCCATTTGACAGCAATATTAATTGCAATAAATCGTGCAATTGTTGGCGATTGCATAGCGATTATGCAAATACAATTATCTCCTCTCCCTGGGCACCTCGACGTGGTGTAATGGTTAGAAAGCTTGTCTTGCTAGATCAATTACGAGTGAGTTGGATCCTCACTGGGTGCCCCATACTTTCGGCCTTGTGCCATATCTAAGCTGTGCTTAGAAAATCACCTCTTCCTCTGTCAATTTTTATTGTTGGTTAGAAACTGTTATAAACAAATAATAATTTAAACACTTTTATAGAAAACGATAAGATATTAATAAAAATACAACGAAATTTTCATAGGACAGAAATAATTGTCTGTATCTTGAAACCCATCCTTACTATTCTTATCTATTTATTTATTTAGCAAAAATGAAGTAAAAGAAGGTATATTTAACTGGAAATGGTTATAGTTATATATAAGCATTTTTCATTCATTTCAAACTAGGTAATCAATGATGTGTAAGTTTTCATTAATCACAAAATATATTATAATAATCAAAGAGAGACTGACTTCGCTGGCAACAATTTACGATCGCAAAACATTTTAGAATGATGTTCTTTACAAGGATGTTCATCCGGTACAAGCGCAAGAATCACGCTTGGTAGAAGATTACAGAGTAAGAGGCATAGTTTATAGGGATATTCTTTTAATCAATTCGCACCAACAAAGGCGACGTCAGCAAGACACAAGAGACCACTGAGAATAAATGAGAATGAAAAAACCTTTAGAAAAAACCGGAAGTCTGATCCAAATCAGGGAACAAGTGATAAACCACTACTACCGTTCAAATGACCGGGGAGAAGTGTGAACCGGACGATAGGCCAACCTATCTACTCCTATATTGCCAATAATTTTATAGAAGAATTTAGATATATAAATTTAATCTATATAATTTAGTCGAACAAATACTTAATACCAAATGGAAAATAGAAATCCTGCCTACTTTCAAAGTCAGCTTTCAAAATACTTTTACTCCAGTAAGGAATATAAAATTATTTCATCTGTCAGCCAAGCTTTTTGATGATTTTATTATTATTAATAATAATAGCATAACCTCAAGTAACCTACCTACATACGTGTTATTGTTCCCTATAGAGGCACTTTAAGTCCGATAGGTCCATTTCAATGCAAATACTTTTACTACATGACGAATATTTTTTAATCTTTACTGTCATTTCGATTTCGTACTTAACCGAGAAGACACCTCTTGTTATTTTTCTGAACTACATTTGCATTTGTTATTAATGTATAAACAAATTAATAATGTAAGGAATATAATCGTATGATGATTAAAGCGTATGAGTTGGACTTTAAAAGAATAAATAAAAGAAGTGATCAAAATAAGAATTTATGAACGCCAACAATGTGTATTTTGCAAAAGCTGAATTATTTAAAAAACAGAAACATATAAAATGTTCCTTCTCTATACATTTTTCTTTCCGAGCATTGTTTTTGTAACATTGACTTTATTGATAATAGATAATTCTGTGATGCGAATGTGATATAAACATTGAAGGATCATAAAATGTTATAAAAACTTTAAAGCTTTTGCCTGAGATTTAGAGATGAATGTTCAATATTCAACGATTCATTCTCATCCGATTCTTGATTTTTGTCTGCATCTCAGACACTTTATTCTTCTGATTTCTTTACGTGTCATTTTTGTTTGGTTGCAAAGTTTTAAAATCGAACGTACAAGGGACGCAACTCCTTCCGAATAAGTCGCTTGATGTCGGATGAAAACATGTAATGAAGTTGCCGAAATTGCATGTAATATTCAGATTACTTTTGATCAACGTTGGTCATTTTGAAGGAAAAAATGTGGAAGTCGAGAAATATCCAGTAGAGGTATGTTGTTGATGATCAGGAATTTTAAATGAACACCGGTTCACTTAGTCATCTTTCGAATTCTTTCTTTCATTCAAATTGACAAACGATGGTCGAAAGCGTTCGAAAAATTAAATAGAATTTCGATACCCTCAAGTTTCGACTTGACAACCAAAAACTAATTTGACAACAAGAGAAACTCGTCAGATATTCTTTGTCAGATCTATATATTTTAGAACATGTTTAAACGAAGGACAGCTGCCTAAATATACGATGTTTAAAAAAGTTAGATTACTACACACCCCCGCCTCCACCAAAAAAAAAAAAAAAATCATTAAATACATCAAGTTGAAGCGGGGAGATTTTATACCAAAAATATTTGCCAATATACAATAAAATATACTACATGCAATTTTGGGGACAATGGATATTAAAGGGTTATAAGCAGAAATCTATAATTAATAACAGATTTTTTATTTAGAAACCTACAATCAATACTAAAATCATGGTATTAATTATAGATTTCTAAAACAAAGTTAAGTTTTAAATTTATTTGTTTTACATTTTAGTAATCATTTTGAATATTATGGAAAGAACGTGTAAACAACGAGCAAGTTTTAAGGAAAATTGAAACAAAAAAAATTATTAGTTATTCTTAGAATCAGAAAGAGACAGGGGACATATCTGGGGCATGAGAAAAGAAAAATTAGAAAATTTGTTACACACATGAGATATTGAAGACAAAAAGAAGAGAGTCAAACAACAAACATCTAACGACCTTTTTTTAAATGAATAGCAAGATAGGTGATGGAAGAAATAGTAAAAAAGAAAAACATTGCTAAGAGCTATAAAGGATGTGTAAGTGTGGAGAGCTGTAATCTCTCACGTTGTGAAAGGACACAAGAAGAAAGAAAGAAGAAGAAAATAATTAATACAAGACATTTATTTTAATTTTTTTATAATTACTACCAGATTTTAGAATAGTCATTAAGGGGGCGGGGGTGGGGGGTTAGTCTCATATTTAAAAAATGTTCCGCTGGTATTAAATTTACAAAGAGAACGATATTTCAATATTCTCCAATTTTCTAAAAAATATTGAATAATTTTATTTCAAATAAAGGAAAGATTTCTTTATTTGAAATAAAATTATAAAAGATGCAACAAATTTATTAAATATTTCTTTCTATTTTAAAATTTTAATAAGTAGTCTAGGCTGCATGCGATGACACAAATCAATCTGTAAAATATATAATGTCCTCATTTTTTTTTTTCATGCTGTCAATTATTATGTCTTTATATTCAATTAGATTATTGTGAACTTACATGAATGATACATTTTATTTCAAAAATAGATTTTTATGGTGAATTGGATGGACGAAGCTATTTAATCAGATCGAATATTGCTTTAATATTTTCCCTTTGCTTTCCGTTGTATAAAAATGTTTAATTGTTTTTGGTTTTTTGTTTTCCGCTGCGGGAAGCTTGTTTCTTTACTCAGACTAGATAGCGACTTTCATATTAATGAGTGGCAAACTTTATGAGAAATCACTTCAGACGATTAACATAATTTGGTCATTATTACTTCTTATATTTATTTATTTTGCAAAAATTATTGGTTATCCATTGATATAGATAGGACGATGTTCAATTCTTAAAGGAAGATGAGAGCAGAAGAGAGGAGTGATAAATTATCAAATAATTCCTGCCATGTTGTTATACTTGATAACCTCTGTAGAAATGGCCTTTCAGTCAGATCGATAAAGCTTACTGCCATTTTTGTGTTTGCTTGCACAGACGGCCTCTTTATTAAATTTTCACGCCCTTAAACGTGGAGATGAATCGGTATGTTTATTTTATGCTTAGAATTCCCAGAAGAATTCGCGGATATGAAACTAGTTACGATTAATATGAATATCGTCCCTTAGCAAATACTTTCCTGTGTGCACACACACACACATACAGAGAGAAAGAGAGAGAGAGAGAGATTTTCCCATTTATTTCTGTCTCATATATTTGGGAAATAGTTAAAATCGACATATTATTTAATTTGGATAATCACTTTTCTTGACTTATTTTAAGAATCCATATGTTGAACGCACATGCAGATCCTCACACAGAAATGTCCGTACAGATATATGCCATAGACAAAAGCTTAATTGTAATTTCCTTATTTCTACCCGGCATCTCAAAGACTTGCAGAAGAGTAGCAGCTCCAAGCACTATGATTATTATATGAAATAATGCTTTGTAGATAATATCGTTCTATTTTTCTTATCTTCGGTTATAAAAAAAAAAGTTCTCATTTGAAGTTGCTTATTCAAAGAATCTTTCCTCCAATAATCAGTGATCTATTTTCTGTATTTCGTGGCAAATTAAGGCTGTTGAATTTCGTAGCTTTTCTTTCAGGAAGGTTTTTTGTAGTTCTTCTAAATAATCCATATTTTATTCGTGTTTTAGAAACAATTGACGTGAGAGTTCTTTTATAGCCTGGTTACATATAATCCATTTCTTCAGTAAGCTCAAGAGCACATATATTCCTGTTCCGTATGTTCAATACTTGAAAATAATTTCTTTTTGATGAATTTGGTTTAGGAAGTCGTCCTGCTTTTGATCTATTTTAAAATAATGACTTCTGATCTTAATTTACCCAGGGAATATTTGATACAAACCAGGGAACATACATTTGCTTCATTTTTCTGCACTACCAACCAGCATGATATAATGTACGTAGCCTATTTCCGCTTTTTGTAGATATTTTTTGTGATTGGGATTATTTTTTAGGTAAAAATTCAGGAGAAATATAATTTAATTGTTAAAACCCTTAACTAGTATATGTGAAAAAAATTACCATAAGATGGTATCTACCTTTGAAATATGTATTCAACTAAACTTGAACAAAAATATAATGGAAGTTAAATCAGATGTTTTAACCATGATACAAGTAATGTTCATTCAATAAAATTTGTATTTCTATGTTGCTAAAATTTTCAGTATATGTGTGTATTTATATGCGCAATATATTGTATGCATTTAGCTTATAAATATCGATTCTTATAAAGGTATTGATAATAACTTTTGCGAGTGTTTGTTTTATGTAAACAAAGTGCATCATAAAATTTCATTAAGATATAAATCAAAAAAGAAAAAAATATCGGCTAGAGAAATACATATTTGATTAACACAATCTGCCATATAGGTTAATATCGAATGTATGGCATTCTAGAGTGTTCCAATAACTTGGACCGATTTTAATGTGAAGTTTAAGCGTCTAATGACTTTTTCTTTTTCTTTCAGATTTGGTGAACATTTAGGCGATATTATTTTTCACACATAATTGACATTACTTAAATAACATGATCTAATACAGAAATAAATAAATTTTAATCAATAACACTGATTTATTTACTGCTAACTTTGATCCGTTTTAATGAAACACTATTATATATAATCCGTTTTAATGAAACACCCTTTATAACCTTAATCAGTCCTTTATTAAGTGATTTTTTAACTAATCTATTGTTTTCACTGTTAACAATACCTACAACAATTTTTAATGCTTTCCAGAGATTTTCTTTGCTTTAATATTGTTTTCTACTTTTTATTCAATTTTAATTATGGGCCATTCTCTATTGGATTAATGTCTGGAGAGGTTAGGGATCATTCCATTTATTTGGTGATTTTAAACTTTTTGTTGCAAGATGGATAACCTTTACTTTTACAGAATATGAGTGAGTATTGCTATGCATTAATATATCGTTTAATTTAAAGTTTCTTGTGAATAGCACCAAAGACCCTTGCATTGAAAACCTCTTGCACTAAAATCTTCTTGTTTAAAAACTTACAAAAATTGCATTTATCTTGACACATTTCAACTTCGAAGGGGCCAGCGATTTATGTCCTACAATACTTGCCACAAACATTAACTCAGTTTTAACTATTGTGTTCTAGGCTGTGTTTGGTGACAATTTCTATGAAGTATCTAACCTTAGTCATCACGTCTATCAAACGCAGCTCTACATTCATCACTAAAAATTCAGAAATTAGTTTTTATTTAAGAAAGAAAGCCCAACAAACATAGATCTATTTGTAATATTACAACGTTTGCTTTCATGTCGTTAAGTCAATGTTCTTAATATTCTTAATATTCTACATTCTAACATTACAATTACACCAATATTTTCTTCTTGGTCAATCCACTTTATTACTTATTACACATTTAATGTTTCTTAAATCTCTTTGTGTAACATTCTTAAAGCCATTTTTGTTTTTATCTTCCTAATGTTTCATTTTTTTATAGTTTTGTGATCTCTGTTCAACATTTTCGAAATTTCTAACGTTTTGCTCCCATCTCTCAATAAATTTGCTGCTTCTTGTTGAGATTATATTTTGCTTAAAAACCATATCTTAATATCGGAAATTAAAAAATAAATAACAATAACTATACTATTATATATTTACAATATGATGAATAAGCATTGGGTTGCATAATTACATTTCGCATCAACAAATAGGTTATTGTATATATTTTGAATAAAAACAGATATAAGACCTCATATATAAATAATTATAACCTGAAAGTTTTACTAACACCAGATGCTTACTACTAATTTTATTGTGATAAAACATTTATTTATATAATAGAATCTGTGTCTGTATAAAACTTGCAAACAATTATTTTTATAGGGCTTCTAGTATTGATATAACACACAGCTTTTGTATTTTACCTTCATCATTTTTAAATCTGGTTAACTTACTCATCTGCATCGTTAGATTATTGCGTGAACTCATAATAATAAACTAAAATTAACATTGAAAACATTTCTTTTTAATGTCGGGAAATCTTTTAAAATGTAAATAAAATTATTTTCTTATAATCTTTCTTATAACATTGCTAAGAAACATTTATTTGGGACATTTATTTATCCCATCTTTTTAATATTGATATTGCCTACCTTCCCATACTCGGTGAGATCAGACCTGTTCTTGAAATTGTTTATAACATAAGATAGAAAGCAGGTCCTCCTGTTGAAGATGCAGTCGAATCGATACAATTTCTCTTTCTAGCTGCACTTTTTACTTTAGCTCAGCTGATGGATTATTTAGTATGGAGAACAGCTTCAAAAAATAGAACTTGTCTCCAATTATTTTTCGCCATTTAACTCCCATGATTCTCTACGTTGATCAAACAAAGAAAGTCAGTCCGATAAGGAATGAGACATTCCCTGGGCTTGTGTTGCTACGCTTGTCGCTTTTAATTTATTCACAAAAACTGTAAATGACGAACGTTTCTTGCTCTTATTTATGTTCTTGACAGTGAACAGATTAAAGATTTTCCAAAAATGTTGAACATTTTCATAGCAAGCTGGATGAAGAAGTTTCTCTCATGTAAAGGCAGACTAACAAACAGAGACTACTGTTGTTTTATCCTAATCATAGTTGCAAACAAGCTATTCAGGGTTCAGATCTCTGAATACCGCTAACGAATTAAAATTACAGAAAGAAAGTCACTAATTTGAAACATCTCTGTACTGAACGTGACTGAACCGAACTTGCAATGTTTCAATCCTGAGTTTGGGCCCCTTCAGTTCTTCTAAATATAACATGGGTGAAAGCGTCTCCTGTCCAGGATGTCGCCAATAACATGAAAATGAGCCCAACCCTCGTTTATATCGTTGCATTTGGTGTTACCTTGAGATTAACACGAAATGTGTATTTCGTATAGTGTTATATTTGCTTACCGGAATATCAAGGGTTTAAGAAACTCCTCCCACTAGGCGCATAATCTAATGAAATAAAAAAAAAAAAAATCAGAATGTAGAGCAAACAACTATCATCTATAGTGTTGCATTTATTTTTTTTTTCATCATGACCACGAATCCTGACACCGGGGTCATCACAGAAAACAAAAAAACAAAAAAAAAAAAAACGAAGAGCATATAACGTTATATTTGGTGACCGCAACCAGGATAGAAAGTGACCAAGAGATTGTCCACCATTACAATTGCTTCATCAAATAATGTGGACGTCGTTTTCACTCCTATTTCTCTTTTTTATGTTAAAGTTAAATGTTATGTTAAAGTTTAAGTGACAATAAAAAAGGAGACGTTTTTGCCTGAGATGATCTTAGCAATATCTATCTATATAATTTTTCTACTTCAGGTAATTATGCGAAATTTTTACTATCTTTTATTATACCATATTATGAGATCAGTCACTTTAAAAAATACTTCTGACATTTTTGGGGAGAGGAACCTTACTGCGTGAAAACGCGGTCACTTTAAGCCAGAAAACAGAGAGAATGCATAAGACAAAAAATATGGCGCCAGAGAATGAAGAGAAAGAGTAGTAAAACATTTGATAGAGATTTGACAGAGGTAAAAAGGCTTATAGGAAAGGGGAAGATTTCTTTCTTTTCTCAATTCTTTCTTTCTTTCATTCTTTTAGCCGCTGTTATTCAGTAAACTTAATAATGTATTAAATAATTAAGAAAATTCTCAACTAATATTGAATGATTGTCGGTGGAACTTAATTGAAGTTCAGAAATTAAAAATGAACTTTCACTGCAAAGGAAAGAGATTAACAACTTAAATGAGAATAATAAAAGGGAAAGTAGACCTTCTAATAATTAAATGGAAATTTCTTTAATGAAAAATGATCAATAGACGTTATCAGTGAAAAGATAAAAATAGGCAATTTAAGTTGCGGTCGACATCCCTTGTGTTTTGTTCAGATAATTCAAATCATGGTTGCCTTTTAAATTCACTTAAAAAGGATAGCTTCTGGAATAAATAACAAACGTGGGAAAAGATCTGCACTAACGACCAAAGCTTGTGCTTTTGAGAAATGAAAGAAGAAAAAACTGCAAGGAGAAATAGAAAACAATTATATTCTTTTATTATTCCAGTCAACAACAATTCAACAGTTTCTCGTATATTTTCCTGAATATGTTTGGTAAATGAATGAGACACGATCTCTTTTCATTTTGAAAAGAACTGAATTATTTTTTATTCTGAATTTTCTTTTTATTTTCACTGATTTTTTCTTGAAGTTTCCAGTTTCATCCTCTTTTAAAAACCTTTTTCATTTCTTTGTGTCATTGCTCAGATTTTCTATTTGGTTCGGCCTTTGTTTACACTCTTTCATTCACGCATTCATTGTTTCGCACGGTTTATTCCTATGACTTCAAAAATTTGTATTTCTTCTTTTATTAATTCATTTTTTCATTTATTTCTATAATTCCTTTATTTTTAATTTTATTGTAGTTTTCATTTTTATTTCTTTTATGTATTTATTTTTATTTTTTTATATTATCACTCGTTTCAGGAATGTCCTACTTTCTTATAATATTCTTTCTTCATAATGTTAATTTTAAGCTTTCATTCTCCTCGTTTCATTTATTCATTCTCAAAATATCCTTCTTCCATTCGCCTTTTCATTCTTTCATTCTGCTCCTTCCATTCGTTCATTCTCCTCATGTCGATCTTTCATTCTCGTTATTTCATCCTTTCATTCTCCTCATTTCATTCTTTCAATAATCCTCATTTCATTCTCCTCCTAATCATCTCATTCTTTCATTCTCTTCATTCCATTCGTTCATTCTCCTCATTTCATTCTTTCAAGCTTACAATTCATTCAACACGTCATTCATTTGTTCTCCGCCTTTCATTCTATTCATTGCATTCTTTCATTCTTCGCATGTCATCCTTTCATTCTCCTCATTCCATTCGTTCATTCTCCTAATTTCAGTCTTTTCTTCTCGTCATTTTATTCTATAATTCTCATCATTTCATTCTTTCATTCTCCTCATTTCATTCTCCTCATTTCATTCTCCTCATTTCATTCTTTCGTCCTAATCATCTCATTCTTTCATTCTCCTCATTTCATTCTTTCAAGCTGCCCAATTCATTCAACACATGTCATTCATTTGTTCTTCGCCTTTCATACTTTCATTCCCTTCTACTTATTTCATTTTCATCGTTTCATAAGAAATTCTTTTCATTTCATTCTTCCATTCGCTTCATTTCATTCCTTCATTCTCATTTCATTCCTTCATTCTCATTTCATTACTTCATTGTCTATTAATTCTTTCATTCCCATTATTTCATTCCTTCATTTTCCGAATTTCATATATTTTATTTCTTAAATTTCACTTTTTATTCTCTTCTGCAATTGTTCTTATAAATTCAAAAATTCCTTAAATTTATGAAATGTTCAATAAAAATAAGAATTTCATCAAAGGATTTCATGTTGAATAAGTGAACATTCTATGTTTGGGTTTCATTGTTTAATTGGATAAGATTAAGTAAAGGTTATTAAGAAATTCTTTTTTAATAAAATCCAATTGCAGAGGGAATCATTAAAGAATTATCACAGTTTTTCAAAGGAATAAAGTTAGAATTCATAGTTTCTGATAGCGAAATAAATTACTTGCTTTTTGACATTCTCTTTACTATTTTGCGTATCGCTAGTTTCTTTTTGTTTTGTTTTTTAAATTAATTACAATGAAGGGTTTGTAAAAGCATCTCAGTGACAACGCGTTAACATACAAATCTGTATGAAACCTATTCTGTTGTTTTGTTGTTTAATTTCTCCAAAGAAAATGTCAAGTCATTTCGCATGTAAACAATGGCCTGTTAGAAATTGCGACGGCAATCAAGTGATACAAAGTGAAAAACGTCATCAGCCTTTCAGAAAAGAAAAATAGACTCTCAAAGTTTCTATTTTTTAAATTCGCTCTGGTTGTTTTCAGTTTTAACACGTTTATTTTTCTCAAATGTTCAACGCTTAATGACATTATTGTCAAATATCCTGCTCTGTTTAAGATTCTTACATGGGTTATCAAGGGAAAAAGAAATGAGTGTGTTTTTTAATTATAACAGATGTAAGATCATACAAGGAATACGAAAATGATCACAAAAGGATTCCAAATCTAGTCGTCAGAATAGTCTCATTCTTTCTCCATTCACCTTTCAGTATCGGTTTGTATACCCACCTCGAAGAAGTTTCATGGTTATTTTCTTAGCCATATACGAATTATCGTTTCATCTATCGTTGGACTACTGCTGTCTGTCTTTTAAGTGCCCCTTCTATGGGCCGAAAATAAATGCAATTTAGAGTATCAAGTCATGATTGTAGGATGGATGAGGCAAGGTTGTCTAGACCCGCGCTCTGTTTGCTTGTCTGATATTGTCATTTGGCTACGTATCCTTGTTTTTGTTTTGCCCTCGTACGAGTTACAATTGGTATAATTGGAATATAAAATAAGAATATATCTCTTTTTTTATACCAAAAAACAATGACTATCACTTGCTTTGCGAAATGTGTTGGTCTTTCATTCGTTTTTCCCCTGGGTTGTGGCACTCCGTTATTTCTTTTTGTTATCTTAGCTCATATATAAGTGAATCCAGGGCTTCTTATAAAGGTAATCGTCATGTCGTGCATCCCCAGCACTTAAACTGCAACTACACTCATGTAGTCAGTTAGAATTCCGGAAATTTACTTTGCAGAGGCTTGGCGTAATCAAGAGATGACAGTAAACTGCAGGCATTACCATGGATCGCCAGGAGGTTTAGGGGTAATAATGGTACTTACGTCAACTGTTATAAGAACACCAGTCTATTCAACTTATACTCATTCACAGCAGTAGCATGCCTGAAAATGTGGTGTCTGTAAGATAAGTTTCTTCTCTCTCTCTAGGATTGCGATTAATTCTACCGAACCATCTTCTTACTGTAGAGAATTTCTATAAACCTTCACGAACCACATGTAAATGTTTGCAGTACTTTTTCTTTCCAAAAAGAAACATTCTATGAAGTTCTTTGTTTTGAGTGTAGTAGCTGTGAAAAGTCAAGGAACATGATTAGATAAAGCATTTCACTCTTTATTGTTAAAACACACTTAAAACTTAACAGAATTTTAAATATGGTCAAACCATGTACAAATTGTGCTAGTTAGGCTAATTGATTCCAAATGTTATGCTGTATAGTTCGCTTGAATTTTGATAAAGTCGAAAACGAAGATATATCTGCGCTGATCAATTTAGACCAGTCTAGGAATTTCGATAGGGTTGACCATCATTTCCTAGAGTTTGTTTTGTCAACAGTTGAACTTTCATTCTTGAATGCAATAGCGGAGGTGAAAGTGGTGAGAATTATTCATATTTCATCGTCAGGATTGTCAAATTTCGCATATACTTTATATTCTTCCTGCACAGCGTTACGTTGTCTGGTGCTTTCATCATGTCTAGGCAAACCGTCTGCTTGTAATGTCGAAAGAGGTAGGAAAAGAAATCAGATGAGACGTTGATAGAGACCAAAAGACAGGTGGCTCGCGTTCAGGCGTTTTCTCTGGAACTTTCAGGTGTACAGATAAGCAATTCCTAAGTGGGTCTGCTACAGAAACACACCGGAAAAAGAGAGCTCAATGCCATATTAACTGGCAGAGTCTTAATACTTCTAAATGAATAAATTTCCGGTGAACAGTGGCCGGTCATAACTAAAAGTTTCATGCGTTCTCATGCCGTCGGCAAAAGTTATTTGTGAAAATGGGTATTTTGTAACCTTTGGGAAAGTTCAAGATGTTACAAGTCTGGAAAAATATACTTTTATGTATACAATAAAAAAAATAATAAAAATCTAAACAAAAATACCCTATCAGTCAGTCTCGTTAAACGAAATACACACACACAGATATATATTATACACTTAAACGTTATTTTTACTGGATACCCAGATTTCAGTAGCGTAGAAGTATCCCAGGAACCAGCACACGCCAACAGGCATGTTCTGCATGGAATCAGACATGTAACTCGTGCGGCATCTAAGGTCATTTTTCAAATGTTTGCCGATCCAGATCAAGAAGTCGCTCTAGTGAAGTGAGAGGCCTTCAAGATGATGAAGCTAACATGGACAGTTTGATTGCACATGTGGATTTTGACCAGGAGACATGCTCATATGTGTCATCTAACAAAAATAGTGTTGTGGAGATAGAAGCAACACTGGTCCCATTTTCTCCAAAGCCAGACCCCAGAAATCCTGAAGATATTCCACGTAATCTAAGCACTCGGTTGAGGACCTTCCCAGACAGTGGGTCCACTATCTGCATGGGAGGACCCAAGCACCTACATTGCATGGGTCTCAAGGAAAGTAACTTGATCCCATCCAAAAAAGTAATTCGTGCAGTAATTATAAGCCAGGGATGGTTGCCTGTTCAGTTCGGTGTTGGAAAAATGTCGACAAAGCAAGCATTGTATATCTGCAATAACATCGATAAGCTACATTTTAGCAAGGCCGCCTGTATTGATGTAGGCATACTGTCTCCTCACTTCCCCACACCTATGACTGTGTCAGCCCAAAGCGACATAAATTGGATGACCAAAGATGATACAGTAGCTGTGTGCCTCCCCAATACGGAGCAAAAGCATTCCACAAAATTCCAACTACCGATTCGCCCTGAAGAACCCCCTCTCTTTCCAGCAAACGAAGAAAATGTGGAGAACCTGAAAAAATGGTTACTGAGACAATTTGAAATTCAGCGTTCATGTCTGGTAAACCCGAACATATCCACCTGAAAGAGGGGACAATCCCTAAAGCCAAACACAGACCTATACCAGTGCCATACCACTTAAAAGAACCAGTGAGGCAAGCCTTTATGCGAGACATAGAAAGGGGCATATTAAAACAAGTACCCATTGGCACTCCTACAGATTGGTGCAGCACTATGGCGATTACCACAAAAAAGGATGGTCGATCAATATCTAAATTTACAATGCAAGCGAGAAACCCACCACACTGCCTCACCTTTCCAGCTGGCAATGCAGGTGCCGCCCAATACCAAGAAAACAGTTGCTGGATGCTGTCGATGGCTCGCACTCTATTATATTAGACGAGGAGTCCCAACCACTCACAACTTTTATCACAGAGTGGGGGGAGGTTTATGTACAATTAGCTGTCTTGCTTTTCTAACAATACACAAGAAGGCAGCCATGTTAGCATGTAAGTCACTTGACTTCTACATTTCATTTAGCCATCGATGGGACATAGCTGGGCGAATAGTAGAGACGCTTCTCAACCGTCAATATAGGATTAGAATTGCAGGATCAGGCAGAATAACCCTGAGGAACCTAAGAAAACTTAAAGCGCCTGTGTATCCGACGATTACAAATATGTGTAGACCACATCAATCTGCCAAAGAATCGGGAAATGGTGGCATTGCACTGCAAAGTGACCTGGCTCAATCGCCGCCCATCAAGAACCAGGATTCCCAGGGCGCTATCCCAACTACTCCCGCACAATTGGCCTGGCAATAAGGAACTGATTCCTCCCCAACGGCCAATATGCTTCCGCAATGGGGAGAGGAGGGTGATGTAGAAGTCAAGTACATTTTTGGAAAAGCAAGCCAGTTAATTTTACCTCATTTATAGGAAAGTACCTAATGCACCAGTTGGGTTGGTCCATTTTGCTAAAATAGACCTGCCCAATACATTTGCATGAGTGGTTTCTATTCACCCATATATCTCTCCATTAAATGACTCAGGTTAGTTTTTACTTGTGATTATGTGTTTGACATTTTTTTGTTCAGTCTGAGAATCCTTTGAACCGCTAACTGCTGTTATTCTGTTAAGTTTTGATTTATTTTTCGTTTTTTCTTACGTTCTTTTTGACTGTTTTATAAATCTTTGATTTTTTCCTTTTCAATTCCTTACCCTACCCATTTTTTGTTTTTACTTTATTTTTCTGTTATTTTTTAATTTTTGATTTTCTTTTACAGTTTATTTTCCTTTTTTTAAATTTATTTTCTTCCCGTACTCCCTTCACAAATTTTATCTGTTTATTTTTCTTTCTACGTTTCTTCATTCGACTTTATTTTTCTTTGATTACGTGTTACTTTATTTCTGTGTTTTTTTTTTATTTTGAATATCCGTAAAGTTCTGTGTTTTATCTGTTAATTTCGTCTGTAATATATTTGTTTGTAAATTTTGTGTTTAGTTTGTATATTCTGTACATTTTTTTTCTTTCCTTGTTTATCGTTTTGTTTTAGGGTTCACCGTTTTTATCGGGAGCCATATTGTAAATTGTTACATTTATATTTTCATACTTTATTTGTATACCGTTTTTTTACTTTTCCGTTTATAACTCTTCGTTTTATTGTGCAATTTGGTGCTTTCTTGTCTGTCGTCCTTTTAATCTTTTGTACTTTCTTCGTTTTTGTGTCTATTTTAAATTTGTTGTCTCGCCTTTTGGCGAACCTTGTTTACTTGTTCTCGTCGTACGTCCATTTGTTTTGCGTTTTCTTTTTGTCTGTTTAAATTTGTTTAATTTGTTTCGCCTTTTAATTTGTTTCCTTGTTTCGTCTATTTAAACTTTTTGTGTTTGTCGTTTTGTAAATTTGTAGTCTCGCTTATGGGCAAACCTTGTTTATATTGCTCTCGTTTCAAGACCTTTGTTTTTTCGTTTGTATTATTATTATTATTGTTATTAATTTTATTGTCTTGCTGCTAAGCGAACCTTGTTTATTTAATTTTACCTTCCGTAATATTGTATACGTTATTGTCTCGTGAACTTTGTACAGTTAAATTTATTTGTCTTTTTTTTTGTCGCCATTTTTTTCTAATTTTCAAACCTTCCGCTCCCTTGAAACTGGAAAAGAAAAAGGTACCCTCTTTTAAAACAAAAGTGGCCGACCTTAGGAGGTCAGTCAGGAAAGATTTATTCTCAATTAAAAAGGACCCCCCGATAAAGACAATCCCGAGGAGTACCCGGCATTAGTTACCGTTAATGAGGAGGCCTTTGATGGTAATGATAAAACCAAAAGTATGCGGGCCAATAATGGCCAAACTGAAAAAAGTACGGTGGCCAATAATGGCCAAACTGAAAAAGGTATACAGGCCAATGAATAGCCAAACTAAAAAAGTACGGTGGCCAAGAAGCAGATAATGACGAAAAATCAGTATTTAAAAATATGGAGGCCAATATCAGCCAAAAGGCAATACGACCAGAAATAACGCAGAGGCTGGGGAATCGCCCTGTTGTTGGAAGTCCCCTCCGAAGTGCATCATCGATATTGCGGAGTTCTTGGAGCGTGCCAAGAGTTACGCACACTTTGTCGTAGAAGGTGGGCTCTTGGAGTACCCCAAAGAACTTAAGAAAATCGAAAAAAAGAATAGTGTCAGTTTTCATCGTCGATAAGCGTTCCCGCAAAATTTGTCGTTCGACGGAAGACACAGTAGTAAAAACACTGGAGTCCCAGGGGTTTAAGCCACTAAGAATTGTAAAGGGCTCGGGCTTTTTCATGTGGGACGTATTGCTACCCACACCAGAAATTGCTTGAAAATGACGAGCAGAGAGATTGTTACAAAAGATATTAGTCGGCGAACAGAATACGAAGGCAGTCGAAGGACCACATAGCGATATACGAGGTCCCTCCTCTGGTTATCGGGGTACAAGTGGCGGTCTTTTTGTCGCAGTATGGCGAAATATTAGGTGCTTATATTAGGTGCTGCGATAGTATGACTGGGGGATGGAGTTTCGACATCATGTTAGACCGAAAAGCCTTCCTCTCCATCCCCAACTGTCTGTATGTTGGGATCCTGAAGTCATTGTGATCGGCCGCAAACTGGTGTGTTGGAAGTGTGGCGAGACTGGTCACCTCTCCTCTTCCTGCCCAGAGAAGAAGGCCTCTGGGAGTCAGGCGCCAGTCGACCAAAATCCCCCTCTGTCCGTATCTTTGAATTCCGCCACGCCGTTAATGGGCATGCCAGCTTCCGGAACCAAAGTGGTGAAACCCCTGATTGGGTCAACATCTAAGCCCCCATTCCCCGAAGAGCTTTCGTCCGCTGCTAGTGCAGTCGTGGAGAAGGGAGAGGGGGAATGGCAGGTTGCTGTCAAGGGCAGAGGGAAGCACCAGACAGCGGGTCCTCAGTGCTCTGAAGCCCCTGGGAAGAAAGGCACTGATAGTCCCACTCCCTCGCCCCGGTCTCTGAAACCACACTTCGAGAATTGAGAAAAAAAATACGACCCAGCCTTTGAGAAAAAAGAAAAAACAAAGAAATTAAACTAGATTTACAAAAGGCCCCTCATGGCGTCATTGACCCCAATATAGATCGTATAGGGCAAAATCCGGGTACTAACAACGGGGATGTGAAACCATTTCGGGACTTCATCGACGGGTTTGATCTTGTCGATAATTACTGGAATGAGCACCCTCGGGAGATAGCTTGGACTTGGACAAATATTGGCAACTCGGCTCCTGGGACGCTTGCTAGCTACCTCGACCGAGTCTTAGTTAGGAGAGTCGATGTAGGGCTCTTAAGGTGTCCAAGTTTCCATTATATAGTTTATTCGGTTCATAGGCTTGTCCGGGTCCGTGTAAACTTAGATAAGCATAAGGTTAGGTTGGCTGACTACTGGAAATTAAACTGTTCATTATTTGTTGAGCAGAATTTCCGGGACCAGTGGTTGGAGAAGCCTTTTTACTTTGAGGGGCCTTTTGTAAATCTAGTTTCTCTTTTAATTTCTTTGTTTTTTCTGTTTTCTCAAAAGCTGGGTCGTATTTTTTTTCTCAATTCTCGTAGTGTGGTGGGATAAATTAAAATCCCAAATTAGAACATTTGCTGCTGACTTTAGTCGTCGACTCAACCTAGATAGATTAACGGCGCAAAGGGCATTAGAACAAAAACTTGATCGGGCTGTGAAATCCAGTGATAAGGGGGAAATAGCCTTAGCTAAGGCAAAGTTGTCCTCCTTACTTATCAAGAAGGATCAAGCTCTGATAGTTAGGGCTAGGTTATAAAGTATGTCCTCTGAGGTGACAAATATGGCCGCTGAACTGCGTGAAGAGGAAAATTGGAGCGCGTCTCGGCGACATATCTCGTGCGTCACATTGCCGGATAAGCGGATCGTGACTAGAAACGCGGGCATATGCGAGGCCTTTCGTAAACTTTTCAGGAACTTTTCACCAGGGAGCTCGACCTAAACTCTGCTCAGTTCGACGACTGTTTAGCCTCGAGGCAGCTGAAGCGGCTGTGTGCGAGGGTCCCATCACAGAGTCGGAAATCTTGGAAGCGCTGAAACATGTTGGCCTGGATAAATCTCCGGGACTAGATGATATTCCCTACGAAGTTTACTTGAGGCAGTCGCCCGTTTTTGTTCCTTTTCTGGAACTGATTTTCAAGAACTGGATGAAGCAGAGGTCTACCTCAACGCTTCACCAGGGGTGTGATCAAGTTGCTGCGTAAGGACAAGAACGGTGGGGATGGGTTAGATAACTTTCGCCCTTTAAAGATTTTGGCGAAGGTCTTAGCTAACCGTTTGCAGCTTGTCCTGTCTAGTCTGATTGGCTCCGAACAGACTTGTGCTGTGAAGGGCAGGGCTATTCAGGAAAACCTTCATATGGTACGCTTGATCTTAGAGCAATTTGACAGTGAAGCCGCGCTGATCAATTTAGATCAGTCCAAGGTCTTCGATAGGGTTGACCATCGATTTATGGAGGTTGTCCTTTCGGCGGCAGGTTTCGGACCCGAGTTTCGCTCCTGGATCCGACTTTTGTATGCGATTCCCGGTGCGCTGGTGGAAGTAAATGGGGTAAGATCGGAGCCTTTCGTATTGTCTCGCTCCATTCGTCAAGGTTGTCCGCTTTCGCCTTTGCATTATGTTCTTACGTTGGAACATTTCCTTCGCAAGTTAAAGGCGAATTTGGTCCTGCGCGGAATTTCCATGCCTGGGGCTGGCACCTCGGCCAGTTATTCTGCCTATGCCGATGACGTTTCGGTTCTTGTGTCAAGCAGAGCCGAGATTGGCGAAGTCAGCAAAGAGATCAGTGGTTATGAGATGGTGACAGGGGCCTAGATCAACCGCGATAAGTCTGTTGGCTTGCGGTTGGGTGCGTGGAAGGGAGTTTCTCTTCCCAGACCTTTCCTCTGGACGGATGGGCCGGTCAAGATACTCGGCGTCTGGTTCGGTCCTGATATTCAGTTGGAAATGAATTGGTCGGAGGTGCAAAGGAAGGCCGAGATCGCAATTAATTTGTGGTCTCGGGGGAATCCTTCCTTAAAGGTGGAAGTATGTGCTTCACACATCTACCCGATTCTCCTTTACCGACTCTCTGTGCTTCCACTTCCGTCTGACACTTTACTGGCGTTGGTGATGCTCTTGTTCTCGTTCTTGTGGGGTGGCAAGGCCGCCAGAGTTTCTCGGGAGATCTGTTGCCTTCATCCATCTGAAGGCGGTCTGGGCATGCCTAACACTGAGATTCGTCAATATATGCTTCGCATCGCCTTCCTAGACCGAATGTGTTTCGAATCGGTTTCGTAGAAACTTCCCATCCCTGAGAAGTGTGCACTCGAGCGAGAAGGAGGCCCACCGTACACCCCGAGCCGAATGCTCCTTCTACCGCGAATATCGCTGTGTCTGAAACGCCTCTAAGGGGCGGTGGATGGCTTCTCCAACGTCCAGGAGTTGTCTCGTATGGCATTGTATCGAGTGTATTAGCCAGGGGGTCCGTTTGTGATGAGCTGATTGACGAGCTCGAACTTACGAAGCAGGGGGCTCGCTCAATATGGCCTTGGGCGCCTGGGTTGAAATGCCTCAATAACCATGAGGCATTACTCACCTGGCTGGTGATTCGTGAGGCCCTCTGGGTTGCCAAAAGACTTTATTCAGCGGGTTGGCAGTTTGGAGATTTCTCCAATCTCAAACTGCCAACCCTGTAGTGGGGAGGTCGAGACCATTGGTCACGCCTTCTTTCATTGCAGGGTGGTAGCGCCGTTGTGTAAGTTTGTTGAAGGCACATGGTCCGCATGCTGCAGGGACAATTTTTTGTCCTTGAGGCCAGTTCTGTTTGTAGCAATGTGGTGCCGCAGATGAGGAAGGCTGAACGTTATGTGTTATTTTGCTTACTAGGTGTTATGAGAGTCGTGCACCATTTTAATTGAAAAATCAGACCCAACAAGAGCATATTGTATTCGTTTTGCGCATTTTTGATTAAATATTAAATATTTGATTGAAATTCGAAGAAACTTTCATTCTTCCAATTAAAAATTTGTATCGAAACGTTGCTCACCAATCTTTAAAAAGAATTTAGCACAATACTTTCAAAAGAAATTTTATCTTATTCTATTCTCTTGTATCATACATTACTTAAGAGGTTGTGTGTTTTTAAATACTACATCCATTTAGTTTAATTGAATTGAATTTAACATTTTCTCATATTGTTTATTTAAATATTTAAAAACTTAATTACTTAAGTTGTCGTCATTGGAATCAGCATAATTTTTATTCATCAAGTGTTCTACTTAATATTCATTTTGGTTCTTGCGAAACAATTGGGATATTACTAGTTTATTTAAGCATTAAGTTATCTTTTACTGTTATCTTAATATTTGGCAGGAAGCTAATTTAATATTAATATTCAGAAACTAACATTGATTATTTATAACCGTATTTAATATTTAAATAAAATTTATCCAATGTAAATATTTTTAAAATATCTCCTTCAAATGAACAACAGTATTTAAGTATAAATTTCCTTTAAAGATTAGTCGATATTACAATCTGCAATTTTGAAAAAAAAAAAAAAACTATTAAATATCACAGATACACTCACCCACCCACATTTATTCGATTAAGTAATCCGAATTTGATTTAATGACAGTTATCTACTCAATTATTGTTAGTAAAACTGTATAATACGTGATTTGACAATAAGACAGAATTAATGTTAATTCATTTACACAATTATCAGCAACTCATCCATACTAGCGTAAAAGAATTTGGTAATAAATTTGGCCATAAAAATAACTAAAACTGATCTATTATGTCTCCTACATGTTGTAATATCCAACATAGCTGAGTATTTATTTTACAAATAAGATATTAATTTTTTCTTGGAATCAGAACGAAAACCAAAACGTACTCGGAAGACCTGAAAAAGAAATTAATTGAATCTTAACAATGCAAGAAAGGCTATAATAAAATTTCTAAGCCTCTGACATACTCCGTTCCACAGTATTATCGATCATTTAAAAATGGAAATAAATTGGTACTGTATCAAGGCTTCCAAGATCATGTCGGGAAGATAGGGAGGATTTCAACACGTGAGGACAATTTCAATCAACCTGAAATCGAGTGTAATGGATATCCAAACAGATGTACACATTTCTCTGATTGGTAGAATCGACAAGGATTTTACACGAGAAAGCAACAACTAGATAAGTATATAAAAAAGGCTCTTATATATATATATATATATATATATATATATATATATATATGTGTGTGTGTGTGTGTGTGTGTGTGTGTGTGTGTGTGTGTGTGTGTGTGTGTATAGGTCGTTAATAATAAAAAAAAAACAGACGACATGCGTTTAACGGATGTCAGAATTCGTTGAAAAATACACCCCTACCCTCCCTAAACTTAACCTCTTTTTCTCGCAATTCATAATTGATACAACAATAGTTAATAAAAATGAACACGCTACCGCCCCTGTCTGAATGATTGGATTTCTCTGTATCCTTGAAAACAGGAAATTATGAATTTATATGTGCGTTTAAAACTCAGTAAATTTAAAAATAAGTTATTCCAAAATTCGCTTGAAGATGATGAAGAACTAATGCTTTTAATTTAATTATATAATTAAATTTGAAGTTTTTAGCTTCAGTTTTTGAAACATGGTTTATTACTGTGTAGCGAAGAAACCATATTTTAAATCAGTTAATTTATAATATTTATGCTCTGTAAATTTACATTGAGCCCTATTTTGTAAAAATGAAAAATATCAATAAGAACACCGGATTATATATCTTACTGTCATTTCTTTTTATTTACACACACACACACACACACATATATATATATATATATATATATATATATATATATATATATATATATATATATAAAAAACTAAGACATCATTTTAGGGAGTTACTTTATCGCATCAGATACTAGGAAACTGACTAAAGTTGGGAATGGATTCGCTAATATATAAGTGTAATTTTTGAATTTTTTTTACCTCCTTCTATCCAGTTAAGATACAATTAATTTTCCAACAATAGGACCAGAAACGAACTTCGAAAATCACCTGAGAATTGTTTAAGAAAAATAAGGTTAGAATAATGGAATAGCCTCAATCACCTAACCAAAATCCAGTCGAACATTTATAATATAAATTGAAAATTACTGTTCATAAACCGAAGCCATCAAATCTAAACGATTTGGAAGGATTCCCCATAGAAGAATGGTCGAAAATGTCGAGAGATGTAGAAGCCTTAAAAAAGGCTACAGAAAATGTCTGTAACAATGGTCGATGCCAAAGAAGTAACTATAATTTGTGGAGGCCGAATACTTAGGCAAAAGAATACAATAAAGTATTCATAATTATCAAGATAAAATAATTAATAATGTTAATAATTGCTTGTTTATTGTTAATTCTCGTATTAAACTGTTTTCTAGGTTTTCTGAGTAGATAAATATCATCAAATCAAATTTGGAATAATTAATCAGATGAAATAAGGAAAAAAATCCACGATCGAATACTTTGGCATGCAACACTGTTAATATACATACGTACAAGCATGTGCATATGCATACATGCATACATATATATATATATGCATACATGCATATATAAATATGCATATATATATATATACATGTATATATATATATATATATATATATATATATATATATATATATATATATATATATATATATTAATAAAACAAAAAAAAAATCTTAGATGATTGCCCATCGAATTTGGTGGACAAACCTTTTCGAAATTGTTCAGTCCCCTCTTCAGTAGGTTTCAGCAATTGACTGTTGTCTTTCTCATGTTTCGTTATCTTTATACTAAGTTTGATGTAATCAATTTATACGCTAGCTGTGATATATATATACATATATATATATATATATATATATATATATATATATATATATATATATATATATATATATAAACATACATTCAGGTCAACACCCAGCGGCGACATTCTGTTTCATGTTTAAACGCAATCTTCAGATTTTAAGTATGAAATAGATTTTCATATTTACATACGCTCTATTCCTAACATCCAGCATTTTAACCCATAAATATAGCATACCTTAAAACTATATTTTATCATCTCTCTCTCTCTCTCTCTCTCTCTCTCTCTCTCTCTCCATATATATATATATATATATATATATATATATATATATATATATATATATATATATATATATATATATATATATATAAGCGACATGGTCATTCTGTTAAATCTTTTTATTGTATTTATCAAAAGAGTTTCCATGATATTGAATATTTTCTTACGCATACATCTGTTTTCTTTATAACGAAACGAAAAATATTAGCGTATATTTTGGAAATGACAAGGTTTGATATTAAAATATTGTTTATTTTAATTTTTCCAATTAAAATTTTATGATTAATTGGAAGGTTTCTTTTTCATTTTTATACTTTTATTTCACTTTTACCATTATTTAATCTTCATATTATTCCCTTCTTAAAATCAAAAAGTTTAATCTGAAATATTTCGGGAATATTATCCTAGGGAAAAAATATAGACACATAAAAACAATTTAACTTGCCTTGAATTTGATTCATACATAGATCAACAAAATAACAGAAAATAACATTGCAAATCGTTTTCTATTAGAATTCCTATTGTATAAATTCTTAGAATGAAATAAATATTACTAATGTTTGGTATGAAAGGTTCGAGTGGCACTAAATATTATCAAAAATGTCTTCAGGGTGGCCACCGTGATGACAGCTTAATGATTTTATGGTTCAATATGTATTTAACATTTAATGGGTGATACTGATTGAAGATGATTATACTTTTATAAAAAGTCAGATAAAACGTCAGTTAATTCATTTATATTTACGTAAACGAAAGGATTTCTAAAGGATGCAGTAAGCAAAATTTTTTTGTAAAAGAAATTACTAATGGTCCCAAGAAAATTAAATTTCGGCGTTAAATAACCTATAAGGAGTCGATATGCCTCTAAACAAACAAACTTTATTTTTCACCTTCCGAAAAATATAGACTACCTTTAACTTAAGCCCTCTGGATTCAGGTTTTCAAATATCAAATTTTCTAACTGTTTTATCATGTTACTTTAATTTGCCAACATTATATATATATATATATATATATATATATATATATATATAATGACGTCACACATTATTTTCTGTGAAAATTTCTCGGACATTCAGGCCGGTAAATGTTGTTAATACTGTTAATACTTAAATATTTGTATCTATAAAAAGAACGTATAAACATAAAAAATGTCTTTAAATATATATATATATATATATATATATATATATATATTATAGGTAAGAATAATATAGAGATATATTTGTGTGAAATCAGTCCAACATTGTAATTTCACATAAATATATTTTGCTGCGGCGATTGATGTTTTAATTTATATTTTCAGTCTAGACATTTATACATGTAAGTTAAGCACCTAAAACATTAAATAATTATGAGTTTTCAAGAAAACCACTGTCAGCATTATAAAATGCTTCAAAACTTATGAACTTATATATATATATATATATATATATATAGTAAAAAGAACTAATTATATTCATTTTATCAAAAGATAAATTATCAAAAATTCCTTTCGCCAAGTGACTTTTATAGAAACGGATGCAAAGTTTTTCTCAAAATTTACTTATTCTGTACTTTATCAAAAATCGATATATCGCTCAAATTGATTTCACAACATTCTTTCTACTAATTTCTATCAAGTTAAATATAGTCACTGTAACTTTTCAGATGCAAAGATTTAAGAGCAAAAATCAGCTAAGGGAAACATTTATTTTATTTTTATCATTTGTATTTAAATAATTAAAAATATTTCCAAACACTGACGCCGCTACTCATCACTACTCTCTATTTTTAAGTTGGTGGGTGGGTAGCCAAATGACCATAGAATGCGATCAATGTTGTTTCATTGCCAGTTCAGAATCCCCCAGAAAGTTTAAGTCAATCATTATCGTGAATAATCAATATTGTTCACAACCTTGAACTCGAAGGTTACAGGTTTTCCTCGCTCCCACGTTAGCCCCATGAGTAATCTACATTTCAGTCAAAGAAATAAGAAAATATATTGTTCTGCCAATACCATGAGTATTGATGAACTTCGCTTTCTTTCCTCTCCACTTTTTCATTCTCGTCTCTGATCCAAGTTAAAGAGCCGCAATTTCCGATGGCATGATAAGAAAAATTGACTAACTTCTAGTCTAGGCCGAGGAATAGATCGATGAAAGACAATTCCTTCGAGTATCTCGTGGAAACAATGTATAAAATCTTTGGAATTTAATGATTCCTGTCTAACTACTGTATTGTCTTTGACTGTGTAAAACTTCAACAGTCACAGTTTCTCTCCATTAATCCCACTGAAGACCAGCGTATAGCCAACAGATTTATTAACAGAAGAAAAATGCAAATCTGAAAAACCATATAAATACTGGACGATGCAAAAAAACAAAAAAAAAAAACAAACAAAACAGTACGTATGCAAAACAATACATGTACAGTTTACTATATTAGATTTTTACGTGAGGCAATATAATGTGTACACAAGACAATAACTACGTACACAAATTAAAATGATGAGTATAGAATGCAATATAATGAATGCATCAGTAATCAGTTAAGTGTCATACGTGATACACACTTGAGCGATCACGTTTCTTTCGATTCGTGACTGACTAGACAAAAGATTTTCCCACAGTAGGTTGCCATTTCTTTCTGCGGTAGACTGGTTGCAAATCAAGGTTATAAGGCACAGTCTATCCTGCTACTCAAGTCATAGATGGTGGGGAAGAAAAGAAATGGATTCATAATTTTCCCAGCGTATTTGCGCATAAGTGAATATAAAGAAACCGGACTTGAATTCGAACTCGGCTCTCCAATTTCTCATTCAGATTTGATACCCATTATACCACAACTCTCATCCTAATGAACTTATAAACAAGGGAATAAAAGAAGAGTAATAAAGACATACTCAAGACAAAGTAATAACTGCATAGTAGCAAAACTTAGGTAGACCACTGAAGTTAGCCACTTAATACAACAGCACATTTAGTGTACGCGTTGTATTAGTTGTGAGTATGCAATGCAAGGCAAATTACTTTGTAACATCCTCGAAAGTGTGACAATAAAAAAAATAAGAAGTTGAAGTCGGGTGAATGGAGGCAATGAAAATATATAGAAAATCTTTTGGGTATTATTTTAGGAAAAGGAATTAGCTGTATGCAGACAAATATGTCAACGAGTAATTTTAAAATGTTCATTGTCTAACATAATTTGAATCAATTATTTGTTTGTTTGCGTTCCACTGATATATCGAACCATTCTTCATCAACAATGAAACATTATTTCTATTAAATAGAAAATATGGAACATTTCAAAAGTAGCTATTTCTCCAATCTATTGTCACACAGGAATTAGAATTTTCAAAAGGAAGTTGATAGTCTAATTAAATTTATTTACTTTAAAACATAATTGTCTTCGTGTTCTAACTGAAGCGTGCAAATTATTAAAAAAAAGGGGGCGAAATAATATTTTTCATCGACTTTGACAACATCAAATAGTTTTAGTTCTATAAAGAATTGTAGTTAATATCTGTAATAATTTTCCTTATTTTGAAATGGAAAAATTTACCGTAATTATGTGAAATGATATCCTCACAAAATAGAAGGATGAATATGTTGATAGAAGAAAATAAGTAAAGTTAATAAAAAGAACAATTAGTCGGAATTAGGAAAAGAGCATATTACAACTGGCAGCTTTAAAAAATGAATAAATATAATTATCTATTCTTGAACAAGTATATGACAGTATAATATTATCACAAGTATATGACAGTATAATATTATCACAAGTATATGGCAGTATAATATTATCACAAGTATATGACAATATATTTTTAAATCTTAGAATTAACTTTTCTTTGCAATCTGTCAAAATGGCCGATTTTGATCAATTTTACTGAAATAAAAGTCGATTCTGATCAATATAAATTTGTTTGAAATACACCACAGAGTATTTTGCTTACTGGAAATAGTAAATTTAGCTTTCAATTAAATCCTTTAACTTTCAATTAAAACTAAAATGAAATCTTCAAGAAAACCTTTTCATTTTTAAAAAAAATCATTTTAAACCTTACGTATACCGAATTAGTGGAGGTACCTAGATTAAATGCTAACGCAAAACTTAAATTTATGTTACTTAACATTTTATTCACGCCAATATTTCGCCAGTATCTCTCCACCAGTCTGTGGTACGAGTACTGACAGCCGGAATGTAATGTAAAAATAAATACATATACTGAAAAATGTTTGGAAGAAATAGTTTTATTTGCTTATATTCGTGTGTTCTTATCGGTTAAACAGTTTTGAATTAGATTAAAAATCCTTTCTGAGTCTTTGTTTCCTTCTTTTAAGAGTAAATGTTCTTGCAATTAACCCCTCCCCCAAAAAGCTATTATTAAATGAACCCATCAAAATATCTCTTTATTTCTCATCAATCTTTTGAATCTTTGATGTATGAATATCAAAAATCTGTACACCAGTTTCAGAAATGAAGCAAAACACTGCATATTTCATAAACATTACTTTTTATTCTTTTACAATGTATCTGTTAATATCTCCTCCATCCGTGCACATTTACATTACATAGCATAAAATTAGCTGTATGCTAATCATTGCCGCTTTTGACGTTGATTGCGAAGTAATAATGATTTTTCCGATAATTATTTATTCATTCTAAAATTTTATTCTGCGATCTGATTGGTAATTTTCCAGCAACTGAAGCATTTTCCAGGGTCGTGATAAAAAGAGTAAATAATCGTTTTGAAGATCAGAATAAAATCATTCCATCACGACGAACGCATCTATGAGATTTTAATGCATTTTTTAAATATATAAAAAAACTTGCAAATATTATTTTAATGGTAATAGTAAAACAAGAATTCTTATGTCAAAATGATTACAACAACTTTTGCTATTAATAACTATATCGTATCTAAAATAAAGTATTATAAAGAAGTGTTTATTTTTTTCAATAACTGTGAATCTATATTATATACGTGAACTTGTAAATAAAATGAATGTAAAAACAAACATGTAGTGGTTTAAATAAAAACATCATTTTCATGACATTTTATAATTAGACGACATCTTGGCAGTTATATCTCCAAGCATCTATATAATATTTCAATGAATTTGGTGATTACAGTTTGTTTATCATCTGAATGTTTGTTTCGCTTTTTCTAGCATCCAATATTAGTGAAAGGAAGTTTAGAAAATAAAAATCCAATTCTTATATATTTCATCATGATAAAAATTTCAGCAAATATTCTTAAAAAACACTGGTAAATTTACATGAAAAAGAATGTATGTGAGAAAAAAAGTGTAGCGTTAAAATTAGAGAAAAAAATTAAGTAAACTTGTAAATTAAATTACTATTATTGACAAAATGATTACAAAATATTAATAAGACGTGTATGAAATATTACTTTTACTTCTGCATATATACAATCACGGGAACGTGTAGGTTCCTGAAGGTTAACGGCCAGTCCTTCGAGGCCCTAGCGATCAATGTAGGCATCCCCCAATGTTCGTTTCACGGTCCAGCCGTCTTTCTAGTTTGTATAAATAATCTGCCTAAGAGTATACTTCGATCATTTGTGAATATCTATGCTGATGATACAACTGTGCACCTCCAGAAAGAGAGCTTGGCAGTTGATCTCTCCTCTCTGGGGAAAATACTGGTTACATTCAATGTCTGAAAAAACAAACTCGTGACATTTCATCACCACTGATCAAACCCGGAACTAACACCAATCGTGATGAACGGATATTTATTCAGGGAGTACCCGTGCCTTTAACGCCTATTGGGCCTTAAACTCAACCCAGACTTCAAGTGGATCTCGTACATCACTAAAGATGTTGGGAAAATAATCGGTTCACTGTACTGCTCTAGTAAGTACCCGTCTCCTTCCGCTATCATCTATCCAGGTCAGCCCGAAAACGGAGAATTGTTGCCATATATGGGCAGGAGATGTCCAGTTTTCAATTTTCAGTTTCAATAAAGCCCAAAACCGTCTACACGTCCTTGTGAGTGACGAATTATTTTCCACCCTACAACTCTCTCAGACGAAACGTCGCAAGCCTTCGTTGCTCTATCGCTAATTTTATGAGAAGTGTTCAAACGAACTACATTACTTAGCGTCACCTGTTTTTACCGTCACAGCCAAGACCCGCACATGCACATTAAAGCGAATCACCTTTATCCCCTTCTTATTCCACCGGTGAGATGTAAGTTCCATTCGAGCAGCTTCTTCCCGTGAACTGTAGAATCGACTCCCAAGTGGCTGTTTCCCCGGTCAATACAATCTTAACCTGTTCAAGTCTAGGTTTAACCGTTATTCTCTCTACATACCCGCATAAACTATACCTCTTACTCTGTGTCACTCTACCTCGAGGAGCTCCCATGCTGTATACAGGGTAAAAAAATATTAATAAATTATTGAGAGATTTTGTCCTATTTCTCGTACAGTTTCTGCCTCACATAAGTCATTTTCGTCGATTACTTTAATATCATCAACAATGATCTTCCGATGAATCTTAATTCGATAATGATATAGTCTTCGGTCAGGCCATGCTCTCAGCATTTTTAGATATGAAGAATTGCTTCATCGTCTTTGAAATATAACAAAGGGGATAATCTTACAAAAAGAACAGCCCAGGGAAAAAAAAGATGCTCTCAAAGAAGTAATCTCATGCTATTCAATAATATTCTTATACACGGCAACTTTTTTTTACTTTGCCATATGTGTTGCCAAGACCAGTGGACCAAGAGAACATACACCGCATGAGTATGTTATCATAACCGAATTGAGTTTTTCACATCTGTGAGAACCAGTCTACCACCCTCACGTCGTTTGAAATACACCTTGCTGTCAGAACCAAAGTACAGTTACTTTCATCGCTGAAGAACACTATCGCCCAATTTTCATCAGTCCAAACAATGTACTTGTTTACAACGGCTTGTCAAGCCTTTCGGTTTTACTTGATTATGAGGGGGGTATTGACAGCAATTGCTTGGATACATTCTTGCCAAAATGTTACCTGATGCTCAATGCCCATTGCCGTGTCAAAAAAGGTCTACTATAGAGAGTTTTGAATCGCCAACTTCATGCGAAGAATCGTTTTATGCGGTCGTCCTAGTGTTTTAGGTGAATTAAAAGGGCTAAGATCATTGTGATGCTTTTATATTATAGAAATTACATTTTATATAATTAATTTGATTTGTGATAGCAGAAATTGTCATCTTTTTATTTCATCTTATTTTTGTATGAAATTCTGACACCTGAATGATTCATCAACTTTATAACCGCTTTGCCTCATAATATACTCCTAAATAATGCTGCTGAATAAGGAATATTGTTTACATTGAAATGTTAATACAATTCCTGACATTTTTGTTTTTTCTTTTTTAGAAATCACCCATTAATATAAATAATAATGTTTGTTTCCTAATTTCTTAATAATTATAACTTTTGGTTTTTAGGCAAATTTTACATTTTTAAGAATATTTAACAAAATTTTTATCATGATCAAATCTGTAGAATTTGAAAATGGTTTATTTTGAATCATTCGTTCTCTAATATTCAAGACTTTTGCATTTTATCATTTGAATTCTGAGAATAAAAATGTTTATTCTCTAAACAACTAAGAATAAATACAAGTAAATGGGCTTGGAATTTGCTTTCCCTTTATTTGTCACTTAAATTCAGATTTGAATCATTTACAGAGTTAAGCTAGGTTGCTTTTAGACTTGCACAATTTTAAAATCTCATACACTGCAACATCATCTTTAAAAATCACAATAATACCTTTTCAGTGTGTAATGCTAACAAATATTTTACGACATAAATATATAGAATAAGGTTGTGTTTCATGCACTTTAAATAGGGACTACAATGTTAAGGGGATTCGTAGTAGATAAAGCAATAGAAAAAGAAAATATACTTTCTGTTAATTGAAAAAATGATAGTCACTTATTAATCTATTAAATTCAGACGAAACAAACTAAAAGCAAACTTACACTGAAATAAACAAGCACAAATATAATTCACAACTTGTGTTAAAACTGATAGAGTTTAAAAAGAAAACAGCCCGGATTTAACAATTTAACATATAAGTTTATTTTTTCAAAGTGATTTTATCTTCAAAAATATGCACGTTTAAATGAGAATTAAACTTGATATATGAATAATAATTTGAAACTTTCTTACAATTCCTTATATAAACCAATTGAGTGACATTAAAGGTATATAAAGTAACAAAAAAAGTCCTTGCTGTTTTTTTTGTTTTTTTGTTTTTTTGTGTGAGAAGTGACCACTGATACGCAAATGAGTACGTCATGTTTCAGGAAAGCGATGTGGGCATTACCAATGTGGATGCGTTGCACACACACATCAATTATAACTCGAACAGCGACGAGGGAACATGGCGGTGTCGAAGCAACTCGTTGTGGGTTGTGTGCTTTATAATTTTAACGGGAGTTTATCTGCAGCCGCATCAAATCGCCGAATACGTTAAGCCTTTGGGGATAATGCTGCAAGTGAAGGCACCACCAGGCATTGGTTCCAGAAGTTCAACTGTCCCTTTATAATGAATCCCGCAGTGGCCTAATACAAATCCTGGATGATGAGGTCTTGCGGGGCGACCAAATCGGAGGACGACAGCCAAACCTTTGGTGAGCTTGCCGAACGTTTCCAAGTTTCTGATGAAACAGTCAGACTTTACCTGCAACACATTAGGGAAGTCGTACAAGTTTGGTAAGTAGGTATCCCACACACTCTCGGAAGCCAACAACGAATGATAGCCTGTTCCTTGTTGCTTTCTCGGCACCGCAACGCACCTATATTTGATCGTGTGCTCATCAGTAACAAAAGTGGGTCCTGTATGACACTCCCATTGATTGTCACCACGTGACCCTGTGCCTCACACCAAAAGTTCACCTCTACACCCACACAAAATTATGTTCTGTATCTGGTGGACTAGTCGACAAGTAATGCACTATGAGTAACTACCAACGAACCAAACCATCACTGCAAACATTTGGAACGTATGCAACAGGCACTGAAGCAAAAGGAGCCAGAATTAGTTAATTGTAAGGGTGTACTGTTCCTCCATGATAATGCCAACATTATATAGCGCGAGTAGTCAGGGATACTATACAGCAACTTGGCTGGGAGACACCGTACCATAAACCTTACAATTTGGACCTTGCACCAACAGAATACCACCTTTTCCATTCCAAGACACCTGATTTTCCCGCCAGGCCATTGCACAGCTGAAGGCATGTAGGCAAAAGGTTCTGGATAACGATGAGGATTACTTTGAGGACTAACGCTATATCAAATTTGCTGTATACCTTTTTTCTAGTAAATAAAAATGACTAGGACTTTTTGGTCACTGTATATTCTGTCCGTTTTAATTTTGATACATTTATTAAAAAATTAATGCAATGTTGTTTTGAATAGTCTGACCAAAGGTTTTAGTCATTTAAAATCAAGCAATTAGAGTGTGTTTATCAACAAATTAAGCGTAGAAAAATACAGGAAAACGGTATCTTACAGGAAACTCTCAATTTTGAACAAAGAAAACGGTAATCAGTATTTCCTTTTTCTTTTCAGTTATTTTGTCAGGCGTGATGAAACGATACTGATCGATGATCACTCAGACTACGAAAAGGAATGACCATTACTTAAATTTTGTTCTATTCTTAGTAAGTGTTGTAATCAATGTTCATTAATCTATCTTACCGAATTATCTTGACTGAGTAGAAAAAAAAAAAAAAAGAAAAAGTGCAAAAAAAATAAAAGTAAGTTATTTATATCTCAACCAACACTTTGGAAGTTACAAAAAATGCGATTTTTTCCCTCGTTAAGTAAACATAAATTTTTGATAGTACTGTACATTTGGTGACTGAAAAATATTATTATTATTATTAATAATAATAATAATAATAATAATAAAATCAAATACTAATATCATTTCCTAATAACAAAAAGAAGGTTATTTAATTCTTTGTCCAGCGTCAAATCCCTTTTTAGTATATGGCAATTCAAAATGTTATATGTTGCCTTCATTAAGAAAAGCAAATTTATGCCATTATTTATGTAAAGATAATATTTCTACAATATAAGATATAAAATTCATTAATCGATTCAAGAATTTCAATAACGATGAACAAAATTATAAGAATTTCCTTTTGAGCAGTGGAATCGCATTCAACAAAGTTTTACAGTTTTATTTTTAGATATTTATTTTCTGTACAAAATTCATGAATTGTAATTAAACTCTTGATAATAGTAAATATTTCGTTATCAAATTACATAAAACAAAGAATATGTCTACTTTCGGATAAATTGCTTCCGTCTGCATTTTGTAATAATGAAAAGATAGATAAAGAAGCTATTTTGTGCTTGGCATTATTTGTTGTTTAAATTTTAATCCAATTGACAAATAAAGATTTTGTGTTTTTCTTTAAAAAGTATCTAAAAACTGCAAATTTTCAGATATTGTTCGAGACGGTCTGGAGTTTCAGTTTATTTCTCCAAGTCAAAAATTTTTTTGTCGACCTTTACCAAACGATGTTTCAATAAATAAGCTTTAATTTGATTGTATAAAGGCGCTTTGTGGAAAAAACCTTAGCAAAAGGGAATCATATTCAGATGTTATTTTTACTTTTGAAGCAGTTTTCACGATTATCAAAAGAAAGCATCATTTTCAGTTGGCTTAATTTCCTTTTAAATACGTATATAAAAAGAAACAGAGAAATAGATATAAACGTAACCACACACAAACGCACACTCACACACAACACACACGCACACACATAAACACACACGCATATATACATATTTATATGCATGTGTATGCATGGGTGTGAGTGTCTGGGGGGTGACGTTATGTGTAACGTTATAGGGAGCGAGACCGCACCAAAAAGAATGTGTTTTTTTTTTTTTTTAACGCATATTAAATATTTCATACACACTCCAACATCTTCATCTCCTCTAACGAAAGATATTTTATTTAATCTGGGTTGTTTATTTTGTATAATAATAATGGCTTCCAGAGTTTTGAGTCTTTCCTTGCATTGGATACTATAGAGTATTTTGGTAAATATAAGACATATATATGTTGATTTTAGTCGTTCATGATGTGCACTGAGTTTCAACAGGTGACTACTCAATGTACGAGAGAGTGTGGTGTATGTGTGCCCAATATCAGAGTTTAATGCTACTTTTTTGGTTGTTGATATTGGAGGTGTAATATTCAAAAAGGACATGAAAATTCATAACCAACATTATTTTTACATAGGAGTTCTTGGCAATAATTTGATTAGATGTTTTCAACTCTTTATAGTAAATGATAAAGTTTGTTAGGATTGTTAAGTAATATACACCAGCGAATTATATTTTTAATTGATATTTCATCCTGTTTATAATGAAGGTGCATCTGGTAACAATAGAATAAGTCGATGACGTTTATTTTTGTTTATATCAGAGTGATGTTATTTTTCTAAATTTCGTTAAAACTAATTGTATTTTTTCATCAACGACATGGTTCGGAAAGTTATTGTTGATAAGTGTTTATTTAATGTTGGCGTTGTTTCGTTCCAATTAACCGTTACACATGACGTCACAGTAGAATATTTTCATTTTTCAACTTTCTAAAGAATACCAGAATGTAGTCATCGGAATTTTGCTTACCACACAGGCATTGTTCATGAACAAAATAACAGAACAAGCATGAACACCGGACAGTTTATCCACAATTTCGATGCCAATATACAACACTTTATTCGAAAATTGGAAAAATACAATGAAAAATTAAACTGACAGAATTTGTTGGTTCTATTTAATCAAACATGTTTGACTGAATACTTGCTGCCTAAATAAATTCATTTTTGCCTAATGGATTAGATAACTTTTTCGTACGCAGTACCCAGAGCATTCTGTTGGCAGCACTTGCAGTAGCAACATATTCTCGAATACATATGTATTTAAAGTGGATCTTTTCTATGCTAAATTTAATATCTTCCAGTGGTTAAGTATCTCACCTCACAGGGTCTTCTTTTAGATAAGTAATATAGCTTTCGCTTCTCTCGGTTAACTGCTGATGTATTAACGATTATTACTGAAAGAGTCTATCAAGCTTAAGATAAGAATGGTGCAGCTCGTGCTGTTAATTTGAAAACCTCGATGGTATTTGACAGGGTTTGGAATATCGATAATGGTATTCCTGGAAGAATTTTTCAACTGACTCCGTCTTTTTTATCGAATCGCGAAATGAAAGTTGTCTTGAACGGCTACACTTCTAGATCTTTTTTCATTAATGCAGGTGTTCCCCAGGGTTCTATCCTTGCACCTACATTGTTCCTAATTTTCATCAACAACCTTCCTGATGGTATCAGTTCTCAACTCGGTATCTATGCTGATGACACAACCATTTATTCCTTACCTAATTTCTTTTGTTGACTGGGGCAAGGAATGACTTTTTAATTTTAGCACCCCTAAAACAAAACTGCTCTCCATTAAATGTCTGAGAGAACCCTTTCTGCCTTCCATATGTGTCCCTGATGTTAACCCCCCAGGAAAGTGATTCATTGCGCCTTTTGAGGGGCTAACGTTTTTACTGACATGAAATTGAAAGATTATATAGAATCGATTGCTTTGTCTGCAATTGCAATTGATTGTTGGTTCCCTGGGTTGTGCTAGACATTTTTTTCTTGTCAGAATCTGACATATTTACAAGTCTGCCATTTGTCTATGCTGTCACATATGTTATGGTGCTCCTGATATATCTTTAGAGATCCATGATAAAATCCAAAGAAAAATCTGTAATGTTACTGGTCATTACCTGGCATCTCGACCTTAGTTACTTTCCCACCGACGTAATGTGGTTTCCCTATTCCTTTTCTATAAATACTTTCATGAAAAATGTTCCTCTATGTTGTCTAGACTTTATGGACTTAGCCGCATTACTAGATTGGCGACAAGGTCTAATCATTTTGCTGATGAAATGGCTCGATGTAACCATAACTTTTTTTTCGGGTACCTCTCACTTGTGGAACTCTCTTCCGGCTTCTTGCTTTCCAGTCAAATTTGATCTTCGAAAATTTAAATGCAATGTCAGTCGTTATATTCTGTCCTCTTAAATTCAGTTCTTTTTTTTCTCGCTGCTTAATAATGTTTTTCTTATTATTTTACACTCAGTAACCCAATACCGTGGTTTCTGTTGCTTTGATTTGGGTGAAAAAAGTATTTAGAAACAGGAAAAGTTCTGAAATGCTATGTAATAATTAATTTCTTATATAGCAATGAATATTGAATAATCCCTTCATAGAAACGATTGACAGATGCAGAACATCTGGCCAGCACAGAAGTCTTAACGAAAATAGGAACAACAAAGAAATATATTTACAATCAGAAAGTCATTTGAAATGAGGAAATAGGATTTCGTTGATTTAACACCCACAGGAGATATTGATGGCAAACAAAGAAGAAGGAAACAGTGAGTAACTTAATGAATTTGTGTGAATGGATAACAGAACAAGGTAATAATAGATGATAAAGAGTCAAAAGTTAATTAATTAATAAAAAAACGAATAAGGACATCATCATCATTATCAACAACATAGAACATAAAACTTGAAGGGATGAATTCTCTTATTGTGCAAGAGTCAATAGATTACAATTTAGTAAGAAATTTTAATCTTGAATTTAGAAACCCGTTAAAAGTTTGCTGTATAAAGTTTATCTAATCAGTATTACAATATATGACTACATTTTGGGAGAAATTTTTAAGTATTAAATATTACATGAATAAACACGTGTATTTTCAGTTTGTTGGCGATCATAGCTCTCCACAACTTCATGTCCCTTGTAAGCTCTTAGTAAGATTAATCTTTTGATCGTCCCTCCCAGTCCTTGAGGTTATTTGCTGCTTCCCTGTGTCCTTTTTCACTTTTTCACGTGAGTGTGAATTTCTCCGAGTTATCTTTTTCTCATTCTAAGGATATATGTTTTTTTGTTTCTATTTTCCATGAAACTTCCGTATTACTCACATGTTCACTCCAAGTTATTCTCAGCTTCCGTCTGTCGAACCATATTTCTGTGGCTTCAAATCTCTCCTTCATATGTAAAAGGATTGTCTAGCATTCACTGCTCTGTAGGAGGATTCATATTGCATAGCAGATCAGCACTCTTTTCTTTGTTTCTGACAAACTATTCATGTTTCTTAATACATTGCTTCTCGGTTCGACTAAGAAACCTTTCCAAGAAATGTTGTAGCATTTCTTTGGTCATTTGGTCAGAATTTGAAAAGTAGGTCAGAACGAGAACTTTTCAGATACCCCATCCCGTCGTAATGTAAATTATAATTCCTATGAATAACGAGTATTTTAAGTGTACCTCACTATCTTTGAGCGTCTACTTATGTCTTCGTTGCTGTAAGTGTGAGGTTATTGATTCTATTTTAGTCTTTCACTTTCCTCTCTTTCTCTTTGTACGCCATATTTTCAGCGACCACTGCGCATTTGTGTAATATAAAGAAACCCTCTGTATTTCCCAAGTTTAAAATCGGTATCTCGTTCGTGCAGAATCATCACACAAAGATTTCAATGTCTTCCTGTCAATTTCACGAGAGTATAACGGTAAATATAGAAACGAATGTGTATGTGTTCACGTGTATTTTTTAATTGGTTCTTTTAACATATTGTTGTTGCACTGTATATTTGAGATACATCAAAACTTTATTTCAATGTTTGGAGAGATATTTCACATCATTTTCTAATTAAAATATTTTTAATCTGACACATTTGGAGGAGGAAAATCGATTTTACATTTGAGTCAAAAGACGTTTTTCTTTCTTTCTACTTGCAAAAATGTCCGTTCTACATGTAGAATATCATCTTTGATGATATAAAATTATATAAAAATACTTTTTATCTTTTAAATGAATAAAGTAATAACATTATTGACTGAATACTGACTGAAGTAAAAATATCCATTTAACATTTAGCTCGAATTTATTTATCTTTAAAAATATATTTGAATGTAAATGCTTAAAAGTTGGGTAAAATTGTAACACAGTCTCGTACGAACTGGTGATAAATTTGTTTTCATTAATTCTTATTTTATTTTAATTTTTTCAGTTTTAATTCGATGCATTAGCAAATACATTTCTATCTGTTGTAGTTACTATTATTAATATGCCAGATGTTTAAAATTCGCTTTTAAATATTTAAAAATAATTTAAATAAAACTAATAAAAACATTTCCATTACAATATATTACAGAATTTCTAATCAAATTTCAAAGTTCAAATAATCAAAAATAAATTTCTGATTAATGTCTGCAAATATCAAAAATAAAACAATTCCTTTATAATATGCTATAATTTGAAAATATGCCAATAAATTGGTGTGTATTATTTAATATTAAAAAAAAATCACCTTTTCTGCTTGAAATACTTTTGAAATTAGTAAGGATTTAGGGATTAGGCTTTGTGTTCAATGCTTACTGAGAAATGGTTTAATTTTTCATGCTGAAATACACACACGCATACACACACACATATATATATATATATAATGTGTATGTATATAAATATAAATATATATATATGCACTTGTTTATATATATTATCTATATATTATATATGCGCAGTACTTATTGGAAAGCGCACAATATCAGTGATAGAGCTAACATATTTAGTTGGATTGATTTGATTTTGTGACCCTGGGTTTCAGGCTATTTGCGTCGTCAAACAAACTGATTAATTTTTAAATTTTGGATTTATATATGGTTGCGTATATCGGTGTTTATGGTAGTGGGAAGAAAAATTGTCGTCGGAACATCATTCATACGTACGCAAGCATACGTACACACAACATTACAAAAAATGGCCACACGAAAAGTTAGCAATAATTTCTCATACCCAATAAATGAAATTACTAAACATAAGATCAGAAATAATTTCTAAATGCACACATGAAAACAAATACCTATTATCATAATTTATGCCAAATGGATAAAAAAAAATACCAACCATTACTACTGCATCACAATTACCATTGCCGCATTAGTCCACAATTATACTTTCTCCCCCACAACCCCAGCAAAATTAATACCACCGCATAAATACTAATAAGTATTATAAATCGTAGTTTCTACCATTTACATATGCACAATCGCCAAAAACAAATAACCGGCTTTAAAATAATAACAAAACAGCATTAAAAAAATTAAAAATAATAGCAATTTTACCTAGCATAGTCTTACATAGACCCCGTCAGAAAAAAAAAACCTGACACATGTACGTGTGTGCGAGAAAACATTATTTGACGAACAAAATAGATGAACGGCCTGCGCATTGACACCGCAACTGACGAACGATGTTTCGCTACACAATCCAACATTGAATACAGCGACCAGTTGCGTACATATGTACACAATGACATATGGATGCGCATATATGTCCAGTCCCACACTGTTCATATATGTTTATTTTTGTGTGAGCTCTAATGAGTGAGCGTGCGTTTATGTATGTCTGCGTACGTCAATGGGTGAACGTGCATGTATGTATGTTTGCGTACGGATGAGTGGTGTTCCGACGACTACTTTTCCTCCCATTACCATAAAACACCGATATACGCAACCATATATAAATCCACAATTTAAAAATTAATCAGTTTATCTGACGATCGCAAATAGAGTGAAACCCAGGGTCACAAACTCATATAAATCCAACTATATATATATATATATATATATATATATATATATATATATATAGTTTAAAAAATTAGGAGATAGCCGATTCCGCTACACTGGTTTTCAACTTTCGCTATCTTCAAGCGATTTTGGTCAATTGATTCTTAACGCTTTATTTTATTTTTAAATTAATGAACGCTTATTATTTAAAGATAAATAAATAAACGCACGACGCGAAATGGGATAGAAGGGAAGGAGGGGGAGGAGAAAAGCAAGGGTATTGAAAATGTATCGAACGGAGGTTAAATGAAATGTATATACTTTCTTTTCATCCTAGTTCATACGAACTCAAAAGGAACGTTTTAGTGTGTATGCAACGAGTTTTAATTTCCGATCTTTCATTCAAAACGTTTTTTCTAGTCTGGAAATGTTATTATAGCTAACTTTTCTTGCTGACAAAGGTTGCAGATATTGGCATGGTTGTTGGCTTTTTTAAAAATTTGACTTTTTCTAAACGCACCCCAGCTCATGGAATAACCATTTGCACTGTGTCGTGTAGAAAATATTTCCGGTGGGATATCCTTATTGTGTTGGAAGCCATGTGGACCATCTATGTCACAGTTTTTCTCATGACAGACAAAAACTACGTAGACAGTTGAATTCTGTAGTTATACTTTGCTGGAAATATAAGCAAAAATGGTTACTTCCGAAGTAACTTATTGCTCTCGTGACTTTAGATTACTCTCTCATCCATACAGTTAAATAATGTAAGCCTAATTATTTTCCTTGAAAATAATTAACAAGATGATTATCAACTTTATTCAATATTGTGTATTTTTTATTTTGAAATTTAATTATTCGAATAATTGAATAAATATTATATACATACATACATACATACACATACCCCCCATATATATATATATATATATATATATATATATATATATATATATATAAATCTATCTATATATATATGATGAAAATATAGTTTTATGGTATACTATATTTATGGCTAAAAATTTATCTACACGACCAGGTAAATCCGTATCACGAGGCTATATTAATAGATCATCATCAATGTATCTGAAGTATGTTGATTGATTGGCAAAAGTATTTTGGAAGGGACCGGATTCGAGAAATTCTAAGAAAACACAAGTCATCACTCCACTAAGAGGCGACCTCATTGGTAATCCAACTTTTAGTTTATAAAAGTTATTATTAAATGTAAAGTAGCATTGATTGGTGATGATACGACAAATTTTTATTATTATAGCTGTTGATAGGGAAAGGTTTATCTTTGATTGTTAGGTTTTTTTTTTAAGAGATTTAAGCATTTTTCAATCGTCCCGTCTTATTTGTAAGGTGATTTTATATCTTGTCTGTCTATGAGTTTGTCAGTGATATTTATTTCTCTTAGTTTTTTTCAACTAGATTGCCAGAATTTTATGAGATAAGCTGATTGTTTCACGGAGAGGGGTTAGATATTTTTGTTATCGCTTTCGCCATTTCTATTCCAGAAATAATAGGGCGCATTGGGATGCATCTTTTGTGGGTTTTAGGGACACCCTAAGTTTTAGGTATTTTAAGGTGATATTCTATTAACCTATACCATGATTTTCATTTGTAATTAGTTTCCTAATCTTCTTGTTGAAGTTTTGAATTTTAGTAATTATTTTCTGTTTGTTTGTTTTTTTCCTATGTGTCGGTATCGTTGAGTAGTGAATTCTTTTTTTCTTTGTATGTATTCTTGTTTTTGATAACAATCCCATCAGTTCTTCGTGCGCATGTGTAATTGCGCCAATGTAAACCATTTCAATCCGATAAGGAAGTCCTAAAGGATGAAACGCGGCCTTACACGAAAACTTTCTCCACTTTGTCATACATCTTGCCCCCAAAATTGTTCTTGATACATAAAAATTTATGTATCATTATCTCCATATATATATATATATGTGTGTGTGTGTTTGTGTGTGTGTATGTATATATGTATTTTTCAAGTTCAAATTAAAAAGGAAAAAAATAAACAAAGTAGAATGAGTTAAGCAATTGTCTATGCAGGAATGATTTGTTTGATTGCAACAGATTGATGTAACTTAAACTAGAAGCAGTGAAGCGGATATTTTATAAATTGATAGATGTTAAAATGGATGGCACTGAGTAACAATGCGGGTGCGATGTGTTCAAGTATCCAGAGCAGAATGATTTGTACAAGTCTCGTCGCTTTCCAACGATAAGGTCATGATTTAAGGAGATTATCGAGTGATGGTTCTTTCAATAATAAAGACATGAAGATATTTGACATTAAATACTGTTCTTGGTATGACATTTTCAAATACACATTTACTATGTTGAATCTGTGCCGAAACAATAATCGATAGAAAGAAAAAATTCTTCAGCGACATTTGATACAACTGTGTGTATATACTCCTCTCAACTGATAATATCCGGGTAGGTAATGAATCAGGAATGGAAAGGATAAAATGTCCCATTAAAGGGACACAAAATGTCAAATCAGTTAATTACCTTTCGATCAATGTGACCTTTAAATTCCACATTAGAAAAAATTATATAAAGTATATTTTTGATCCAATATTGATACAACGTGTGCGAATCTTATTGTAGACATTGAAAACGAACTTGTTTCCGCCGCCTGCATTCAGTGTTCGAATCAAAGACTAAGCTACACTATCTTACAAAAAGGATATTTGTATAGACTAGTGTTTCTCAACGTTTTTAAGCAACAGCACATCCAGAAGCAAATGAGAATATCACGACACACTTAGCAAAATTCTTAAAGGCTATACATTTAAATGTTATGAAATAAAACCATAAATTGAAAAAAAATGAACACACAAAGATGAACTTATTTTATTTCAAGTTTTCTATTCAACTATTTGTGCAGCTTATTTAGTTGAAACCTGCGCTATTTTTTTTTTTTTTTTGAGATTTCTTGATTGAATGTACAATAAGCAGACCGCCATTTGTTCTTCAGTTGAACGTAGTCTTTCTCGCTTCTTATTTTTGATGTTATTTAGGGTTGAGAAGCCTAATTCACGTAAATAAGTAGAAATTTGCAATAAAACTGATAAAGTCTTTTTAGCTAATGTGGGATATGCCTGAAATCCAAACTTTATCAATAGGTACCATCGTATGCTTTATTTTGAGCCACTAGAAATGGTGACCAATTCTTATTCACATAACTGAAATCCAACATTAGAAAGAACATTTATGAATATATTTGAAAAAATTTTAATATTTATTCATTTATCCAAATACTAACGCTAACCATTACTACTTACACATACACACACGCACGCACACGCACACACACATTTATATATATTTTCGATTATTGGTGCAGTTCAATTTATAATTACATGAATCATTCATGCAGAAAAAAATATAGAAGTTAATGATTTAAATGGCGAGAATACATCTTCGCAAACAATTTCAATAAGGTACACTAACCCCGAACCTGTATATGAAAAAAACAAAAAGAAAAACAAGAACAAATCTATTTCCATACCTAAGGATGTCTGTAGGAACAGACGAAAGCTTGTAAAAACTAAAAAAGACCTTATGCAACTGGAATTTATAAACAGGGATCATATCATTCATATACAGGTTCGGGATTAGTGTACCTTATTGAAATTGTTTGCGAAGATGTATTCTCGCCATTTAAATCATTAACCTCTATATTTGTTTTTTCTATGAATATGATATATATATATATATATATATATATATATATATATATATATATATATATATATATATATATATAAAAATATAAAAATATAAAAATAAAAAATGAGTCTGATATAAAAACTCAACAGGAAAATAGAGGAAGCACTGGACGGCCGTTTCGTCCTATAATTGGGACTCATCAGCAGTGCGCATCCACCACCAGGTATCGAAACCCTGACAGTTGGGTTGTCAAGCAGACAACATACCAACTGTACCAACCGGCCTCGACACCAAAGATATTCATATCAGACTCAACATAGCGCCGCTCACTCACATATTCCGTGGCGGAACTCTCCTGAGTTCGCTATATAACCATAAGACTGTGCCCCCGGGAGCCACGACTACTCTCACCAAGCCGCGCCAACTGGAGCATTAGAAGCCGGATCAAGCAACGATAAACACATATAATAAGTAGGAGGATTTGATAAACATATAAATAAATTCATTGAGTCTGATATAAACCTCAACAGGAAAATAGAGGAAGCACTGGACGGCCGTTTCGTCCTATAATTATATATATATATATATAATATTTCGCGGCACACTTAAGAAAATCACGCGGCACAATAGGTTGAGGATCACTTGTATACGCCTTTGTTGCACCAAATAGACAGCGCTTGTTCATATTCCACGTTTAACAAATCGGTTATAGAGTTGCTACTTTATATGACCTCGAAAGTTGAATTTTGGTTCAACAAGGAAACTTACAAGAAAATTGTAGAAGAGATGATAATGAAAAATCGAATCCAGCTGGCCTGATCAATAAAAAAGTTTCAGAAATTATTTATAGATCAATCCAATTCAGTGTTCACGAAGATTGGAATTTAAACCAAGTCTGTTGTCAATGGTTGCCCAGATTATTGATTCCTAAAGCGTGTGAAACTCGATACGGGTCAGAGTTCAGGAGATTATACAGTATTGGTCGGGAGTGGAGATCGTAACAATGTTTTCGAAGGAAGTATGAATTGTTGTTGGGATTCAGTCCAACAGTTAAAAATGAAAGAAGAAAAAAAGAAGAAACGTCCTGTTATTCTCTAGTAATTTCTTTAAAATGTATTTGCCGTGTGGATCATTTTCAATGAGATTACCAATTTATAAAGCTGTTGAACCTTCTATTGTCTGTGATATACATTGGATAGCTTTCTTCTCATTTCAAAAACATTTCATCGAGCCAGTAGCATCCGAAAACTTATTTCTTAACACAGAACGAACATAAAAATAAGTAAAAATTGTGATGACAATTATGGTCATTGGTATTTCTTTAAAGTTGGTCTTATAATATTTGTATGTTCGTTATCTCTGCAAAGTCTACTGATATTTGTATATGTTGCATGAATAAATGTTTAATGACTATGTTAAGCTGAGTGATCGTCCTTGAAACTAGATCGATTAAAGTTGCTAGAGGGTGTATACAAATCGTATGAACGTGTTTATTATTGGTAGTTGCAGGGCACGCGAATAATGGGAGGCAAGCGGCTTAGCACATGATTAACAGAATAATTAAAAGCCAAACTACAAGAAAAAATCTTGCATATTTTACTGGTAATTTTGATTTCAAATAGACAAAGACCTTCTCTCAATCACCAGCTTTCATTAATTGATTCAATTTGTAACAACTTGACATGAGATTTTACTTCAGAAATCTAGACTATAACACCGAAGATCACAAAAGTCAGAAATTTATTCCAGAAGTTCAAGGTCACCAATTGTTGTTTTTATGTCAAGAAGGTGTCATGTGTTGACTCACAAAAACCACAAGTATTAAACTGTTTGAAAGAAATAGACAGATAAGATAGTATTAGATATAATTTTTCAGTATAGACTATCTTCAAGGATATTTTCTGAAAGAGAGTGTAATTTAAGAAATATTCTAATGATTGAACTTACTCTGTTGGTGAGTGAAAAAAGTGAGTGAAGAAGTGTCTTGTGTAAGCCATGCTTCTGTCTTAGGAGCATTGAGTTTCGTGTCCTATTTTATTTACGGCGCGGTATGAAAGAGAGAACTAGCCATAGTGGATTTGGGATTCGCTCTACGCATGCTTCCAGCTTTTTCGCATGCTCGAACGCTGAAAAGGGGTCATTGATGTTAATAGGATTTTAAACTGAATGAAACGTATACTACAAATTAAATTAGTAGAAACTAGCCTGTTTATCCCTAATAACTAAATGAACATAAAATATAAACTAAACTAAAAAACCATAAAATATAACTAAACTAAATAAACATTTGAATTTTAATTTCTTTTCATAAAGACAATTTTGCTCTCCCTCCAAAAAATAAAATAGAAAATTTGTTAAATGAAGATTAAGTCAATTAATTTTATTAATGATATTGTTCACTCATACTATGTGAATGCAACAGCCTGTTAGTTTAATATATTCGGCCAAATCTATGCCTGCATTTCTGGAATAACCTGTTAAATATCCAGTTCTTAAAATTTTGGATGTAAACAAGAGAAAAAGCCCAAAGAAGAGAACTAGTATAATACAATAATAGAAGTACATAGAGTTTTTATGAACATATTTTCGGCGTAACTCTGGTCATTATTTCGACTGCTGGCATCTTCATAGGTATTTTCTATCCTGATTCAATTTCTTACACGCTAAAGGTCGGATCGGCGCGGGTAATTCAAAATTATAGAAAAAGACTTTGCAATTATGGAATTTTATCACGTTTTATTGCTGCTCATCATTTCTTGTAATTCGTGCTGATAAAGATGGAGGAATGCAAAGCCTTTGATTTCCTGTCCTCTTTTTACAGAATATTACCGAATCATTTTGTGGCAATTGATACAAATGATTCTACCAAGAAGAAAGACTTAGAAACAAAATGGTAGCAATGTTTAAATAAAGAGCCGAGATATCCGAGTGAATAACCCTTTAAAAAAGCGACTTGGAATCATATTAAATATTTTCTTCACTAGAGTCGCTAACGTGAATTCAAGAAAAAAATCTCTGCCTGACAAAATCTAAAGAATTGACGGCAACGATTTAAAGTCAAAGTCTCTGCATTTACGAATATAGCAATGAATTTTTCATCGGAATCTGTTCTGACAACATAACATGGGAGTCTGTGTCGTTTAATTTCAATCTGGATAAGGAACATCGTAAGAAAAGATGCCATTTTGCCTGTCAATAAGGTTCATGTAAAATTCAAAATATTCATAAAATAAACTTTATTCTTAGAAGTTTTAAGAAATAAAAGAATTTTCCATATACTGAAGGTGTGAACAGTAAAGCCGCCGTGAAGTTGAGTGTTGAATTCTCGGGAATATATTTTAAGTAGAAATTCAATATACACTACAGGCAAAAGGTTTTTTAAAAAAACTCCTTAAAATGAAATATTTTTTGTATTTTTTAAAGTAAAAGATATATGTGAATTTGCTTTTATTTTGACAAAAAATAAGGACCTAACTATGAAAATTTATCATCCAACAGCTTCAGATTTTGTTTTCGTCGATAAAATCACCACCTGCCTTAATTATTACTTCTTGGCATTCTTCCAACACTTGTTGAAAAAATGTAGATGGCAGACCTTCAAGTCCTGAAAAAGGTCACTTTGGGTATTTTCCTCAAAATCTCCTATCCAATTCATCCCACAATAATTCAATGGGAGAGTGGTCAGAATATTGAAATGGCCAGGTCATAATTTCAAAACTTCTGTTCCTTTTTATTTACTTGAGGTAATTTTGAAACAGTTTGGAAGAATGTTTTGGATCTTGTCTTGTTAAAAGGTGATTTTTAAAAAAGATTATGCGTAAGCCAGATGGCATAGCACGTCTTTGCAAAATTGAATGATAATGTTCATTTTTCATGATTCCCTTGATCTGAATGTAAATCGCCACCCTCTCCTCAAAATACCAGCACACACCATAACAGACCCACTACCATGCTTAACTGTTAGAACTGCACATTCATCATTCAGTCTTTTTCCTGGCTTTTTTCCTACATGGACTCTCTTCTTACTACCAAAATGTTAAAATTAGGACTCATCTGTCCACAATGCATTTTGAAACTCTTTCAATGTACAGTTCAAATGCTTTTTGTTCATAACAGTCTTTTCTGCATATTCACCTTCTGTAACAGGAGTTTCTTGATGGCTATGCACTCCTTGAACCCCGCTGATTAATTTTTCACAGTTAAGAGCGACACTGGTTGCTATCAAGAGGAATTACGTTTAGCTGTAAACTCTGGAGCAGTTTTCCTTCTTTTTCTTTTTGCTCTATTTAAATGTTTTTTTTTTCAACAGCAGATGTCATTTTGGATGTTCTAGCTCTTATTCTGTCAAAGTTCTAGCTCTTATTCTGTCAAAGTTCTAGCTCTTATTCTGTCAAAGTTCTAGCTCTTATTCTGTCAAAGTTCTAGCTCTTATTCTGTCAAAGTTCTAGCTCTTATTCTGTCAAAGTTCTAGCTCTTATTCTGTCTAGTTTCTAACTGTCTTTGTAATGAATATTGCATCCTATGTTTAGAAAAGCTTAACCTCTTGGTCTTTGAATAAAATTTCAGTTTTTGCCCTCACCCCAATGATTAGCATCCTTAATTTTGCTATTTTTTGCAAATTACTTAAAAAATGAAAATACCGTTGTAATGACACAATCTTTTTCTTCAAACAGAGACATCTATATAAGTTTTGTTTGTAACATTAGTCAGTGAAGAGTTAACAATTAGAACTTGTATTAACATTTAACTTAGTCAAAAATGTTGGTAATCTCAAAAAAGTATACTGGGGTAGGTTAATGGTGAAAAAATGTTTCTCATTCATAATTTATCAAAACGTATTGTGGACTAACGAATCCAAATCTGAACGTTTTGATCGTAAGATGATCCGGGAAAAAGACTAAAAAATAAAAGCAAATACAGTGTACTTACTGAAATTTTATATTTTACTTAAAAAATACAAAAATATCTCATCTCGAATAATACTATATTGTAAAAGTTTTATGACAAAATATTTTGAATTACATTCCTTAAATGTTTGTCGCTATGCAGAACAAAGTTAAAATATGCAGAGAAATAATAATTAAATACTCCCATAATTCCACTCCAAATGTACGACTAAAAATCATATCTAAAGTGATTAAAATCCCAATTTTTTAGGAAAACACAAAATGGCCACAACTTATATCAGTAATTTTCTGCTTAAATGACAAAAGAAAAAAAAATTTTTTACACAAAATATCAAAATTTTTCAATAAAATCATCTTTCATGTCAATGTACTTAATCCAATCTTTTTCCATTAATTGCATATATTTAGCATTGTCCAGTGAACATTACAGATCAAAATTCAGCTAAGAACTCGTCAGGCTACGGACATTGATCTAATCTCGACGTCCAATATTTTATTGTTTTAAAAACACCACTCTAAATGAAAGTAAATGTAATATATATATATATATATATATATATATATATATATATATATATATATATATATATATATATATATATTATGTGGATAAAACTATTAAATTTACACTTTAAAGCATGTGTGTACATGCTTATCGTTTTGGTTTGCAATGAAGTAATATCTATCCACAAATTCTATTCAGTAGTTAGAACACTGAAGTAAAAATTCCGAAACTAAATTTTAGCTTTGGTCATGTCCATATCTATAAAATCGATGTAAGTTTAAATCGTATAATTTGACACCCGTATGAAGAGAAGCATTTTCACCAATTTCCTTGGGAGCTTCTATGTATTAAATCTGTTTTACACTTTCGGAGAGAACCAGAGATATTCTTGAATTATAACTTAAGAAGAATATTTTCCTCAATTGACTTTATTTTTCTATCTTATGCTTGCAGTAATTGCTAAAATATATGTGATTGCAATTTTTACCTTTACATGAATCATGTTTCTGTTTTTGTTTTATACTAAAAAGAAAATAAATGTTTGCTTAAATATTTGGAAGTTAAAAAATACAGGCATTCCTCGATTAATACGCTTTCGATTAATGCATTTTTAATTAGTACGCTAAAATTTTATATACCAAATACATACATAATTCTTGATTAGTGTGGCAAAAATTCTTCAGTTTAACCATAGTAATTGAAAACTAATTTTTTTATAGTTGTTGGTGTTATTAGCTGCGTACTAATCGAGGGACTCCTGTAAATATAATAGTTGAATTATTTTGAGAAAATGTCTTATATTGTTTTATGGAAGTATAGTTCAGAGATATTTTTGAAGGATAGTAGAATAATCAAGAATTTTTGAAGGATATTAGAATAATCAAGAACCTATACTGGCAAGAGGCCGTCTTCATACCGCCTGCATGCGGATAGAAAAAGAAAACCTATACAGTAAGGCGATCCCGAGAGAATTAGAAATCTTACCAGAATTTATTATTGGCGGCCAAAATTTTAACAACTTAAGATATGCAGATGACACGGTGTTGATAGCAGACACGTAAAGAAAACTACAAAAACTCCTACAGAACGTAATGAAAGAAAGCGAGAAGTAAGGATTAAACACCAACCGCAAGAAGACAGAGTGCATCGTTGTTAGCAATTATGAATTGCAAATCGTAGATACCAAAATCAAACAAATACAAAAATTTAAATCTCTAACAGAAAAGTGCGACATTGAAATCCAAAGGTGCATTGGGATAATTAAAAATGCATTCCAAAATGTAAGTAGAGTATTAAGAAATAGAAAAATTTCGTTAGAAACACGGAAAAGATTGCTAAATTCTACGTGATATCTGTCCTCACGATGAGTTATGGACAGAAGAAGAGACTTGAAGCAATAGAAGTGTAATTCTATAGAAGGATGCCGAGGATACCATGGATCGATTATGTCCGACGAAGTTTTAGAGTAAATGGTATAAAAATGGAAACTTAACACCAGGAAAAGACTGCTGAAATCTCTAGGGTACATAATGAGGAAAGGGAGATTGAAAAAATCTGATACTCACAGGGACGGATTGAAGGGGGGCAGAGAAAAACAATGCATAACATACTGAGTGATCTTGAGGAAAATGGATGGCAGAACATTATTTAGAAGAAATAACAAAAAGACAAAATTTAGTAAAAGCTACAAATGACAGGAAATTGTGGAGAGCTGTGACGTCCTGAAGGTACACGGCAAATAAAGAAGGAAAAGGTTCAGAACTTTCGAGGTGATTTTTCTCTAAAAGTAATGCAATATTAAAATATATCTAAAAGTAATGCAATATTATTCAATAGGATTGATGATACAAGCAAAATATTGGTTTATATCATTTCACAAACCTTGCAAGATATTAACTTAAATATCCACAAACGCTTTGCAAACGAATATGCTCTAATTTTTACATAGACAATGTCAGTGAATAGTATTTAAATAACCTTTAAGACAGTAAGTTGTGCAGTCAGTAGCAAACTGTATGGAGTGTTGCCACGAGGCAAGCTTACAGAATCGGACATCCTAACACGGCAGGAATCTGAGAATAAATAATCTCTTTGTCTAATCAGCATGTGACTTGTTGGCAATAAAATATCTGTTGACTTACTTTTTGTTATCGTCGTTTTTGCAAGCAAAATCATCTCAAAGGAAGCAAGAGATTATACTAGGTGCTGTCAAAGGGATTGGTATGAAAATAACAAAACTCAAATAAACTCTGGTAACATGGTTGTTCTGTTTAGAACAATTCAACATTAGTGATACAAATGTTGATTAAATAATTTAGATTTTGAATTAGGTGTCTATAATTTTTAACAGTAACAAAGGTAAAATAAAAATAAAATAAACTGTTAGTGATAGATTCCAAATAAAAATAATTAGTGAAAAAAATCTGATGAATCTTATTTTAGATGAAAACGAATTTGTTGGTCATTGGTCAAAATATAAAAGTACAAGGGGCATCTCGAATAAAGTCACAAAATAAATCCCAATCAGCACGCTAGTAACTGAAAGAAATCTTGTGAATAGGAGGTTCAATCCTAATAGATGACGCAAAAGAAATATCAATGTAATCCGAATTGCCAAGAAGACGGAGTTGTGATGACTTACAAGAGCTAGGCGAAGAGGTAAGGAAGAGATTAAGTAAAGAATAATGTTGAACAGATTTATTCGGGAAAAGAGTAGGAAAATCCACTATTTAACTGAGAGACCGAGTAAAGAAAATACTGAAAGTTTGAATACCGGCAATATCAGTAATATTTGAATGCTTAAGCAACTTGACGTGATGAGCATTAAAATCCCCAAACACAAAAATATTCGCAGATGGATGTAGAGAAAGAGCTATTTCTATATTATCAGAAATTTTGTTTAATATATTACAGTCCTGTGAAGAAGGAGAGCGATAAAGGAAAAAGAGGATACCTGTTGACTGAAATAACGAAAGTCGAAAGCACATGAAACAATCATCTGGGAACTCAAGAGACAATTCTTTTGTAATTGAGAGATTATTTCCGAATATAAACACTGAGACCATGCATATGTATGTTAGAATCTTTTCTAACAGGAAGAGGAAGATAGCCTGGAACAGAAAATTCATTGGTGGCAATAGAAGAATTTAAATTAGTTTCATAAAGTGCTGAAATATCTGGAGACCGTTTCAAGAAAAGATTCAGCACTACAGAAATTAGAACGAATGCCACAAATACTGGAGAAAGAAAGGTTAAGGGGTAGGTGATTTTCTTGTTTACTGGTTTGGTTTATACGTATTTATTTTTTATTTTATCTGTCATAAGAAGATTTGTTTTAAGAGAAAGGCTAAAATAATTATCACTATTTTTCTTCTATGGCAATACTAACTGGCCAGAAGGTGGCTAAAATTCAAGTATAATATGGACTCATCATCAATAATAAATAATAAATAAGTATTTTGATTTACATACGATTTGACGATTTTAATAAAAATCAAACGTCTTCTTAAAAAAGACATAAAATAAAGTAAAGAAAGAAGTAAGAAATAAATAAGGGTGACAATTATGAATATACAAAATATAAATTATATCTTTTCACTGAAATATCGTTATTCTTGGGGCCATTACCTGTCTATATTTCTGAGATGAGGTACACTATATAATTCCTCTCTCCAAGTTCTCCACCGCCTTAACCAGGTATTGAACTCACACTTGTTGGGTCCTGTCACTGGATTAAGGCGGTGGAGAACTCGGAGAGGTAAATTAACAGGAGATAACTGATAAGTGACATCCATTAGACATGGTACGTGGAACTAGAACAGTCTACCCCAGTGAGCGAAATAAAGGCTCCAGTTCGACATTCCAACCACCTGAAGAAGGCCAGAACGTACGACGGCCGAAATGTTGTAATAAATATGGTGAGAAAGATGAGGACAATAGTCCGAATAATGTAAATAGTGTCTTGAGGGCATATTTTTCAAAAATTGCCAAAGCTTTTAAAATAAGTATTTTTTCGTCATAAAGTTTGCCTTAATTTTCAGACATCTTTCAGACATGTTGGGAAAGGAAAGTATATCATTTTTATTTCATTGGCTCTTTATAGGGAAATTAACTTTTGTTATATAACCACAAAAAATAATATATTTTCAGAAAAAACAATTATAAATAAATTCTATTCATCTCTTTTGTGTTTATATCTCAATCGGTGAGAAAAGAGAAACTCTGTATGTGGAAAAAATAAATTAAAATCTGACTTATTTAACCCAAATGCAGACAGAACTGGCAAATATATATATATATATATATATATATATATATATATATATATATATATATATATATATTGAACAATAAAAAATATTAAAAAATTAAAATCTTTAGACACATGGGTTGTAGATTAATATTCTTTCGTTTTTTTTAATTATTATTTCATTTAGATTCCTCGACTAGTTTCGACCAACATTATATATATATATATATATATATATATATATATATATATAATTCTTATATTTTTTACAAAATTATTTTATTTTTTAAAATATATAAAAAAATTAACAAAGCCCCATAAGCGTCAACTAAGTAAATGCATGTACGAATGGCCATAATTGTCAACTAAGTGAATAGATGTACGAAAGACCATAAGCGTCACTCAACTGCTTCCAAATCTCAATCTTTATTCACCTTCACACCTCTCTCTCTGTCTCTCTCTCTTTTCTTTCCACTTATCAAGAGCCTTCTGAACATAGGCGATCATGTCTCACTACAACTTACTGTCTTTTGTTGCTCTAAACAAATTTTACTTCTTTACTACCTCTCTTTGTGGTATATGTTTTGCCATCCATTATTCTAACTCCTCAAATAGGCTTCACTTGTTTTCAATATTCTCGTTGAGTGTTAAAATCTTCAAACCTTCTTTATCGGTCCCAAAGACTTGTTCTTTTTTTCATATTGTTAGCAGCGCTTTCTTTGTTGTTTGTATTATTCTTAGAATTTCTCCTAATAACGTGATGTCATTACGACGCATAAAAAAGAAAATCTCGTAAATATCATTATCTAGTGAGAGTTAACTTTTATAACATTGTGATAGATCTATTGAGCGTTCAAAAACACAGAGGGAAAGTGCTCATATGCGTTTTGATAAAACAGATTTATTCATCATTATTAACATGATACATTCCAATTTCTTATAAACATTTTTTAATTCTCGTTAATGAGATAAGGCCCTCTAACTATTTTGATTTTTGGAATCTGTTCATCAAATTAACAAAAAAAAAAAAAAGTTGGGGGGGGTCTTTTCCCCAGTTCGGTTAGCTGTTAAACAATGATTAAAGTAGCTATTTTTCAAGGAATCTGTTTTATATTATTTTTGGTGGTTAAAATACCACCATTTCGATAAACTGCGAAAATAATGTAATTTATCTGTATCTACAACATAATATGTGCGTGTGACTTTGTATCTGCGCATGTAATGTATGTGTGTGCATGTTGGTAGTGAGTGACTTATATATATTTGTGCAATTTAATGTACACACACGCACATACATTTTGACTAATGTTGAAATAAGATATTGGCATTATACATTTCCTTCCCACACAGTTCAGACGGACCCCTACTTCGGGCTGAGTAATACAATCATGAAGCTGGGGTCAAAAATTATTTCTAAAACAAACAAAAAACAAAAATAATTATAACATTTTATGGAACTTTTCGGAAATAACTCGGTAATAAATAGAAGTATTTTTAAATATACTTTTTTTAATTTTATAGAATATTTTTAAAGTAAACCATTGAATTTAACTAAGCATACAGATACGCAAACGTACATAAACACGCAATGTGAATGAAACTGAAATGGATATCTATGTCTCGAGAGATATTTTGACTTTCTGTCTGGCAACAAAGTGTGGATAACAGAAAAGAGTATAAGGGAAATGTGCGGCTCTTTTAATTCATTTTTATGACTCCTGTATTTAAACTGAATATAGTTTCTAATAAATATAGTATTTTAAATGCACAAACAATTTAGATTTGAAATTTTATCATCTTGCCGTTAGCAAATCGAGAGTTAGCAGTCTAGTTATTGACAGAAACGATATAAACAGATTAATTCTGACAGTAAGGACTTTAAGCAAATTTCAGTTTCTTTCAACAAAGGAAAACACATTTAAAGTTATATCAACACACACACACACACACACACACAGACACACACACACACATATATACACACACACATATATATATATATATATATATATATATATATATATATATATATATATATATATACGTATTCAGGAACTAAGTCGTTTTCTGTTCATTTTCTTTGAATACAAGTCAATCATATTCGCGCGCAATATATAGAAAAATTGTTTCGTCTGCTGGGAGTCAGCAGCAGTCGAACGCATTTCCCATTAATATTTTCTATGCTGCAGATGCCGCACAACTAAAAACCGAAGACCTATCGATCAGTCACTGTAAACATAAAATGATTTTGTAACACGAGTGACCAATTCGATTATTTTCACTTGAACTCAGCGTAAAGAAAAGGAAGTGAAAAGTGAATTCGCAATCGATAGTTTGTCGTATTTCTCTGTCTTTCGAAACGAAGAAACAGCAGCAGCGCATCAACATCAATGTCCAATATTAAAGACGGATCCATATAGCAGCAGACGCTTCTTTTTTCTTTTTTATACACTTTACTATCCTTCACTTGCTCGCCTTTTTTGCCTTTGATTTGATTTCTATTTTCGCAAATCACTCAATAATTTTAAATTGAAATCCAACCAATTGAGACAAAACAAAATATTTATTTTAGGCTTCGTATATTATATTTGCCCGTATAAAATAAATAAGTCATTTTGAGTAATTGGAAATTTCAACCAACTTCTAAGAGATAAAGAGCAGAGTCGTGGACTGGTAGTCAAAAATTACTTTAACGAGATTCAATATTTGCTTTTTAGAGAAAAACATTCTCTTCTCACCCGGCAACAGGTCATAAAAATCCTCGATGCTCAAGAACGAATTTATTGTTATATTCCACTGCCTCAGGGTCCGAAACAAACCAGAACATGGACAGTTGACATGGGCTTACGGTTTTGAGTTGCATAAATCCATGATAGAAGCAAAATGGAACTTTTTGAAAAGGATATTGATATTGCAAAGCTGTTTTGTCCTTTTGTGTTAGTTGTAAATCCACCCTAAATACAGTACCGTGCAAAAGTCTTAGGTTAGTTTAAACACAACAGAGACAATTGATGAATGCGTTACTGTATTGAAAGTTTCGCCAACTTAGAGCCCTGACTTAATTTATGAATCAAATGTTGACAGGAGTAATGAGTAGAATACATGAGAAGAATCAACAGGATCTTGAGTTGTGGGAGCCTAATCACAAAGAAATCTAGTATCTAGTACCTGTAAAGATGGTGAAGCATCCCATTTCAAGCGCATTGAAACAATTATTTAAGTTATAGGAATCCAAACAAATTATTAAAAAAGTGCATTAACTTCTTGAAACCAACATAAAAAATATAAATTTTCATTATAGATATTTTTCTGTTTTAAAACACTACATCTGTTTATGTGAGGTAGCGAAAACATTTTGCATAGCTATTTTTGAGAGACGTCATGCATGTTCCACGTTACTTCAGAACCCTTGCTAAGAATCTGATAATTAGACATGAAAATGACACCAACGTGGCGAAAGTTTCATTTGTAGACATTAGCTTATAAGATGGTGTTTATTAGAAATGTAAGATAATATAAAATGTCCTAAAACCTTTTGCATTACATTTGTATATACCTATACATGTATATACCTATACATGTATATACCGATACATTAATAATATGGATGTAGCACTGATTAGAAAAATATTTAATAAGTAATATGAAATGAAACCTAAATTTTCAATCTCGCTTCAGCCTATTGTTAGCTTTGCTCAGAATTAGATGAGAAATAATTCAAATTTATAACGAGAAGTGTAAAAGAGAAGTAAAGGAAAGAAAACTAGATTAAAATTAAGACGAAATCTTCGCATTATAGGATCATCATAATAATCATGGCTTTGCGAACGAAGATGTCAGAGAATGTTCCACGACTATGACACCTACCCCGCAACCTTCAGCTGAAGGAAATACATTGAATAGTGTTCGGGCCTGCGATAGTTGCTTTTTTATCATTTCAAGTGAAGCGTGCATATTAACAAGCCTACTTTTAAACCAAGGGTTTTCATGCCATGGCTTCACTGGGACGACTGTTAGTAAGGTTTCGAAGTTTGAAGTTTTCTTATCCTAAGCAGATGTCGGAGTTGACAACAGACGTTTACTGTTTCTTCAAAAGAGTATTAAGAAACTGGTTGAAATACATATAACTTTGTTACTATCCGTAGCTTGGTATTTGTGTTAACCAGGACCGGCGAGAAAGGAAAAGAAAGAAAGAAAGAGAGAGAGAAAGAGATTATGCAACTTCTAAAATTTTTATAATCTCTCTCTCTCTCTCTCTCTCTTTCTCTTAAGATTTTACTAAGATTTTAATGAATTTTTCAAAAGTAAGTGTATCAGTGTTTTGCATCACAGAGACATGGACACACAGAGACACGGTCACAGACATGCACACAGACACACGCGTACGTCTTCAGTGACAAAATGTATTTGTGTCGTGCATGCGTGTGTATTTTAACGCTATAATTGTGCTAATATAAAATTTTGGCGAGTAGTGTAACAATATTTATTCTGCAATTTATAACAGAAATGTGGCACAAGGCCGAAATAGGGGAATGGGGAGTGGACGGTCTTCTTCTGTCTTAGTTTTAACTTAGCTAGCCGCAGACACTGACCCAATCGTACGAATAATATTCCTTACACCAAAACAACGCATTTATACGTACCTTTCAAACTACAAACACCATAATACCTTGTCGTCTCTATGAAAAAACTAACTAAACCCCATATATACAATACAATGTCTATGAGGGGGGGGGGAATATAACAATAATTCTAAAAATTAACCCCAATGTTTATTTACAATATGGTACAATCGAGTAGTGTAACGGATCCAAAGTGGAATCGGCGTGTCGAGATAAAATTTTGGACTCGAATATTGCGTTCACTTTCGCACTAATGTTCTTGGGAAAGACATGACTGTTTCCTCCATTTATGAGCTAAATAGTAGAGCAGCCTGAGATCTCTAGCCTTGCATGGCAATCAATCTGAATCTCAAACCGTGGAGAAGGCAACGGGAAACTACTCCACTATTTTTCCTGAGAATACGGGTTAATTCTCAGAAAGCAAAGAAAAGGAATCTATGGAGAGCCATGATCGCCTCACAATCCTGAGGAAATGTGGCGAAGTGCTGCTATATGTTTGTAATATTCGTCTATGCTCGTCTATTACAACTAAAAAGAAATTAGACGACAATATAGACATAATTTCCTGTAAATGTTTCAGAAGCAAGAAACTGTTTTTTTATTATATGAGAGTGAGTCTTTAGCCTCGCACGCTTAAATATTGTTCTGAAGTTTTTACTTTATATTCGTTATAAGGGAATATTATTATATATCGAGAAATGTTGCGCTAAGTGCATTGACAAGAAAGAAGATTATGTTAAAAAGTAATTATTTGTTGTGTAAAATATTTTTTCATTCCTCTACAGACTTATTGATGTACTTATGTCTATAACATATACAGTAATAAGGACTACGCACTAACACGTGAAAGAAAAAAATTGGATTCTGTTTCCCTTATAACAAACTGTTATTCTGTTTCCCTTATTAATAAACTAATATGAGATTATTGAACTGATCTTGCCGATGTCTTTATCACTTTAATATTGTGAAATAATTGATCTGTTGACAAATTAAAATTATCATGACAAAAATAGTGACATTATCCACACATGCAACCACACAAATACAGATCGATCGACATTTGATCGATTCATTCTTTTTGTACGGCTTATTAATCCATTGCAGGTTATTTAAAGCCAGGAAATATTTTTAGATTCTAAGATTTTAGGGATGATTTAGTGATAGAAGACTTACTAATTAAGAAATTGGTGGTGGGAGAAGAAGTGGATTCATGCCTTTCCCAAGGGTATTTCCACATAAGTGAATATAACAAACCCAACTAAATTGGAACTTGGCTCTCCGAGTACAATTTCGAGCCATTATACATTACACTACGCACACATCCAAGCTTACAGCACCTCGTATTCCCAAGCGATCATCCATTTAGGTATTATCAGGCACGACGTTGCTTAACTTCGGTGATCGTACGGGAACCGATGTTTCATCGAGATATGGCCGTAAGCAAACTAGCTAGCTATATAGATTGATATGTAATTCAAACCAGTTACAATTTAAATATATGAAAGTACCAAAACAAATTTATGAAAAGATCTTTTCACTTTGTTCTATCTGATTTTGAAAATGCAGAACAGTAAATGAAGAAATAAAAATATATCCACAACTATAAAGGCGTTGTATTTCTATATGAAAGGAAATTATTCTGTAAATTCAATTAGATTTAGAAAAGATTAGTAGATAATAGAATAAATGAATAAATAAGTAAATACAGATAATTGCCTATTCTATTCTTCAAATCTTTATATTTTTATAACAAGCATATTCAGTCAATTTGAAAATGATGAAAGAATTACCGCCTTTTCTAATAGAAAAATGTTCGGAATCATAAACAAAAGATGGATTAAATGATTTGAACAAACTTTTAAAAAAGAGAACTGGTAATCAAAAACACTAAATAAACTTTTCAAAGAAAATAAAAACCACTTAAGGAAACAAATATAACAGGATAATAATTAATTATAGATTTGAAACCTGAACTTTTAGACTACTGACAATATAAACATAAATAAAGCACTGAAGCTAGTGAATGTGTTTGCAGATTATTATTATTATTAATAATGAGAGAGAGAGAGAAGGAGAGAGAGCAGCTCGCCAGAAAAAATGATTCTGAGGTACAAATGTACGAAGCCCACAATACCTGTCATGATACCCAGTCTAAGAAGCGTATACCAGGCACATGTACCACAGCCAAATGTGCGCGATTTCGTGACATAATTTTATAAAAGCAGCACATAATATTGCAGGTGGCGCCCAGTTAGAAATATTTCCAGAGCAGGTGACAGTCTTCTCAATCAGTCTCCGATTGAAGGTATTCCCAAGTATCTAGAAGTCACGCCCAAGTTGCCGTGGTTACCTTATTGTTCAAACTTAAAATGATCCCCACGACACATGGCCATGATGCTCACTTACTCGTTTTTAACAGACCTGTACAGTGCATTAACCCCTAGAAACACGCCCACCTAAATCTTAATTCACCAAGATAAAACATGTACAAATTAACGTCTTAAGTCATTTAAGATGAGAATCCATGAGAGCCAGGATTGCTGTAGCACCCAACGTTGTGCTTTTTAAATATTTATTATTATTATTTCATTCATTTGCATATTCATTTGTGATTATTGTTGAGGATTGAATGACAGCAAATCTCGTCAACTCTCCAGTTCTTTTCTCGATATACTCATCGATCGTTGCAAAATTGTGTCCTGGAAAATCTTATTCATTTATCAAATCTTTAAATCATCCAATTTTGATTCTAGTGCTCCAGTTATTATAGACGCAACTCTAAAGTTGATGTTTCACAGCTTCCTTAGTTCTGTACTAAAGTCCTGGCAATTTCCCAATTTGTCTCCTTTCGTCCACTCAGATTTTAATTTACTTGTTTGCTGCTACCAGGGCCGCTCATTTAATTTGAATGATCAGATTCGATTTCAAAAGAAAAGAACTAGAACAAACCTACTAACCTTAAAATTTATTGATTGTCTATTTGCATTTTGTGGGTAGATGAAGCTCAATACTGGTAATGTAAAAGAATGAAGGGTTGAAGGACAAATTTATTTAAATTTGAGGAAAATATTGGCCCATAAATGACCCCCCCCCCCGCGGACTGCGTGTTTAGGATCCCTGTTCTATATTTTCATCAACTTTCTGTTCTTATCAGTATAAGTACCTCTCGTGTAAAGCCTAAAAACGGTGCAGTGTACATAACTATACCTTCATTCCGTTTAACAAATTTCTACTATTTATATTTGTTTCTAATAAATTTTCTATTCACCTGAGATATTTATTTATTGTTTATCACTTTCTTTAAAGAGTCGTGTTCAAGTATTGCAAAATTCTTTGATTCCATTTCACCAAACTTTCTCTTCTTCTATTTTTTGCTTTCTATTCAGTTGTAGATTTCTCCTGCAATTTTCAAGTAGGGATATTTAATACGTAGGCAAGTTATTGGTCTATTTATTTGCCAAATGTTCTCGGATGAGGGCTGTTTTGGATGAGGACTGTTTCATCACACGTCATTTGTTTGTTTTTTTTCTCCTTCAAGCAGTTTGGAAGTTGTTGCGGATGTCTATGTGTCGTATTGTAAATTTCTTGAATTAAAATCTGTAGATTCCATTTGGTTTTGGTGTTTTTCACTTGCCCAGTTTCAAATATCCGTTTTTGGAGTAGATGCTTTTATTTTCACTTTTCGTTCATGGTCTCTACTCATTCATTCATCAATCATCAATATTCATCAACTACTTTGCTGCTTCTTTTCACATACTCGTCTCAAAATTTGTTTGTTTCAAGAGAATCCCTTCTTTTTCTTTATCTGATTGTGTCTTTCTTACACTCTCTGACGAATTGACAACTTCCAATAGTAGAAGAACTTGAAATATAATTCTCAATTGGGTCTGCTGTTTATTTTATATTTAAATTATTTTATATGGGCCTTTTACGCCCTGGTCTTCCTGAGTGATACACTCGTATGTTTGAAATAAATGTAAAGTAATTACAAATATTTTATGTCAGATTCACATGGTTGGATAAATTGTGATGAAATCATTGCTAATTTATATAATAATATGACTTTTATTCAACCAAAATGGGTTTATGAATGAAATATTACATTTCATTACGAAAATAAAATGATACTCAGAATCCCTGCATGTTGTAATACGCGAGAATTTAGTATTATTAATTTTTGCAACCACAAGTGGTGATATGTATTTTAGCAATTTCTTTATTTTAGATCATACATTTTTGCTTGTATTATATAATCTTTCCTTTGTATTTTTCATTTTTTTTTTGTTTTGTTTTAACAATTTTCTTTAGTTTGTTTCATTAACTACGATGTTTGATGTTGTATTTTCCCCACAGTCTGCTTTGTACTTTGTTCTTGTTCGACTTTTCTTTTAATAGGCATGCATCTCTTTTCAGCTTCGATACCTGTCTTTCCCATCTGATTTCCCAAGATGCTTTGTTATTCCTGTAGATTTTACGTATCTTATAAAGTTTTCTGTCATCCTCTTCACACAAACGTTGATCAGGTCAGTCAACTCTGTTATTTTGTTCGGTTTCACGTTGGAGTTTATTGATTATTTTCGTCTTTATATTTCGCCTTTTATATGATTCGGCATTTTCGAATTCTGAAAACCATAGTCTGTGATAGTCTGTGTTCTTATTTAAAATCAGTTTGACATTTTCTTGTTTCTTTCAAGTTTGGAATCAACTTCAAAACATTGGCCTTAAGTTACACACCTGGAAATCATATCTAATGTAATAATCAACAGGCAGTAAGAAGTTATTATTCTTGGGAATTTTACAAATAGGAGAATTATCCAGTTGCTTCAGATCTCTACAAGTGTCCGTACACTTATCTTTGGCACACATTTCTCTAAAAGCTATTAAATTTTGAATATTATTTTGTTCCACTGCTCAGGTTACAATTTTCAACACTATACATACCATTCTCATGAATAATGCGTATTACACAATATAATTTGTATTTTAGAATAACAATGTATTTCCATTCGCCATGATAGCCTAATGATTTATGTAACAAAATTTATCATTCGAATCTCGATGAATATAACGGACAGAAGAATTAGACCAGAAATAGGACAAGAACAGTGCAGGTTCGTTAAAGATATTGAAACAAGGAATTCTATATTTATGCTCATAATGATATCAGAAAGAGAAATACAAATGCAAAAGCATGTATACTTATGTTTTATGAATTATGCAAAAGCATTTAACAAAGTACGTTACAAAGAACTGCTGGAACTGCTAGGTAACCTTAAGATATGTGGGAAGGACACTAGAATAATCCAGAACCTATATTGGCAGCAAACCGCCTGCATACAGATAATAAATGAGTTCAGTAAATATACAAAAATAAAAACAGGTGTAAGAAAAGGGTGCATCTTCTAACCAGACATTTTCAACCTATACAGCGAAACCATTCTAAGAGAATTAGAAGTCCTACCAGGATTCATTATTGGCGGTCGCAATCTTAACAACATAAGATATGCAGATGACACAATGTTGATAGCAGACACTGAAAGAAAGCTAAAAGAACTCCTACAAGAACTCCTACAAAAACTCTTACATAAGGTAGTGAAGGAAAGCAAAAATAAAAAAACAAAACACCAATTTCAAAAAAATTGAATGCATGGTTGTTAGCAAAAGAGACAGCTCAAAATGCAAATAACAGATTGAAGATACCAAAATCAAACAGGAGCAACAATATAGATCAGTGGGAAGCGTATTAACATATGGATGTCAGTCAACAGTTATCTCCTGCTAATGCTCCTCTCTAAGTTCTCCACTGCCTTAACCAGGTATTGAACTCACACACTTTGGGTCATGTACTAGATCTAACTAACGCCTTTACCGACTGTGCCATGTGTTCTTAGACATGGCACGTGTAACTAGAACAGTATACACCAGCGGGTGAAATAAAGGGTTCAGTTCGACATTCCAACCACCTGAAGAAGGCCGGAGCATACAATGGACGAAACGTTGTGATAAATATGACAACAAAGATGCGGATGATAGTCCGAACAATGTAAATAATTCTTTTAATGTAAACAATTTTAAATTTATGCAATTAACACAGCTTATTTTTTCCTTTCTTTGTTATTATTTAAAAAAAAATATTTAGAAAATAAATTTATCCACTAAAACACCGGAAGTTGGTTCTACAAAGAAAAAAAACATTTGACCGGAGACATTTTTAATCATTATCGAGTGGGTTTTTCCCTCACAATCCTATAATTATCAGTAGACGTTTGCCTTCTAAGTATTTCTTTCGTGTTTTGTCTTTTCTTTTCTACGTTCTTTTATCTTTTTCTTAACTTCTTTATTTCACAATGTTTTTCGCTTTTTACAATTCGTTTCATCTCTTTTTCCCTTTTTATCCGGTAATAAATCTGATGTCTCCAAAGCGATTTTCAGAATCCTTAATAGAAAAAGCATTTATTCTGTTGTGGTTTCCATGTGAGCATATTATTCCTGAATTGCAATTATTTACTACAGCTGTAAAACAGATTTCCAAAGCTGTAAAAAGAGAATAAACATTTAACATTTTCTTTAAACATGTTCTATTTTTGAAGTTATGTTTCTTTTCATCATTTTAAAAAGTATTGATAATTGCAAAGGGGTAATAGCTTTAGTCGATAATTATTGGCTTCTATGCATACCGAATGGAGTAATTCAATAACGATTTCTATAAACTCAGAATAAATTTTAATTAAAATTGTTTTTATACAAATATTTTTAAAAATCTATAAAAATATATATTTTCTCAATATTTCTTCATTCTACGTCTAGTTTTAAAATGTTGGTCGTAATAAAGAGACAAAGTTAACCAATATTGTGCTTTACATTTTCAAATATTGTTTTTTTAAGTGTTTTTAAAATGAAGTAAACAGAAATTATTCTATACAGAAATTATTTCTAAAATATAGTAAGTCCTTCACTAATCGTGAATTTATCAACTTCGATTTTACTTATTCACCGATAGTTCATTCGCCAAAACTTCCATGTTGAAAATATTAGCAAAATATATTCGAAATAATGAAAAAGAGATTTAAAAAAAGAGATTTTACTTAAGTATATCAAAATAATATTTTGAAAATATCAAAAAATAATGAAAATTCAACAGTCAGATTTTGAAGGGAAAAACTCAAATTAATTTTTAAAAATAAGCGTCGTACATTGAACTAATTTTGTCATTTTCCCAATGATCTCGCCCTAAGCAAAGCCCTACATTTGGCATAATGACTAGGATCCGATCCTAAGGAACCATAGCCGAAGAAAGCAATTTTCAATTACGTCTGCGAAGAAGTAGCAACCTATAAAGAAATGACAAATGACACCACTGAGGAAAACGAACGCCTTTGCTCACCTGTGAATATGGAAGCAAAAAGCAATGTCACTTTCAAACGTCATGGGAAGGAAGTCAACACGTACCATTGATAGTAAGAGCAAAAAAAAAAAATGAAGAAGAAATTAAGACAGACTTTCAGTTCGATAATGCTATTAAAATGAAACAGAAGGTCCTATCGAAAGTAATAGCAAAAGAATTAGACATGGTTTTAGTTATATAGTTACTATCAGACATCGAAATAGAAGTTTCCATCAAAAAGTAAAAGCGAGAGAATAGACAGCCTAGAAGTCTCTATAATATTTTTCAAAAATATTAAATGGCAAATACCATCGAAAGTAAGAACAAAAAGTTAGGCACTCTTTCAGCCTAATAACTGTTATAAGAAAACGAAACAGATGGTCTTATCAAACGTAAAAGTGCAAAAAGTAGACAGACTCTTAATCTTATAGATACTATCAAACATTGAAACATTAGGTTCCATCGAAAATAAGAGTAAAAATAATTAGACAATTGGAAGTGAGGGCAAAAATATTGGGCAGACTTTTAGTTCGATAGGTGTTATCATACACTAAAACAGCACGTACCATCGTAAGTAAAAGCAAAAGAATTAGACGTACTTTTAGTAGAAGTCAGGCACCGAAACTAGTTGATTGGTGAAATAGAAAAAGAAATTTACACAAGTTTGATGTAAGGAAGGTATTTTTATTTTATCTTTTTCGGTAGTTCAGCGACTTGTTCAGTTTCTTCAAGTAGAAATGGCAAACGACGTGGAAGAGGCTGATGGTAATGTTAGGACTTAATGAGTCCCAGATAGCAGACATTTCGAGTGAGTTGGTGGAATTGAAGCTTTGACCAGATGCCTTGAGAGAAAAGGTGAAAAGTTATGCCAGAAAAGGAATTGATAAACCTGGTCTTTCATTGTTCCGTTGGGTTTGCCTAGAAATGAAAAAGACTGTATCTAGAAGAATAGCAGAATTGTATCATGGGATGTAGTTCTTAAACAGCTGCAATATGGGGAGTATACGACTGCAGTAGAGGCTGCACGTACTAAAAGACAAACAAAAACACCGCTGAAGTTATAGAGTTAGGGTACTGACTAAGTAACATGGTGGGACATGAAACAGAGAGAGAATTCAGCTGTCTCGACTCAGTTGGATTAGTACTTTACGGACGCTACGTTGAACGACGCGTTTTCGGCTGTGGGAAAGAACGAGATGTTGTTGGAAAGGTTGAGAAAAGTTAAAGAAGAGTGTTTATATAAAAAGGAACAAAGACAAATCATTGTAAGTGTCAGGTATAATTTATTTAAAAAGCTGGCCTAACAAAAGGATAATAAAGCAATAGGTAGCAAGTGTTGGTTCTTGGTGAACAGGTACTATGAAACTACAGAGTTTAGTCTACTATATTAGAAGTGCAGAAACCATAGATGGAGAGCTTTATCCATTTACAAAAGGCTTACCACCAGAACGGTATGACTGGGGTTGAACAAGGTGTGAAAAGTATAATATAAAGTACAGACAGAAGTAATAACCATATCTGTGCATAGGTAAATAATGGTTACTCCCTAGACTGGAGAAAACTTTAAACTGGTCTGAGCCAAACGTAAAAATTATAGTGGCCACTTTGCCTATTTTTTTCTGAGCTTGGGAGCTCAGAAGAAAAAAAAAACTTAAATTTTTGGCTTGTGGGATTTAAAAGGGTGATTGTAAGCAAATGTGATGAGGTTGATTAGATAAGGTCATATGTGAAGTAACTGTCCTGTAAAAATTGAAAGGGAAACCTGGAATAAAGGAATTGAAAACAGAATAAAAGAGAATTCAGTGGTGGGTTGAATGGAGATGGTATACTAAGATGCAGCCGAGGTTGGCTTTGCGGTGACGAAAGCCGTTTAAATGAAAATTGCACCGTGAAACGCCCGCGAGAGAAAACACGTGCTGAATGGGTTAAAAATAGTAAGATGATTATACCTAATGAAACTCCAAGTATAAAAAATTGTATACCAAAACGAGCAGAAAGTGTGGCTGCTGCGTGAGTGGGGAAGTGGTGGAATGAGATGCTTTGAGAGAGATAGACAGACAGACAAACAAATGAGAAGAGTAAAAGGAAGGTAAGTATGTATGAACACTTCACAAGACCTGTACTGTGCAGTGAAAGTAAATGGGACGTTAAACACAGAGACAAATATGATGAAATTCAAGTAACTCAAAATGAACAGTAGACAATTAAAAAGTTTCCGATTCGACTATTCCGCAAGCTGATGACGAGGAGATGAATGTAGCCAGGATTATAGCAAGCAGTTTAAAGTTGTAAAGACTTTATATGTCCGCGAGGTTGGTGCGGTCTTTAGCTCAAAAGAAATGGGGCACAGATTTATTTCGATCTACTTCTGTTGACAATAACAACGTGGGAAGAGATAACTCTGTTGAATACTAGGAACTGTTATCGGGGGAAAACGTTAAGTTACCTACCCGTGCCACCATGTCCTGTAGTGGAAGGTTACCCTATCTCTCGGTGAGAAGGAGAAGGTTGTTGTATCAGATGAGACCAGTTGACGAATTCCACCCAGAAAATGAAGAGCCGGTATTACTACAGGCAGTGCTCCAGTGAAATTATACGGATCGATTGCTCATTGTATTAGCTAACACAATCAACAAAACAGTTTATCCCCGATGTGAAGCTTGGTAGGACGACAGTTATAAACGTTAGATCTTAGGTGAGATATGAAGGGGAGCCGCTAACTAGGAACTGGCATCGAAAAGTAGGAGGAAAAAAAGATAATCGTTCCGGAATAAACTGGCGGAATAGTTGAGAAATAATAGTCATAATAGCTAATTTAAATGTAGAGATATATAGGATACAGAAAGTAGATATGAGAGACTGACACAGATGAAAATCCACCTATAAAAATGAAACTGTATCGAACGCCGATATAGGAAAAAAGAGAAAAGGTAATCTAAGAGATATTGGCGGCTAAAATAATCAAGCGTTCTACATCATCTTGGGGATTTCCAATAGCAAGAAAGTCAGAGGGCACAGAGTATGTATGAATTTTAGGGCTTTGAACACCTCCAAAAAAATCCTAGCCTCCTCAAAACTATTGATGATATTCTAGTTTTGGATTGATCATTGGCAACCACAATCTTAACAATATAAGATACTGATAGAAGACACGGAAAAGAAATTACAAAACCTCTTACAAAAGGTAGTAAAGAAGCGAGAAGAAGGGACTAAGCATAAACTACAAGAAAACAGAATGCATGGTCATCAGTAAAAAGGATGAGCCCGAAATGCTCTCAGAGAGAGCAAAATCAAACAGGTGTGGAAATTTAAATATCAGGGAAGTGTTTTGACAGTAGACAGTACGTGTGACGCTGAGATCCGAAGATGTATTGGGATGGCCAAAGACGCATTTCAAGAAAAAAAGTACTGAGCTGCTACGTGACATCTGTCCTCCTTTACGGTAACGAATGTTGGACGGTCTCCTCAAACATGAAGAAGAGCCTTGAGGCAACGGAGGTATGGTTCTACCGAAGGATGTTAAGGATACCATGGACCTAGCGTGCGAACAACGATGAGGTTTTGGAGAGGCTGCACACAAGTGGGAAGCTTATACTTAACAGAAGAGGCAGCTGAAATTTCTGGGATACGTAATGAGAAAGGAGTGTTTGGAAAATCTGATACTCTCAGGTTGAATAGAGGGGAAGAGAGACAAGGGAAAGTATGACATACCTAGCGGCCTTAAGTAAGTGGATGACAAAGTAACAAAGGGACAAAACTTATTGAGAGCTACAAGGGATAGGAGGAAATGTAGAGCCATGATCGCCTACGTCCTGAATGGACACGGCATTTAAAAAGAAAGAAAATGTACTTGGTATCTTCCAGAAGGTCATGTTGATAACATTGAGTGGATTGGAAGGATTCGCATGGCTTATTTAGACAATGTTTTGGTCTTCTCCAGTGGAGCATTTTCGCTATTTGCAGGTGGTGAAAAAACAGGTTAAAAATAAAATTACCAAAATGCCAGTTCTTGAAAGAGGAAACCAAATTTTGCATTTATTATACACAAGGACTTCCTAAAACCGGATACAGATAAGGAGGAAGTAATTAGAGCCATTCCTAAACCCTAAACAGAGAGAGAGAGAGAGAGGGAGAGAGAGAGGGAGAGGGAGCTAGAAGCGAGAAGGTTTATTGCAGTGATTGGGTATAACAGACGAATTATATCTGCATTTGCAAATTTTGTCACTATAGGTTGATAATTCTTTTTAAAAATTACGAAAGGTTTGAGTGAACGGAGTATTGCTAAAGTTCCTTTAGCCTATCGAAGGAGCAGCTGATCGCAATCACTTTGATGACTGAATGATTGAGCTCCATGTGAATGAATATAGATGCGAGCGATGTATGTATTGAAACATGTCTCACCCATTCATATTCGGAATTGGACAGACCAGTGTCTGGAATTCCACTAAAACCTGGATTACTACCTAACTTTGCAATAGATTTTGCCGATAAAAAATCGATCACAAACGACACCAATGTTTATTTGAAAAAAAAAATGGTCAAAAAGGAAAAACTTCGATGTATAAGTATTTGTCTGGAAGAGAGAATATGTCTATGGACTTGTTGTCACGTATCCCCCAGAAGTTGGAACACGAGTCAGTAATAGTTGAGCATCGGGCAGACGATAAAATATATGAGATTAATATAATTAAAAACCATTGGGAGCTAATTATGTTTATCTAATACGACTCCTAGTTACCTTATTCTTTTAGAGATTAGCTACTCATTGATGAAGGCGAAAAAATGGACGTCGAAATAAAGGCTCAGGAAAAGGAAACAGGACGTATGTCAAAAACAGGTGCTAGTAAATATAATCATCAATATGAGTGAGAAAACCTGTCTAACGCACTGAAAGTAAAGTTAAGGGAGTAGCATACGTGTCAATGGCATACGTGTGAATTGCTAAGAGATACGAGTTGATTAGCTGTAAATATTTCCGGCCGAAGGTAAACAAGGACAGCATATGTGAATAAATGTATGACTTGCTCACTGAAGAGTAGCAAGAGTGACACAGCTCTCCACCGGCCCACGATAGAGACAGTCTTTCAATTTCAGCATCTTGAGAAGTTTAGATGTAGCAGAAATTTGATTTGGAAAATAAATATGGACTAAATAGAGAGAAGGGAATATTGAAAAATGGGATGTTTTCTTAACCCAGTCCCAAGCTATGATCTGGTTTTCAATAAATGAAACTATAAAATTCTGCCCATAATATATATATTGTTTGGAAAGGATGTGAGCTTGTCAATGGATAAATAGTCAAATCCCAGAATAAAATATATGGGAGCGGAACATCATAAGAATTTAACTGAACTGCCACATAAGGTCTATGTTCAAGCATGGGACAGCATAAAGAAAAGAAATCAAAGGATTAATAAGGGTAGGCAAGAAATGTAGGAGCTCCATTATTATACAAGTCAAAGATCACACAGAGAAAAATTGATAAAAAATGGCGAACTTATTACCGGATAGTACAGAGGGTAAGTTCAGTTACCTTTGTAATTTGGTTAACAGAAGACTATAAGTGTTTTGAAAAAGATAATAAAATATGGGACATTTTCCTTCTCGATTATACAAATTGGCTGGGCTGCAGGTTGAACTGGAAGCAAAAATTTGGTTGAATTGAAATTGATTCATTAAAATGAAGGAATAATGGTTTTAATCTAGGAGAATGGGACTTGAAGGACACAGCCATATTCGTGGAATTGAAAAAGACTAAGAAAAACGGATAAGAGAAAAATGAAGAGGTCGAGATATTGTTGAAAGTGTGAAAAGTGACACAAAAGATAAAGTTTTCGTTTGCTTTTCTCATACCTTTTCCTGTTTAGAGGGAGGAGAGAAAGTTGACGTGATCCCAACTGCATAATTAATAAGCAATTCTAAATGCGAAAAAGAAGGTATTTCTGATGCCTAGATGGCAGGTGGGTGGCAGTCTAGAGGAGTGTTGGTGTTTGCGTGTGCACAACAGTGTAATACTATTCCAGATTTCAGCATGTGTCTAACTTTCTAGCTACACATTATGCTTTGTTATTTTGACCTTGTGAAAGGCGACAGAAATGTCTGGTGATAAATAAAAGGTAAAAGAACTAGAATCATGAAAGAATTAAGAGGGTTAAATAGAGAAGAAAATATAGATCGATAGTGATGGAAGATATAATGATAGTTAAATCGAGTGTGGTTGGAAAACGAGAGAGAAAAAAAAGAATTGTCCGAAAAATATTCAATTCCCCTCAGGAGGTTTAACGGTGAACTTCTACTAATAAAACTAACTAGGAAAAGAAGAAATTATGAAGATGTAGAATCTCGTCAGAGTTCAAACTCAGAGGATCTGTAAGAGATAAAGAAAAAAAAACAATTTCTTATAAGAACAGGAGTCGATAGAGGTTACCGAAGCTGTAAATTTACTAGAAAAGTATATTCATCATAAAAATGCTTATTTTTAAGTTGATGAAAAAGTTGATTTTTTTAAATGATGAAAAGTTAATTTTAAAGTTATTTAGAGAGTGAAAAATTTTAAACGCTCACTTCGCAGAGTATATTTTTCAAGAAAACAAATGAAGCAGGCAAGGTTCAAGTAGCGTAATAACGTTCATGGGTGACTTGAAACCATATAAGAACCCGCTGAATACTTTGGAAAGTGAAATATTAAGAACGAAAATGTCAGAGAAAATGTGAATGTTGAACTTGTTATCTCACCTCAGAGAAAGCTAGTATTGACAAAGTAATATCGCAAGAGGCAAAACTATCTGAAAGAATTAAAATTGTTACGGAAAAAAGGAAAGAGAGCGGTAATAGCCATAATTGGGAAGACGCTTAACGATTCGTTTCATACTATAAGTGAAGATGATTAAGAGGAAATTGGTTACCTTAGATGAGAAAAAGGAAATGCTTGTTCAGTTAACAAGGAAGAGAGTATTGATTTTATCGTTTAGAACCGGAGAAAAACGTGAGATAAGGCATGGTTGCGTTTAAAGATTATTGAAATTAAACGTAGAAAAAGACCTAATAAAGAAAGTTAATTAGTTTCGAGAAATTATATCGATCAATGAAGTTCTTAACGAATCAAGCCTGACTGTTGTAAATAACTTAGTAACTTGCCTACATTCAGCCGAAAATGATGACAAATAATGAATTGCTTCCTCGACTAAAATAAAAAGATTATTTCTAAAAACTCATGAAATGGTTTGTTTACATAACGACCAATTCAATTGGTCTGGTTTCTTAGCAAAAATTATTTAGAAGAAAAGGTTTTGCCAAAAAATGACCAATTATCTGTGTTGTTTACATAAAAGTCATATTCGCTGATTGTCTTAAGAAAGAATAGTTTGGTGCAGATAGGTTATTTGATCTCGAGCAAGTAGTTAACTGACCATGTACTTACCGAGAAAGAAAACATTTAGCAAACTTAAATTAATATTCAGATCGTACTAATACACCATTGGTATCAAGGCAGTAGGATGAATTCCACATATATACAAATGAAAGACATTGCACCGGGAACATCAGCGAAAAGAGAACAAAGACGGGAGACTCATGAAAAGTATATTGTAGCAGTAGCTTTAAGAACAGACAATAAAAAAAAAAGATGTAGAACAAGCAAAAAGACATCATAGTTATGAACGAGAGATTGGAAGTTCAGATTAACGCCTACTGCGATGAAGCATTAGAGATTAGGGGAAAGGAAGAGACTAGTTTCAAAAATATATGTAACCAACAATTAAACAAATGGGTGATGCTCATATTGCACCAAAGTCAAAATCAAAACGTGAAGACGAGGAAACAGCAAAGTAGTAAAGATACTCGCACACGAAATAACCGCGTTCCCAGCAGAGTATAGAGTTAAATGTGATAATGTAGCCAAGAGTCCTTAGCCATGACACAACTACAAAGAAACACACAGCGTATTGTGCTACATTTACTGATCGGACCGACAAACCCGTCCCGGAATGTGTTATGAACAAAGTAAATGTCCGCCGATTTTAGAATTACCATGAAATTTAAAACTAAACCTAAGATGTATCCTGTTATTCCTTGGACGTTTTAAAAATTCACCAGATAAAAATTAACATTAATGGATTAAGAGCGTCCTACAAAAATCTGTGAAACTGATTTTTGTTTTCCTATTTATTTGAAGATATTAAAGCTGTTCTAACTTAAAAACTGAATGTAAAAATGAGAAGCATATCATTCAGAAACACTATACATTTTTGCATTAAAAGCGACAAGCTGACAACTGAATTTTGGATACAAATATATAGTCCTCTCTTTTTTACAAATACATGTAAATATATAGAGATCAATTTTTTGCAGTGCTGTGAATATTAAACTAAATTAAAATCCGGCATTAAGATCAATACAAATGTGATGAAACTTCCAGTTTAAATACTAGGTTGACCAGAAAGTCTTGACTCTCTTAGGAAGCGGAAAGAAAACAACAAATCTCTGGTGGAATTTTCAAGGAGTATTGCATTTCGTGCTTGTTCCACACATTCGAGTTATCAACGCTAAACTGTACTGCCAGTAGCTAGACCGCGTGTACAACAAACTAAAGAAGGAGTATTCTACTTTGGTCAATCGAGGTCAGACTTTGTTTCAGCAAGACAATGCGAGGCCGCACACACTGCCAGGTTGACTAAGAAGTTCAAACAGATGGACGGTGTTGAGATTCTTCCACATCCACCATTCAGATGCTGCTCCGAATGATTATGGCCTATTGCGCTCAATGGTACACTTCCTCTGTGACCAGCGATTCAACACTTTTGATGAAGTGAAGGAAGCTTGTTTACAGTTTTTCATTCAAAGCCAGCGGACTGGTATCTGGGACAGATTCGGATGCTGGTTGATCGCTGGTATCGATAATCGAGAATGGTGAACTTTATTTTGAGGAATAAATGTTGGTGTTGCTCCATATAATTTTGTTGCTTTCTTTTCGCTTCCTAAGTGCGTCAGAACACTCTGGCTAACCTAATAATTAAATTAATTACAATTCTATTTCACTGAGATTTGCATAAAATGTCAAGATTCTAAGTTTGAAGAAATTAGACCTTTTTTCTTGATGGTCCACTTGAGTCAATAACAAATGATCAAACATAGCAATACAATAATTAAGTAGGTATATGAAAATAAATTTCTAGTGGCGCACACAACTAATTAGAATATGGATAACTTCTCGCTACCCAACACATGAATTTTCTTGTTAGAAATGTAAATTCAAACATAGCATCACTCTAGTCAATCAGAATTCTCTTTCTCTCTCTCTCTCTCTCTCTCTCTCGCACACACACATCCACACAAACACATTCAATTATTATTCAATCCTTGTGTTTTTGCAATGCTGAGCTGGCCCGAGAAACTACCGATTAATATAAAAATATGAATTCTAATCAACAGTTATCCGTCGTTTCTTTCAGAAAGTTTTTTTTACAGACGACTCACCAAAAACGCAAAGGACAATCAACTCCCTTTTATCTCGATGTGATTACATCCAGTTACATCAACGCCTTCATACACAATTTCTCTACCCTACATGTTAACTCTCACGCAAACACTAACTGAATTGTTGTTATAACAACCCAGTCAAAGGCAGACAGCTGATGCTATTTATAACACACTTATAAATAGGAACGATAAATCTATTATTGTTATAATTATGTCCCTTTCATCTTTTCCATACCAACATCAGACACACAGAGAAAAAAAACGTAATCACAAATCTACCACATTTATTTGTCGGACATTTTACGCTGATACAATACGCAAATTTCAGATGTTGTTTTGATTGTTGAAAGACCAAAGGTGCAATAGAAATAACTCCAAGTAGTAAAGCAGATCGACAATTGTAAATCAAATGATTTTATCTGGTACTGTGATATTTTTAGGACAATCAATGATACATTAATGTTTCACGTTAGGTTTAAAGTTTTCTTTTATGATATAGATGAATATGTACGTGTGAATGTGGCTGTGTTTATAGTACATTTATTTTCTTAAAAAGGGACAGATACCTTTGTTTACAAGAAAGAGTGCCCATGTAGATGTCAGTAGCCCCAAATATTTTTCCTATCTGATATTTGTTGGTGAAAATAATTTTTGCATTTGTCTTCTAAATGACAAGCTATTTTCTCTTGATCAGTATGATTGAGCCAAGCAGTTTTATTTCATTTTAAATATAGGAAATTTCATTCAAGAAAATGTTACAAACTATGAATTTCAGTTGCTATTCACCTAAGAAAATAGAGTTGTTTTTGTTTTTCGAAGTAAAAACAAAAGATAAAGGAGTAGGATTTATACTAGATCAAGAACTCAAAAAATGCTGTCTAGAATACTACCAATTATCTTAAAGAATTCTGGTAGTCGAGCTGAAAGGTAAGCCTTTCAACGTAGCTATCATAACAGTGTATCCACCGATAGCACAAAGTGAGGAAGAAGGAACCGAATCCTTCTCCTCTAGCATAGACAACACCAAGGCTCACTGTAAATCACAAAAAGTCATAATTATCATGGGAGACCTGAACGACAAAGTAGGCAGGGGAGACAGCTGATAAATTCGGCTTAGGAATCCGCAACGAACGTGGAGATAAATGGTTTCAATGCTGCACGGCCAATGACCAGGTAATAGCCAACACATGTTTCCAAGAACATCCGGGACGAATATGGACATAAAGGGGCCCAGGAGGAGAAACTCTACATAACTATCAATGAAAGATTCAGTAATGCAATGGTTCACTTCAAAACCTACCCAAGTGACGACTGCAGAAACGACCATTTCCCTGTTATATGTAAACTAAGAGTGAAACTACGGAAAATGTAGAAGCCTAACGCAGCACCCAAATTACAATACAACCCAACTCTTGACCGACCCGAATCTGAAGGACAAATATATGGACAGTGTGAAAAGAAGATACAAGGGACAAAATGGAAATGGAAACTTGAAATGAGACACACTAAGGGAAGCTTTAGTAGCATCAGCAAACGCTATCATCTCAAATGGGAATGAACAAAGAAAAAGCGAATGGCTTCTCGACATGAGGCAAAAGAGACAGAAAACTTGGCTAAGATACGGAATGGAATGCAGAAAACTACACAATGAAATAAGGACCAAGTGCAAGCAGGCTAAACAAAAAAATGTGGAGAAATAGAGAGATTGAGTACCACTAACAAAGGAGATATGCATAAAGAAATATGGGAATTACAAGGACAGGCTGCATAAAATCCAAGAATTGAACGCTCATATTAGAGAAGAAAAATTCTTCAGCGCTGGAACGAATATATTAGAGAACTCTTCCACGACGAAAGAGAACAACCGGCAATAAATAGAACTACTGACGGGCCTGAAATTCTAAAAACCGAAGGAGAAGCAGCACTGGCCAAATTGAATAGAAACAGGGCGGCAGGGCCAGACAGAATTTTAAGAGATGCTGACAGCCTTAGATGATTTTGGCATAAACAAGATTGCGGATCTATTTTCATAGCCCTGTCTAAGAAACCAGGCGTAAACGAATGTGAACTCCACCGAACAATCAGCCTAATGAGCAACATAACAAAATTCATCATCTGTATTTTGATGAATAGACCGTGCAACAAAATCAGGCCAAAGATAGGACAAGAACGGCGCGGATTCGTTAAAGACCCCGAAACAAAGAACGCGATACTCATGCTCAGAATGTTACCCAGAAAGAGCAATACAAATACAGAAGCACGTGCACCTGTGTTTTATAGACTACGCAAAGGCATTCGACAAAGTACGCCAAAAGTATCTGTTAGAGCTGTTCAGCGACTTTGACATATTCGGGAAAGAGATTGAAAAAATCAAAAACCTCTACTGACAACAAACTGACTGCATAAAGATAAAAAAATGAGTTCAGCAGATATACAAAAATACAAAGTGGCGTAAGGCAAGGATGTGTCCTATTCAAACTATACAGCAATGGAATTCTGAACGAACTGGAAAGCCTACCAGGATTTATCATTGGCGACCACAATCTTATCAACATATAATACGCAGACGACACAGAAAATGAAACGACAAAACCTCTTACAGAATTTAGCGAAGGAGAACGTGAAGAAGGGACTAAGCATAAACTACATGAAGACAGAACTCATGGTCATCAGCAAAAAGATGAGCCCGAAATGTGACTTACAGTTCGAAGACACTAAAATCAAGCAGGTACGGAAATTTAAATATCTGAGAAGTGTTTTGGCAGACACAGAGATCTGAAGACGTGTTGGGATGGCCGAAGATACATTCCAAAAGCTAGGCAGGGTATCACGAGACAGGATGAATTCTTTGGTATCAAAGTGTACTGAGCTACTACGTGATATCTGTCTTCCTTTACGGCAGTGAATGTTACACGGTCTCCCCAAGCATGAAGAAGAGGCTCGAAGCAATAGATGTTTGGTTCTACAGAATGATGCTAAGGATACCATGAACCGAGCATGTGAGCAGAGATGAGGTTTTGGAGAGGATGCAAACAAGGAGGAAGCTTATACTTAACATCAGGAAGAGGCAGCTGTAGTTTCTGTGAGAAAGAAGGGATTGGAAAATTTGATACTCACAAGACGGATAGAGAGAAAGAGGGACAAGAGAAAGGAATGCATACTTAACTGGCTTAAGCAAATCGATGGCAGAACAGGGTCTGGGAGGAATAACAAAAAAAAAAAAAAAAAACTTATTGAGAGCTACAAGGGACAAGAAGAAATGAAAAGTCCTGATCGCCTACGTCCTGAAGGAACATGGCACATAAAAAGAGAAAACTCAGTAATAAATAAAATTATAATTGGCTGTTGATTTTATTTATTTGCTTAGGCTATAAAAAACATCAAAGTTAATGTTATATATTTTCTTTGTGTTGGGGAATGAAGTTGTTACTAAAATATACAAAAAAATAAAATAAGAAAAGTTTAGAAAAGTAAAAAAAAAAATGGTACCTGACAGCAATCTTATTGCAGAATCTACAATGATAATTCGTGCAGGTGGTTAAAAGAGTTAACCTGATCATAAAAGTAATAGGTTTTTTTAATAGTGTTTTATTTCTATTTTATTTTATTTTATTTTATTTTATTTTTAGATGGGAAACGTTACCATTTCAAGCAACGTCTATAATTTGCAGTCGTACTTTTAAAAATTACTGGTATCATGTTTTTAAGACTTTTTACTTTTCGTTTGTTGGTTTTTTTCATAACATTTTAACTTTTTCCATTTTCCTTTTTCTTTATAATTCGCCATATATAACTGGCATTTCTATTGTTGCAGACATTGTTTGAGTGTCGGTTTAGTGCATGTGTACCCACCCGAAATGGTTAACCTCATAAAAACTAAATGAGGTAATAATGAAAAATACGTAATTTACTTTCTTGACAGAGTAAAAAAAAATATCTCCATTGCACTATCATGAGCCTGTACCAGATGTAAATATCACCAATGTACCAGTTTATGCAATGCATTTGGTATATTTATCCTTCTGCATTGTCGTTCAACTGCACTGGCACAAGCAGATTAGTAAATTAAAGAATGGTAGCCATAACAGTAGCAATGGAATCAGCAGTAGCTGGACAGTCTGAAGTGAGAAGCCTCAGCCGGACGGTTCGGCCTACTCACTGATACCAAGCTATTTAGAAAAAAGATCGAATACATACTAATTTCGATGGAAATATTTTAAGGTGGTTTTGTATGAAACTGCTAATTTTGTTCAAAGCTTCACATTGACAAAATGATGACATTATTGTAGTTTCAATGTATGATCAGTCATCGGTGATTATAGTTCATTTTATTATATTTTAGTCAAATATCGCAAACCTTTCAATTCATGACTTTTTAATTTTATTCTTTCATGAATTTAGTCTGATACATCATGTATACATTTCACATTTGGAAACAATGATATTTGTGAAGAAATTAATATTTTAGTTTTAAAAATTTCAAATTACAGCTTTTTAAGATAAACAGTTCAGAGATAAAACAATCGATGATCAAGGTTTGTGTGTTGGAAAATGCCGCCAAAACAGGCAATTGTTTAATAACCGAAAAAAATATGATTAGATGCGAATGAGAAATAAAAATGGGGTTTTCATCCACAGAAACTTGGGGCAAAACTATCTTCATACGATATAGAATCCTTGAAAACGTCAAATGATTTGTACAACGAGAAATAATGTATTTAAAATTCAAACAACTCCTGGTTTATAATGTAATAATGATAATGCCTATTTTTATTTTAAAGAAAACGATGTTTTAAAAATTAAACCAGTTAAAGATGGAAACTTTATTACACTTTACCTATACACCCAACATCTCTCCTACCAATTAATTTTTGAGGCCATTAACCAAAACTTCTCCAACAAGTGAAAAATTCTATATAAATGGAATTAACGACTTCCATTTAAGGTGGGAAAATATGTAGAGGCTGGAAAATTTTGATTTCACACACACACACACACACACACACACACACACACACACACACACACACACACTTGCACGAATTCTACATGTGGTGCAATTTGTGTGTATAATATTCATAATCATTAATCGTAGTTTACTTACTTTAATTTGTTCAAGATAAAGTTTATAAAAACATCGTTGCAACTTATGACACACACAAACAATACATGCGCATATATGGAGTGCGCCAGTTATTTGAGAAGATATATTTAACTGAACATAAATGGAAGACGACCTAACACATGCGATAAATTTTAACATTGACATATTCGTATTCAGAACATAGCAGCTTCCAGTCTGACCCCAAAAAGGAAAAGCTGTCAGCTACAATGACTCAGAGAGAACGAGCTTTTGAACAGGGCCTCAGTACCAGGGACTCGTTGAAGACCCCTATCGTGTCTGATATGTATAGTATAAGCGCTTCATTCGCATACAGATCGGTTTCCAGATCGCATAGTTCGGTTTCTAGGTTGGTTTCCAGGTCGCACACAGGCCACTTTTCAGGTCGTATAAAGGTCGGTTTCCAGGTCGCATGCAGGTCCGTTTCCGGGTGCATCCAGGCCTTTCTCAAAACTGAAGGCAATTTTTTTGTATAATCTTTTTTTCAATATTGAACACACGTAATTTTTTTTAATAGACTGAATCCTTTAACCGAAAACTAGTGTACGAAAGGCTAATAAATATGAATGTTTATATATATATATATATATATATATATATATTTTATGTGTTACTATGCTCCAAATAATTTAAAATTTTTACATTTACCATCAAAACCAATTCTGATCATGACTTTTTGGTATTTATCAAATGTAATTTTAAACAATCGACTGTTTTTCCGTATATTCCATAAAGTCTCTAAAGCGGTTGTGTAGTATTTGTTTTCGAAAACTTACCTGATGTTGTAATAACCACGAATCCGTTAGAATATTTGTCGCCTTTTTATTATCCAAACATATCCTTGTTAGCAGATTCAAAAGTTGTACGAGTTGTGATATTTGTTTCTTAGAACTGTGCCAGGTAATAAGCCAACGTATATACTAAGATATCAAAGTAGGGTATCATCTAAAGCATTCAATTCGTACAACTTTTCATGTTATGTGATACTAAATATGTACAATTGTTTATATTTTCTTTAAATTGAAAATAATCTCCAGTGTATATGCATACCGATTAAAAAAAGGTTTTGGCGAGTATTATGTTAATGATGATGTTATCTGTACTTTTTAAAAAAAAAAACCGTATACAAAGCTCCAATTATTATAGGAATAACCAGGTTCGTCACAAGTGGTGGTGGTGGCGGGGCTTTTAAGTCAGGGGAGCGCGAGTGAAAATTTGCAGATTAAAATTATTTCACATCACGGTTGTGAGGGTAAATAATGCTTCATGGGGTATAACAGTAATTTAATGGTGACATTCTTTTTAATTTCAATTTCAATGTCACTTTCCTTATTTTGCATTCATTTTGTCATATTTTTGAACAGATTAACTTTTTAACTGATGACGATGTCATATCGATTAGATAGCATTCTTTTGTTGTTAATCATTATATTTGGTCTATTAGTTTTTATATGTCTGTAAGATTTCATGGTCTTCTATATGTTTTCTGTGTGTGGCGCGCTATAATATTGACATAATTGCTAATGAATATACCGTCCAATCTTATCAGGTCGATTTTGTATTCGTTCGTTGTCAGAATGGAACAACCAGACACTAAGCGGTCAATAGTCTCAACATGTATTTCACATAATCTCCATATTGGGTTTGCATCACTTTTTAATTTTTACCTGGCAATTCTTTGTGAATAGACTTTGGATATATGTAGCCATTATAAATACCTCCGTCTCTGTACTCTTCACTCACTAATATATTTTTTGTCTATCAGCATCGTTACTTCTAAGTGCATATGGGCCACGTAGATATCTTTGATTACAGGTAACTTTTTATAGTATTTAACCCTTTATTTTAGAATCATTTTTTATATATAATTTCAGTTGCACTTTTCGATTGAGTATTTTTATTTATTTCCATCGCAGTGAAGGCGGAGTTCTTTAAGAATTGTTTTTTTTTATGAAGGTTGTAAGGTTTTTTTTACTTTTGTATGGCTTAAAGTTCTGAAGATTGCGTTCCATCTTGAAACTGAATTGTTTCAGACAGCATTTTGATGCTGAGCTTAGTGCCCATTTTTATATTTACTCAAGCTCTCTCTCTCTCTCTCTCTCTCTCTCTCTCTCTCTCTGTGTGAATACACATATGTGAGTTGCTAAGATAAAAATGTTCTACTTCTCCAAAAATTGACAAATAAACTTCTCTTCTATTTAATATAATTATAAATTTTCCTCGCATGTAACATGACACACAATTCTATAAATAAGTCACCAGTAGATTTTACATAGATTTAACACACACACACACACACACAATATATATATATATATATATATATATAGTATAGTATAGTATAGGATTGGTATAGACGGAATAAAATTCCAAAAACACTATTCTTAAAAGAGTACTCAATACAGCAAATAGCATTTATTAAAAAATTATAATATAAAAATGTTATAACATCACTACAAAAATAGCCATTTTGTTTCAACACTTCTAGTGTCTTGTCAAGTGATGGTATTGATAGCAGTATAAAGAATTTAAAAAGTTCAAAACCAACCCAACTTTCCTCAATAGGGGAAACATTGTTACGTAAGCTACAATGACCAATCAAAATACAAGTGTATGATAATTCAAAAAACTTGACAACGATCCTTAGATAAAATTTATTAGTGCCTTAATGCTAATGCCAGATTAAATTAGAAATCATTATAACCAATTAATTTTTAATTTTACTATAAAGTTAAAAAAAGAAAAATTACAAATTTTATATTTTAAATTTAGTCTTGCATTAAGTTTAAAATATAAAATTATTCGAAGGGGCGGAGGAAAAAATACATTTTATATTTATTTATTTTTTTAATCGAATAGCTAAATTTTCAGTTAGAGCAAACGCTAATCTAAGGAGACTTAAACATCGTAACAACTTAGATACAATTGAAGGCATCTGAATTCAGATGATGTGGGCAGAGGAAGAAGTTTTACAAATGGCAAGTCAGATACAATCAACTCATAATACACAAACACGTAAATATATTTAGATATATAAATATATATATATATATATATATATATATATATATATATATATATATATATATATATATATATATATATATATATATATATTATATATATATAAAATGCGTAATATATATATTTATATATATATATATGTATATATATTAATATGTATATATATATATAAGCATGTGTGTATATATATAAAACATGTTAATATATATATATATATATATATATATATATATATATATATAAAAAATCAGGTCAGCTAAATTCGCTACCTTGGTTTCAACCTTCTGAAGTCATGAATCTTTGCATACAGATTAGAACTTCCTCTTCAGCACATATGAGGCTGTATAAAAAATGTATATTTCAATTATATACATTTATAATACCCTTGCTTTTCTTGTCTTCCACCTTATTTTTCTCCTTCCTTATTCACATCATCCAACCTCCCTTTCTATTACAGCCAACATCGGGCGTTTGTTTATTTTTTTAAAAATAATTTAGCGTTCATTAGTTTAAAAAAAATAAAGCGTTATGAAAAAATAGCCGAGGATACCGTAGGATTAAAACCAAGGTAAGAGGATCCAACTGATCTCCTGATTTAAAAAAAAAAAAGTTAATTCTCAACATGGTATTTTTATTTTTATTTTTTTCACACGTATATTGAGCACTTTTTAATACTATTGTTTCCTGGTTTGATTCAACTCTGACCGTTAACATTTTATGCATTATATATATATATATATATATATATATATATATATATATATATATATATATATATATATATATATATATATATATATATATCTCCGTTGGTACAATCCATCCTATTATTACAATATGAAATTTTAAACATTAAATATTAAATTTTAAAACTGACTCACCAAAAAGCGCTCGATGTTTATTTTCTAAAAAGAGCAAAATATTTCATAGAATTGGAATTAAGACACCATTAATTAACTAATCAGATTAACAAATAGTGTCTTAATTCCAATTCTATGAAATATATATATATATACATTTACACACGCTCTATCTCTGATATTGAGCATTTATCCCATAAATATAGCACATCTTAGGACTATATTTCTTCATATATATATATATATATATATATATATACAGTAGCGAGCATAAAGATCAGAACGATGTTAAGAAAAAGTCTAAATGTGAAATAAGTTTTTATTTTAAAGCTTCAAAGAACATTTTAGCAAGGAAAAATAAGGATTTAAAGGTAAATTATATAATTCTGAAATATAAAGCTCAATAAACTTATTTTGATAAAGTTATAAGAATAATTATATGACATTCGAAAAATAGATGATCAAAAACATCAGAACGATTTACAAAATCACACTATTATAATGGATACATCATATCCAAATGAAAATAACGTTCATAATTCATTAGTACTTGATGTGTAGACCTTTACTTGCAATAACAGCTTGTCATCTTTTGCTACATGAGCGAATTAATGTCTTGCATTCATTAACGGATATTTTCTCCCATTCTCCTTTCAAATTAGTCCATAGTTCTTTGACGTTTGTTGGATTTTTTTCCTTAGCTCTTTCATTTAGTAACTTCCAAACATTCTCAATAGGATTCATGTCTGGGTTTTGAGCAGGCCACTCCATAGCAGTAACATCTTCCTCAGAAAGAAATGTCTTAACAGACTTCACTGTTTGACACGGCGCATAAATACAGCTGGTTGATTAATTGCAGTTCTCAAATTAGGTACAATATATTTCTTCAATATCTCTTTGTTGCGTTAATTTTACCGTATAGCCTAACAAGAGGTCCTGTACCAACAGATGAAATCATGCCAAACACCATCACACTTTCTCCTCCAAATTTAACGCTGTTTTTAGTGCCCTGAGGTGAATATCGTTCCTTAGGACTGCGTCGAACAAACCTTGATAGTGTACCTTAATGCCAAAGTTAACATTAGCCCTTTTAGAGATAGCGGTTGCTGTCGCAAATCGATCCTTTTTTTGATTCATTACCAATCCATCTGTCTTCCCTTGCAGTAGTTTTCCTAGGCCTGCCAGGTGGTTTCTTGGCTTCACATGACCCAGTTTCCTCAAGTTTTCTTAAAATACTATGAATAACACTTTTAGATTTTCCCACAGTCTTTGAAATATCCCCAATCGAGAGTTTATCTTCATTACGTAACTTGACTATCAGTTTTCTAAGTTCTATTGACGTCATAGATTTTTTCGCCATTTTTACAATGCAAGAGCCAGTAAAGAGCCGGTGTAATTTAGTAAAATACCCTATTTTATATTCTTACCCTAAAAAATTTTCAATAATGCAAAATAATTATTAAATTTTATGGATTCATTTAATCGTTCTGATGTTTTTGATCATCTATTTTTTCCGAATGTTAATATAATTATTCTTATAACTTTATCAAAATAAGTTTATTGATCTTTATATTTTGGAATTATATAATTTACATTTATATCCTTATTTTTCCTTGCTAAAATGTTCTTTGAAGCTTTAAAATAAAATGTTATTTCACATTTAGACTTTTTCTTAACATGGTTCTGATCTTTTATCCTCGCTATATATATATATATATATATATATATATATATATATATATATATATATATATATATATATAAATTGATTTTATGTTTTTTTCCGCTACACAGTTCTAAGCATGTTTCAAAAATGGAAGCTAAAAGCCACGAATTTAATTTTGCAATTAAATTAAAGACATTAGTTCCATTTCATCCTCAAGCTAATTTTGGAGTAACTTTTAAAATTACCGGGTTTTAAAGACACAGCTAAAATCCCGTTTCCATGGTTACAGATAAATCTACTTCAATTGGACAAGTGTTGTCTGGGTTTTCCTTATGTCTGTATCATTGTATCGGTTATTAGCTACATTTTGGTAAGGGGTAGGCATGTATTTTTCAATGAGAACTGACATCCGTTGAATGCATGTCGTCTGGAGTTTTTTAAATTTATTGTTAACGGCAAAAAAATTCTTACGGCATTTTTTTTCCTATTTGTAAATTTAAAGATTTTCGGGGGTGTTCAGATTAAAATACTTTTTATTTAACCACAATTTGAAATATTCTCATTTTTAATTTATATTATACTATATTTTTTTTATGAACAGTTAAATGTATTAGACTCCATTATATTATGTTGGATTATTTTTACATCAAGTATAAGAATGTATATTAGGGTACATTTTTATTTTTTTAAGTAAAATTTATTACAATGACGGCAAAAATAGCTAATTAATTTACTGATTTAGTAAACTTTTATTTTTTATATATATAAAACTTGTAACATATTGTTTCTCATGTAAGTACAAAGGACATGGGTCATTCATAAGCTTACATCTTCTGGCATTTCATATTAATTTTATTTTACTATAGGTGTTTTATTGGAATCTTTTAAGTGCGTGTAGTACGAAGTAAAAGAAGTTTAGTTTAGAATTATATATATATATATATATATATATATATATATATATTATTTTATAATAAATTCAGTAAATTTTCGTTAAATTGATTCTAAAATCTTACATTAACACTGAGTGTTTTGTATGGATGTTTTAGATGAAGAATTATAATTACTATTACTCTTGAAATAGTATCCTCATCATAGTTGCTAGCGTCATAAAATTTAAGCCATTTTATTCACCAGCCTTCTTCGGGTATCTGTCATAGTTGGTAACCTCCCAAGAATTTCGATTGATGGAGTAGATTGTTTTATGCCAGTGGATCTCGTATCAGTTAATTTATTCCTGAGATATCGCTTGTCTATTCTACGAAACCAGAGTATATGACATTTTACATTACTTAACCCAAGGATTGAACTCATGATCGCCAGGTAACTTAATTCCCTTAAACATCGCTTTTATCTATGTGTTCCGTAGAATAATTCGCTAATGGAAACTAATATCGCTTGCGTGTGTTTTCAACAGAAGCAGAACTTTACACCATCTGCATTGTAAGTAGTTGACTGTTCAGTCTTTTACTTCTAAATTAATTATTGCCATGTTCATAGACCTACCGATAAGGATATTAGCGCCTATAATATACGCTGATTCTTTCACTGCCTTTATCTTCTATTTTTTCTCTCTGTTATTCTGATTTCTTTCCACATGATGGTCCCAATCTTTCCTTCCACACATGATTAGTCATACCTGATTTGTTCGTCTATGCTCAAATTACGGCTTCCCAACGTTCCTTCTGTCTTACTTTTACAGGCGCAACTTGTCTCGCCTTTGTATTCCTTACCACAACAGTATAGAATTCGTATCGAATGGAATACAAACAGGTCTTGGTTTTAGGTGAGATACCTTTGAAGAATGGAACTTTTAAAAAAAAACTGTCTTCATTTTCTATACAAAACAGGCCTTCTGAATCTTTTCAGATATACTTCTGGTGTAAGATAGACAGACAATAACCTTGACCTTTTATATCTGTTCAGTGACATTCTTGTAAGATAATTGTTACTCTTAAGAAGGATTATAATACTGAACAACTTCTGCTGTGTCTGGATTACCACATCTTTAGTTTTTCTTAATGTTTTAGACATTCTTCACGTGGTATGGATGGTAAAAATCGAAGTTCAAATATTGTCTAGTGAATATTGATCTGTGATCTCTTGAATCTATGCTCTGCAAAGTTATGGGCACAGCTATGAATATCAGTTTATGGTCCTCCTCCCTTTCCATTGTATTGAATCTCCAAGCCAGAAGTGATGGGGGTATGCGAGCTAATTGTATTGAGCGTACACTTTTTAGGGGGTCAATTACCTCATTGTACAAATAAAGGGAAACATTGTGGTAAACAATATTGATACTATAAAGAGAGTCAAGGGAAATCCTTTAGCACAAAATATCCATATTTCAAAGAAGACTCATAAAAGATTTAGCACTGATTAGAAAAATACTTAATGAGAATTTTGAAATTGGGACAACATTTACCACCTGGCCCGGAGCTATTACCAACTTTACACGCGCCTGCGAATATATAATTGAATTCATATGGTCCAACAGTACTTACACACCATGAAAATGTGGATAACTGTATGCAGGGGAAGGGCGTCCCATTGCGTTTTAGCCTTTCAGTTTATGTCTAGTTTCTGTAGTAAAAGAGAATCAGTGACATTTATTAGTTATACTTTGTAAAGTTTATTGTAATTAAAATTAACTTCTTTCTTTGCTATGATCATCTTGAAAATGTCTCAAATGTATCCATATGCTATAGTTACGAATTCTTGCTCCTTTATATTCCTAGGTATGTTATTAAATGTACTTCGTCGTACTCGAAAGAAACATTCTCCAATACATATTTCACCGTACAAACTTTAGCTCATAATAATTATTCAGTTGATATTCATCTCTCGCTCCACACTTATGTCACAATGTTTCATAGAATACACGTTATAAATTTTGTGCAAATGCAAACTCTTTACATGTGTGCTTCTAAGTTGCTTATACAAACGGCTTTTCAATACATTATATAAATCAAAAATATGATATCGCTTTTAATTAACATCAGTAATGTCAAGACAAAATACTAAGATTACAAAACTACTTCTTGATGATTTCCCTAATGCAACTATTTCAACAACAGGCTTAAACTCACTGTAGGTGAATCATTTTTCAGATATACATACATACATACATACATACATACATATATATATATATATATATATGTATGTAGTATTCATAATATCCGAGGTCTCCTAAGATTCAGGATGTACCCACTGCAAGTGCTGAAGCTCTTCACTGTCAACAAGTAAAGATTGGTTGTATTTTCATTGTGAACTCTGTTGATTCAAACTCTATGTAAAGGCAATGTGGTAGGCTTGTAATAAAGTTATTTAGCAGCATTTTGGAAAAGTAAGTTGTGTTATTTCAAGATCTCTCTACAGAGAGAGCAAAGTACAAGAAGTTAAAATAAAAGTATCAGAATTGACAGTTTTCCTGAATAATTTAAGTTTGTTGCTGGACACTTTGCTACAATTATCTGAACTGTCATTTGAACTGCAGAACTGAAATTGTTAGTAAAACATACAAGGAAATAAAGTGAACTGTCAAGGTTCTTTAATGCCAAGTTAAGAAGCTAGATGTTTTCTTAATCATCAAGGGAAGAATACAACAAGTTAGAATGGAATTTAATAGAATAAAATTAATAATTAGGAAAATATCTACTGATATACATAAGCGAGAGGTTTGGTTAACAGAATGATAAATATAAAAAATTGAAATATATATAATATTAATAATGTTCCACAAGATTCCCTTTTTCCGTTTTGGGAATAATGATGTGGCAGAACAATTTGGTTTAAATAGTCAGATTTGTTCCAGAGAATTCAAGGAATCTAATAGAGAAGTTATTCTGCACATTTCCAGAAGCTGTTAACGCCCATAAATACAATTCTGATATGAACAACTGAACCTGAGAAAAGCTTTAAAGGCATGAATTTCTGAATGCCACCAAAACATGTAAAACTTCAAATTGATCATCTGTTAATTCTTCTATTTATTAAGTTGCTGGTATGTCTTCTGTTAAAATTAAAACCTGAATAATATTGTGAGGATATTGTTTCTTAATGGCAGATGTGCTGAATAAATGTCATGCAAAAGCAAAGAAGAGGTGACAGAAGAAAATGTAGATTATAATGAAACATTTTGAAATGTAATTAGATTGAAATTAATTTGCTAAAGTTGATATTAAAATTCACTTATTTGTTGTGTTTGTTCATTAATAGATAAGTATATATTTCAAAAATGTCAACTACAAATATATGAATGTAACTTGCGTATCTACTACATACAGCTAGATTTCTCCTAAACTTCTACCTCATTATCTTAGGGATTTCCAATATTAGCTCTTCAATTATTCATATCACATCTAAGTATAGAATTTGAAAAGGCTAACAAACGAAGTAAAATGGATTAGAATTCTCTTTCTATTTCTCTTTCTATTTCTCTTTCTTTCACTCTTTCTCTCTTTCTCCGTTCAAAATACACTACAATTCTTTCACGCCATTTTATGTTTCTCATCATGCAATGGGAGCAATATTTTCCATTTTGGCTTTATGAAACATCATACTTATTACTCAATACATCAGCCTTGTAACTTCACGGATAAATTACGAGTTCAAATAGATCCGCTTTTACTTTACCCTTAGTTGGCATAAACCAAAAGTCAATTGAGTTGACATCCACTTTTACAATCGGAGTTTAATAACTCATTGCAAAGACAATTGCCTATTTCACTTAAGTAGCGCTGATTTGTGTGTCTATTCAACTTTTGTTTATTCTTCCAAAGATAATTTAGTGATATTGTTTATCGAAATAATGATTATTCTTAATTAAAACAAATCTATATAAATCTTCTTGACAAAATTTATGGCATATTCTTCCTCGTGCTTTTTAATTTTATCCATGATTTAATTTGATAATGAATTCTATTCAATGTAGTACAAAGTTACGAAAAGTCCTAATATTTTTTTGTTTCTGAAGCGGAAAATGTAATTAAAAAATCGGTTGATTACGTTGGCACTAATAATGAATAAATTAACAATTTAAAAATTTTTTAGGACAAAATAAAAAAACAAAATCGTTCTTATTCATTTTATTTTCCCGCAATATCAATGATTATTTATGACAACATCTTACGCAAATATCATGTGGTTTCATGCAGATTTAGTATTTATTTGTTTTGCAATTTAAAATAATAAATATGTACTTTTAATATTACCTGATGGCACCATAAAATACTTCTAGGTACATTATGCGGTATACTTATTTTATGTCTTATGGTATTTTTGAAACATTCAGTTTAAAAATATTTAAAAAAAGCACCAACCTACAACAACCACTTTAAAATAATCATCTTGTAAATAAAGGTGGTATGAAAAGTAAATTATTATTATTATTATTATTATTATTATTATGATAGCGTTTATCGTCTTGTAATCGGTAAGCTGAGTTCAAATCCCGGCTTAATTTGGTGTGTTCAATTTTGCCCTTGTGAAAGGTCATGAAAACATTCCTTTTCACCTCAGCTGTTTTTTAATCATTTCACCCAAAAAAGCTACTAAGATGCAAGATGTTACTGAGTGTGAAACAATATATGAAAAAGAAAACATTATTAAATCAATAACATGAACATGAATTAAGAATACAGAAGTTAACGATTGACAACGCATATAAATTTTTGTACTGTTATCATACAACTTAAGGTTAAATCTAGCCATTTCAAGTATAAAATGATGAAAACTTGCCGACAATCTAGTAGTACGTTAAATTCTTAAAGTCTAGGTAACAAGTGTTCATCTGAACAATTAACATGAAAATATTTATAGAAAAGGCACAAGGAAGCTACGTTATGCCGGTCGGAAATTGACTGAAGCTGTGTTGTCAGGTCAGACCCATTGCAACATATTTCTATGTATTTTATCAAGAATCTCTAAGTACATAGCAGAAGCACCAAACCAGATTTGACAGTAATATTCAAGGCAAGAATAAATGGTAAACTTATAAATGTGTGAGATAGATTCTAGCGAGAAAAATGTCTAGCACGACAAAGTGAACCAACATTCCTAGTATGACAAATATTCTTTTTATTTACTAAATCTGGTCTTCTTGTCTGAATTAGATGATCCGTTTGAATCTTTAAGCTCCAGGGAAATTTCTTTTATTTTCATCAGTGCATATACAATTGGATTTTATGATCAAACCATAGTTGATTTCATAGTTCCCAATGAATCACATTTCCTATCCAATTATACTTATTTTTAGACTCTTCCTTAGCTAACTTGCTACATTTAGTTATTTCTTTATAGGAAGTGGAGGAGGAGTCTAAAAATAGACTTTCTAGCATTTCTGAGAAGAAAATATAAAATAGTTTTATCGGATCTATTCTAATTCTGAACTCATTTTCCCTTTGCTCAAATTTAGAATATATTTCTAGACAAGACATTTCAAAGATGTATATACTTTATCACCAAGGACATGTACATCAAGACATTAGCTTTTATTAGCTGTCTTTTTGCATCATAACAAAACGTACCCAATAACAAAACTGTCACGTCAAGCATATGGCCAGACTCCTTCAAACATGTTTCAACCTGTCGCTTCATCTATTGTCCCTCCATTCTAGATGTTGTTCTTGCTTTATTATGAACGAACAGTTTTAACTCTAATCGCACTGATTCCATTGATTGGTTACCTTGCCAATGGATACAGAACATGGCGGAGTGGAAAAGAAATGCAAAGAGATTATGTTTATTTAATGAACTAACATAAATAAACTTTGGCGAATATATAAACTTGTTTAGAAATTCATACCTTTCCTCTTCCCGCACAAACTAAAAGAATAATGCAATCAATATCCCGTCTTCTGGCCTGGACCGTCATTCATTACACGAGGAAAATGGTTAGACTCTTGCCAAAAATAGGCGATTAAATTTGAAATGTTTCCGAGTAAATAAAAGTTATCATGATTTAGCCCCACATTTGACAAACATATCATAAAAGCTATTTCTCATATTTATAATAAAATATTTACGCAATGCAAACAATTCTTTTGCATATTTTAGTAATGATAGATCATTCAAAATAGTAATAATAATGATAACCCTTCTTAATTATCAGTCGGTAACAACCGTGTAAGGTCACTTGAGACACAAATACTGAAATTCTTTTTGTAAAACAATGATAAAACGACTTTATCTTAAAGAAATCGGTGAGACAAACATATTTAGAAAATTTACGATTTAAAAAATAATGTATCAATACTAATAATTATTTTTTATTTTTATTCTTTTAGATTGTCTTTTATATTAGTTATAAATAAATAAAATTTAATTACTGAGATCTGGTGCTCCTGTTATATATTTAGAGATTGTTGGTAAAATAGAAAGAAGAATTTGCAATGTTATTGGTCCTAACCTGGCATTTCATCAGATCCCTTTTCTGCTGTCATAACATACTTCCCCGTGGCTTTTCTATAAATACTTTCACGGTAATTGTTTTGATGAGCTTTACTCTATGGTACTTAGTGTATAGATGTTAACGGAGTTATCTGCCCTTGGAGTGTATAAATACAAGTGAGAAGGAGGCGGCAATTTGCTTTTTCAGTATTGCTCAGAAGCTTTCCAGCACTTTGCACGCAGTTGAGTAAAGCTTTCTTTATTCTCGTCTTGGATAACTAGTTTTTACGTCCGACTTTTGACTATGTCCATCCTAAGTTCGCCTAAGTAAATTTTGAATATTTTTACGAACTGTTAAGTCTATCCATTTATTTTTGTTAAACTCTTTTTCTTTTTCATTTATTTTTCTTAAACTCAGTTTTCTTTAATTTAAAAACAGCAAAAGGAACAGCAACAACAAAAGCATCAACAGGAACATGTCTCACACCATCAAAAAGACCAATTAGGCCAACAACAATTGCAAATGCCCCCACCTCGGGCCTCCTCCATGAAGAGGGAAGGGAAAAGGAAGAGGTACCCATGAAAAAAGAAAAGTGGGTTGGTCGAAGCAGGATGGAGAGGGAAATGACCAAAGCTAGGCCACAATGCTCCACCCCTTACACTTTCACACCTCCGCAACCATTCACTCTGTTGTTAGTCTACCTCACCCCACCCGTAAAGGAAAAAAAAGGGAAGAAAATACTTTTCCCATGTGGAAGTCATTTGTAAAGTTGACAGAAAGGAAGTAGGGAAGGGTCCTCTTTTTAAAATCGCCCTTGTCGACGGGAAGTCTGTAGAGGATCCTCGTAACTTTCCTATGGCCCCGGGAGTGATTACATGTATTAGGGAAACGGGGAGACATTTGAAAATGTGGTCCCACTTACAGGACGCAAAAGTGGCTTTTTCCGAACTACGTATGGCCCAGACGGGTACAGCTGATTTAAAGAAAATCTTGAGATTTTGTGCAGAGAGGATCTCGGTTCGTCTCTATCCCTCTCTATACATGGCCTTAAAATTAATATATCCCATGGACGTCGGCGGAATTGTCTTGGATGGACGGATGACTTCAGAATTGGGTACAGGGAGCCTTGGACAATCCATTGGGTTCCTGATACCCGCAGATTTCAGTCCAGTCTGCGTTTAAGGGACTCTTATGTCAATCAAGCTAGCCAGCCTGAATATAAGGGGCCTGAGAAATCTGGGTAAGGCTGCCCGCCTGCTTTGTGATCTCAGGTTCTTTGGAGTGGATGTAGCTACGATCCAGGAAGCACACTTTGTTTGCGAGGTTAATGCTCGTGTGCTGTCTGGCGACTTTGTTTTCTATTCAGCATACGTGGACCATTTGACCAAAGGTGTTTCCTTGCTAGTTAAACGTTCCCTGTGTGAGAGGGTGGACTTTGTTCATGTCGACGCGGAGGTGGGCAGTTGATCGTGGCTGATATTGCCGTGAGCAGTGGTTCGTTTTGGGTCGTTGTGGTTTATGCGCCCAACGACTATGGGAAGCGTGCCGATTCCTGGTTGATTCGTCGCGCTTAGTCTTAAATCTGTGCCCGGTTGGTCGTGGAAGGTTGTCGAGTTTCCTCAGTGAGTGTCGGTCGGCCTTGAAGGTCATTCCTCGGTTCAGTGACCTTTCTCGGCGTTGGAGACTATTGTATCATGAATTAGCGGAGGGGGTCGCGAATGATCTTCTGTGTGGCCGGCTCGGCTTGTCGGCATCAGAGTTGCACTCCTTTTGGTTTTGGGCGCCAGCGGCGGATTATCTCAGCAACCCTGAGTTTTCGCTTAGCTGACGATTGATTCGGAAAGTGCTACCTCTCAATGACGTACTCTTCAGATGGGGCCATGCAGATTTGCCAGATTGTCATCGGTGTGACCTTGGTTTAGAGAAAACGGTTTCGCACACCTTCTACCATTGTCCTCAGGTGCGCCCTTCATAATCTGGGAGTTGACGGCTCGTATAGGTTCCCGATCGGCTCGTGTCCATCGATCTCGCGTACGCGTGAGATAATGTGTCGCCTCTGTTCTCCGGGGTAAAACGGATGGTGTTTTTTGCGTTGCAGCCTGTGGCAAGAATGGTCGTGTGGATGTCGGAAATTTGCGAAATGAACGTTATTCGTATCAGGATCTAATTGTTTTCTTTAAGCATCAGCTTAAGGTGAAAATCAGTTCTGATCGAAAGCGTTTGAATTCGACAGATTTCAGTGAAAGTTGGGCGACTTGATTTTCTTTTTTAAGTCCCCTTAACGCAACGGGGCGGTTTCCTGTTGACCCCCCCCCCTAGTTAAGTTAGACACTATTTTGCGTTCCTAGTTAATGTGAATAAGTGTTGTTCACGGCCTGTTCTTGGGTTTTTCTTCTGTTATGATCCATGTCGAGATTCCCAATCTCCCCAGTTTGTTTTTGTTCCCTTTTTCATCTCGGCTGTCAGCTTTGATTTTCCCATTACGTCATTTATTTTCCCTTCCCATTACATTAGTGAGTTTGCTTCTTGATTCTATCTATCGACAGAATACAGGGACCATTATTATTATTTTGAGGGGTGAACGGTTCCTTCTAACATTGTTTTGATCTTGTTTTATCCTTAATTGACATTTTGAGTTTCTTGTCTTGTCTCCCATCCCCATCATTTTGTGCTTCATGGGATTTTTAATTATATATATATATATATATATATATATACGAACATTACAAATTTTTATACCATGGGGTGTTTTGTAGGACCCTTATGAATATGTGGTATTGTGTTGTGTGCAGGATTGAGAGGTGATGGATGAGTTCTTGTGGTGAATGTGTAATTGTAATGAATGAATGGGTCATGATTGTGGTTAACTAGAAATAGGATAACTAGTGAAAGACCAGCCTTTCCCCACTTCCTCTTCGGCCTTGTGCCACAATTTTGTATTTTTTACAAAATAAATATATTCAGTATTGCTCAGAAGCATGTCCGTCGGACGTCTTCTGCACTTTACATGGTGCTGTGAACAGGATACTTTGAAAGCAACAAAGGTTTGAAGTCACTGATCATGGAATTTACCAAACGCCAAGGCTTACCCGTTACCAGTCACTATGGAACAAGTGTATTTGAAACTAATGGGACAACTTATGGAGCTACAACAGGAAAACATTGAGCTCAGGAAGGAGATGATTCGCGGTCGCCCCAACAGTTCGCATGTTAAAAAACCTGAATGACCCTCGATAGGGCTAGACACCACAGAAGGAGAATGAGCGTTGTTTTTGGATACATGGACCCGATACAAGGAGATATGTAAGTTGGAAGACCCAACCGTAATCCGAAATGAACTACGGGCGACCAGAAACAAACAGGCTACTATTTGAATTAGTAGGACCTACAAGGCTCAACTCTGCTACGGAAGAGAGTCTTCTACAACAGATAGGACTGGTCGCAGTGAAGGGACTACACAAAGAAGTCCACCGACAAAAGTTCCACTCCATGACGCAGAATGAAGATGAGTCGGTGACGCATTTTCTCACTAGATTACATGACCAAGCTAGGTTTTGCGAGTTCAACAGTAAATGTCCAAATGAACAAGCTTGCGGTCAGCGAGTGGACTACTCGGAAGACATGGTCGCCGGGCAGATGATAGCAGGGCTCGCCAATCCAGAGCACCGGAGTAGGATATTAGCGGAGGCAGCTTCCATCGTCACCTTGGAGCAGAAATTCAACCGATTGGTTTGCCTTGAGACGGCAGACAAATCGACTTCTCACTTCCACGATTCTACGCACCCTCTTGGGTCATCCAAAGTTCAATGGTCAGACCAGAAACGGTCACCCCAGGAGATCGAAACCCAGTCGACTCTGCGATACATCAAACCCTGCAGCGGATGTGGAAAGAATTCACACCCAGGTGTGGGGGCAATGAACCGGAAGGATTGTCCGGCGGTTAAACTGAAATGCTTGTTCTGTGGAATGACGGGACACATGAAAAAGGTGTGTCGGAAGCTTGCGAAATCCGAAGCAGTAGCCACAAGCAGAACACTAAAAAGTAAGGAGTCATTTATGTTTACTAACAGTAATCTAAAGGGTCAATTCGGTCGCAAGATCAACAGGCTCAAAAGCATGTGGTCAACAAATGTGCCCCAGTGTCGAGTGGAATGGAAAACAGTTTCAAAGGAGCTCTCCAGAGCTACCCACCTCAGTGGAAGTAGAGGTAACTATAATGCCTGGGGTTCATGCGACCTTCGGATGTATACCAAAGAAACCAGTAAGCCCACGCGCTCATCCTATCCTCGCCTTTGCGGATACAGGGGTTCAGCTGAACCCGAGATTCAGAAACTCCTTAGGTACCCAGATGGATATCTGGTATCAGCCACCTACCGGATACCAATAACCGGTTATACATCACGGGTGTCTTATTTCTATGTATAAAGGTGGGGACGAAGGAGACGCGGCAGGCTGTATATGTATCCGATAACACATCCGGCTTCTACTTGTCACAGACTGCGTTGAAGGATCTGGACCTACTGCCGTCCGATTTCCCGACATCGTTGTTGCAGAACAGCGCGTCAAAAATTTCGAGGAAAATGGCTCCATGCTTCGCGGACATAAAGGGCAAGAGTTACACAGTATACGCTGACCGGTATACGGGATGGGTGGAAGTGGCCTTAATGTCATCGGAGAAAGCCAAAAGCGTGTGTGACACTATGCGGACTTAGTTCTGCACATATGGAGCACCCGAAGAAATATCTTTGGACAGAGGACCTCCATTTGAATCTCAGGAGTATAACTCCTTTTTGAAAAACTGGGGTATATGGAAACGCACTTCATCAGCCTATTACTCTCGAAGCAATGGGCGCGCAGAGTTAGCCGTTAAAAGAGCAAGACGAATACTTGTCGACAATACGGACAACTGCGGACGCCTTTGCCATGATCGAGCTGACCCATTGAAACACTCCCGTCTAGAACCTTGTCCCCGGCCGTAATGCTCTACGGCCGAATCATTAAGGACCATCTTCCGGTCATAAGGGATAAATACCAAACACAGAAGCAGTGGAAGGAAATAGGCGAACTAAGGCAGTTGACAATGGCTAAAGAGGCACAAGTGAAACGAACAGTTCTACAACCAGCATTGCTGCCCACTCCGGGAACTTCAAGTCGGAGACTCGGTCCAGATCCAGAACCAAGATGATAAATATCCCCGTCGATGGACAAAGACGGGGAGGGTCGTAGAGACACATGGTACTCGACAGTACCAGGTGCGAGTAGATGGAAGCGATCGGATAACGCTACACAACCGTCGATTTCTCCGCAGAATCTACCCCTTCGTGGATGGCCCGCCTCACGCCACACAGGGAACCTCAGATCCGTCTACAAATCCAGAGCACCCGCAGGAACAACCTCCAGAGGAGCCAATGGATATTGGAACGGGATATCAATGTCACGACACCAAGCCAACCCGACGAAATAGAAATAGAAACGGACGACACCACAGTGTATAAATACAAGTGAGAAGGGGGCGACCATTTGCTTTTATAGTATTGCTTTTTTTCCCGACATCTTACGACCGGTGATTAACGCCAGACGTATAGCGATAATTTGTGAACTATTTTGATTTTCAACTTTTATTTACGTTATGTTCCTTTTAATATTGAAATTTTTTTCCGTTCGTATTACTAACTTTTATGCCAAATGTTTTTTTCTTTCTTTACCCTCCCCTCATTTTTACTTTACCCCTTGTTATTTCTTATTTTATTATTAATTTTCATTTTCTTTTATATTTATTTTTGATTATATTTTTTCTTTTTAATTTTCAGTAACTTCCCCCGCAAACCTTTATTTTTCGTTTGTTTATTTATCCCACGTCAGACTTTATTTTTCTTTGTTTACATATTATTTCTACGTGCTTCGTTGTTCTTTGTCGTTCTTTGTTTAAATATCTGTTAAATATTCTGTGTTCCTTTCTTTAAATCTTTTATGTGTTTTTTCTAAATTTTCGTATTTATTTTTCTATTCGTTATTTCTTCTTTATTTTAGTTTACGTGATTCGTTCGTTTTGGGGCTGACTAGAATTTTCTAGTGACAGCCATATTGTTTTTGTGAACTTGTTAGGTTTTTTCGTTTCGTATTTACTGTTGCATTATTGTAAAAAAAGATTCTTTTTGTTTATTTTCTGCCTTAAATTGTGAGTTTTCGTTCGCGTACTTGTTTTCTGTGTTTTGTAATTGTTAAGTTTATATTTTTTTATTTTTTTCCTTTTTTACATATTCTTTTTAAGTAAGCTATTCTTGCGTGTTTAAATGTTTTTCTACTGTCTTGTAAAATTTCCTTTGTTATTGTGATTTATTCGTATTTATCTTTCGTTTAATTATACTTTTTTGTTTTCTGTTTGTGAAAGAAAAAAACGTGTTTAAAAATGGCATTAAGAAAACCGCTAAAAAGAACTTATTTGGGACTAAAAAAAATGAAGAAAGATCCTCTTGATAAGATTCCTAATAAGGAATTAGAAATGGAAGCAGAAGAGTCTCAAAAAATAGAGGAAAATCCAAATTCCTCCCAAAATCTAGTTCAAGGAAAAAGTATGGTGGCCGCAAATTTAGAATCAGAAACCCGTTCTAAAGACCAAAGTATGGTGGCCGCAAATGGCGAAAAATTAGTAGCTGAATCCAGTTCAAAAGACCAAAATATGGTGGCCGAAAGTGGCCAAATTGCAGAAAGTCAGACCCCCCCCCAAATAATGAAGAAAACCTAGCGGTCGGAGAGACGCCCTCATGCTGGAAGTCCCCACCCAAGTGTATGATCAACATGACAGAGTTCCTGGAGAAAGCCATGAGCTACGCACATATGGTTACAGCAGATGGGATCTTGTCAAATCCCGTGGAACTAAAGAAGGTTGAAAAAAGTATTTTGTGGTGGACAAACGTTCAGAAAAGATTTGTCGCTCCACAAAAGGTAATTAAGGCCTTGACTTCTCTGGGCATTAAAGCACAGAGAGTCACCAAAGAAAAAGGCTATTTTATATGGGACGTACTATTGCTCACACCTGCCGATTGTGAAAATGCAACGAAGATATAAGAAGGACCTAATTCTGCGCACGGAATATGAAGGCAGGCGGAGAACCAATGTTGCAGTATACGAGGTTCCTTCTCAGATTATCGGGGAGCATTTGGCGGCCTATCTGTGACAGTTTGGACAGATACTCAGTGCTTCCTCGGACGATCTGACCGCAGGGTGGAGTTTCGAAATAATGATCGATAGAAAGGCCTTCATGTCCATCCCCAACTGTCTGGATGTAGACGGACAGAAAATGCCGATCATTGTAACAGGGCATAGACCGTCATGCTGGAAGTGTGGACAGACTGATCACATGTCCTCTTCCTGCACAGAGAAGAAGGTCCCTGATGTTCTGGCCCCCGCCCAACCAAATCCCCCTTTTGTCGAGTCTGTACAATCCGTCTCGCCTGTAGTGGGCATGTCAGCGATCAGGACCGGTGTGGAAAAACCCCCAGTTGGGTCCAAATCTCAGACCACATTCCCCAAAAAGCCTTTGCCCGCCGCTTGTGCGGTTAAGGAGAAGGGAGAGGGGAATGGCAGATCGTTGACAGGGCTAAATGGAAGACCTAGGCAGCGGAACCTCATTCCACTTCTAAAACAAAGGCACTAACACCCCCACTCCCTCAACCAGTGCTAAGGGCGATTCTCCGGCCAACTACTCAGATAAACTGCGTCAAAAGATGCAAAACATCTTTCCAGGAAAAGGAAAAATTGCAACAACTCATAGAGACTTTAAAATCCAAAAGTCAGGATTCAAAAATAAAATCTGGCACCTCTTTTTCGGCGCCGTATTCCCCTGTAACAAAACATTACCCCATGGTTCCTCCCCCTATCGTCAAACCGATAAAGTTTCATCTAAAAAGACCACACTGAAGAAGGGACCTGTGCCCAATTCATCTACCAAAAAATCATCTCCCATTCCATCACCCCTATGCATATACCCATAAACTCACCAAAAAAAAGGTCAGCAAAAGAGACAAAGAATCCCATCTTCAGACTCATCAAAACCCACTATTGAAAAGAAAATCAAATCGAAGCCCATATATAATACAGGGAAAGACGTGTGCCGGGTCTCTAAAGAAATTGAAGACAAGGCATTATTACACGCAAAGAAATTAAAAATTTTTAAAGTCCTTTTAAATTTTAGGAAAATAAAAAATCTGGACGTAGAGAACCCCCGAAACTTCCCACCGCCAAGAGGGTCCTCACTGTGGTACGATCTGGTGGTGCCAGCCAACAAATATGATGGCCGAGGCTAACGAAACTTTTGGTATGATTCCACTAAAATTACAACAATATTGTTCAGGGAAGTTCCCGATTTTTGTTCACCACTCCCTATATATAGCTCTAAAGCTAACCTTTCCCTTGGACATTGGCGGCCTGTCTCCTGATGGCACCATCAAGATTGAGATGGGTACTGGCTCAATAGGAGAGGCCTTCTGTGTCCTAATTCCGGCCATGTTCAATGCAGGAGAGAAACCCTAATCGGTTTCATTATGACTCTCTGGTTAGCAAGAATGAATGCCCGAGGCCTGAGGTCGGAGTCTCGGGGTGAATATATGCTGTGTGCAAGAGACGCGTTTTTCTTCTCGCGACTATGAAGACATTCTGTCTGGGGGGGGGGTCCCTCTATTCAGCATGTTTTGATGGACGCTCGAGGGGTGTCTCTTGGCTGGTGAGCAAGTCTTGGAAGGCTGCGTGTGTTCTTGTCTTCGCGGATCCGGTGAGCAGACTGCGTGATGGATGTTACCATAAAGGATAAGGCTCTTCGTCTCATTGGGGTTTATGCGCCCAATGTCCATTCTGAGCGGCCTACTTTGTTTAGATAGATCGAGCCGTTTTAGTGGGTGATTGGAATGCCGTCCTTGACCCCGATATAGATCGTATAGGGCCAAATTCGGGTACTAACAACCCGGACGTGAAACCATTTCGGGTCTTTATCGACAGGTTTGATCTTGTCGATAAGTACCGGAATGAACACCCTCGGGAGGTAGTGTGGACTAATAATGGCGGCTCGGCTACAGAGGTGAGTTCTAGCTATATCGACCGAGTCTTAGTTCGATGAGGGCTCGATGTAGGGCTCTTAGGGTGATCCAAGTTTCCATGGATGGCTACTAAACTGATATCAAAAGATTTCCGGGAACTGACCAATAATACAGAGGGAACTTGACAGGAGAAATTAGTGGTGGGGGATAATTTAAAATCCAAAATTAGAACGTTTGCTGCTGATTATAGTCGTTGGCTCAATCTAGATAGATTAGCGACGCAAACGGCTTTAGAGCAGAAAGTTGATCGGGCGGTCAAATCCCGTAGTAATGGGGACGTATCTTTAGCTAATGCAGAGTTGGCCTCCTTGCTTATCAAGAAGGATCAAGCTCTAGTAGATAGGGCTAGGTTAAAAAGAATTTCCTCTGAGGCAACGAATATGGCCGCTGAATTGCGTGCAGAGGAAGCTCGGAATGCATCTCGGCGACATATCGCATGCGTCACATTGCCGGATAAGCGGACCGTGACAACAAACGAGGGCATATGTGAGGGTTTTCGTGAGTATTTTCAGGAACTTTTCACCCGGGAACTCGATCTAAGCTCTGCTCTGTTCGACGCCTTTTTAGCTGACTTTCCCTGCCTTCAAGTAGCTGAAGCGGCTAGGTGCGAGGGTCCTATTACAGAGTCGGAAATCTGGGAAGCGCTGAAACATGTTGGCCTGGATAAATCTCCGGGACTAGATGGTCTTCCGTACAAAGTGTACTTGAGGCAGTCGCCCGTTTTTGTTCACTTGCTGGCACTGATTTTCGGCAACTGGATGAAGCAGGGGTCTATACCCCAACGCTTAACCAGGGGCGTGATCAAATGGTTACGCAAGGACAAAAATGGTGGGGATGTGTTAGGTAACTTTCAACCTTTAACTCTGTTAAACAGAGAGTTAAAGATTTTGGCGAACCGTTTGCAGGTTGTCCTGTCTAGTCTGATTGGTTCAGAACAGATTTGTGCTGTGAAGGGTAGGACTATTCAGAACAACTTTCATATGGTACGCCTGATCATCGAGCAAGTCGACAGTGAAACCGCGCTGATCAATTTAGATCAGTCCAAGGCCTACGATAGGGTTGATCATCGATTTCTGAGGCTGTTCTTACGGCTGCCGGTTTCGGGCCGTACTTTCGCACCTAGATCCGACTTCTGTATGCGACTTCCGGTGCGCTGGTGGAGGTGAATGCGGTACGATCGGAGCCTTTCGTATTGTCTCGCTCCATTCGTCAAGGTTGTCCACTTTCGCCTTTGCTTTACGTACTTGCGTTGGAACCTTTCCTTCGCAAGTTAAAGGCGAATCCGGTCCTACGCGGAATTTCCCTGTCCGGTGCTACCATATCGGCCAGGTATTCTGCCTATGCTGATGACGTTTCGGCTCTTGTGTCGAGCAGAGCCGAGATTGACGAAGTCAGCAAAGAAATCAGTGGTTATGATATGGTGACAGGGGCCAAGATCAACCGCGATAAGTCTGTTGGCTTGCAGTTGGGTGCGTGGAAGGGAGTTTCTCTTCCCGGACCTTTCCTCTGGACGAATGGGCCGGTCAAGATTCTCGGCATCTGCTTCGGTCCTGATCTCCAGTTGGATATGAATTGGTCGGGGGTACAAGGGAAGGCCGAGATCGCAATTAATTTGTAGTCTCGGAGGAATCTTTCCTTAAAGGGGAGGGCGGAAGTATGTGTTTCACACATCTACCCGATTCTCCTTTACCGACTCTCTGTGCTTCCACTTCCGTCTGACACTTTACTGGCGTTAGTGAGGCTTTTGTTCTCGTTCTTGTGGGGAGGCAAGGTCGCCAGAGTCTCTCGGGAGCTCTGTTGCTTTCATCCTTCTGAAGGCGGTCTGGGCATGCCAAGCATTGAGATTCGTCAACATATGCTTCGCATCAGATTTCTAGATCGAATGTGTCGCGAACCGGATGGGGAGGGCGCCTTCTGGAAGGAAGACGCCCGTAAGAACTTCCCATCCCTGAGAAGTGTGCACTCGTGCGAGGAGAAGATCCACCGTTTACCACGAGCCGAATGCTCCTTCTATCGTGAATGTCGTTATTGTTCTGAAACGCCTCTTACGGGCGTCGGATGGCCTCTCCAACGTCCATGGCCTCTCTCGTAGCGCATTATATCAGGTGTTAGTCAGGGGGTCCGTTCGTGATGAGCTGATTGACGAGCTCGGACTTACGAAGCAGGAGGCTCGCTCAATATGTCCTTGGGCGCCCGGGTTGAAATGTCTCAATAACTATGAGGCATCACTCACCTGGCTGGTGATTCGTGGGGCTCTCTGGGTTGCCAAAAGACTTTGTTCAGCGAGCTTGGAGAAATCTCCAAACTGCCGACGCTGTGATGGAGAGGTCGAGATCCTGTGTCACGCCTTATTTCATTGCAGGGTGGTAGCGCTGTTGTGTAAGTTTGTTGAAGGCACATGGTCCGCATGCTGCAGGACAAGTTCTTTGTCCTTGAGGCCTTTTCCGTTTGTAGCAATGTAGCACCGCCGCTGACGAAGGCTGAACAATACATGTTCCACTGCTTGCTAGGTGTTATGAGAGTCGTGATTTGGACGACACGTCAGAAGGGATTCTATGGAGGCGACACGTTTACTTCTTCCCAACTGATCTTGTACTTTAAGCATCAGCTTAAAGTCAAGATTAGAACGGAAAGGCGGCGGCTCACTTCATCAGAATCCAGCAAAACGTGGGTGAATCTTGCGCGTTTGTGTCATGTGAAAGGGACTGACCTTGAGTGACACTTTGATGCCGGTTAGGCATCAGGATATTGCTCTTCCTGGGTTGAACTTGTGCAACCCATCTCGAAAGGTTAGGTACGATTTTTGATGTTTTAGTTTCTTTTTCTTAACTTAGCTAGGGTATGTATGGTCATTGCTCCCCCTTATTTCTGTCCCTATTTTTCTTTATGTTTAATTCCCCATCCCTTCCCTCGATGGTGGTCCGTGATGTCAGTTCGCTGGTGGATGCGGCGGGGGAGGGGCTTTCGTTTCGCGTGGGTGTTTTTTCGTATTTGTTGTTGTATCTTAATGAGTGCATGTCAGAATGAGTGCTTGGGATGAATGAATGTTTTATACTATTATAGTCCCGCATTGATTTCGACCAGTGAACTGATATTTCTGCCACATTTAGTGATTGGGGGGGGTGTTATTACTAATATTACTTTCTTTAGTTTCTTGTGTAAATAGTTTTGTATTCATATTTGTAAAAACTCATTGGGACTAGTTTTTAGAATTGTTGTTTTATTCCCCTCCCCTCACAGACAATGTAAATATGGGGACTAGTTAGTATTTTCATAGAGACACCATATTATGGTGGTTGTAGTAAGAAAGGTATGTATGAATGTGTTGTTTTGGTGTAAGCAATATTGTTTGTACGATTGGGTCAGTGTTTGTGGCTAGCTAAGTTATAGTTAAGACGGAAGAAGACCATCCTTTCCCCAATCCCCCTTTCGGTCTTGTGCCACATTTCTGTATTAAACAGAATAAATATCGCTTTTTCAGTATTGCACAGAAGCATGTCCAGCGGACTTTACACTTAGATTTTATGAATTTAATCGCAGTACTAGATTGGCGGTAAGGTCTCATCATTTTACAACTGAAATGGCTTCATATAATCGTAAGTTCTATGCTAACAGTTTCTTCTGTCACACTTGTGAAGCTTTTTCTGTCTTCTTGCTTCCTAGTCAAATTTGATCTTCAACAATTTAAATGCAATGTCAATCGTTATTTTCTGTCTTCTTAATTCTTGTTCTTTTATTGTCATCACTCCTAAATAGTATTTGTCTCATATTCTCTAACCCTCAGTAACTTCTTGCGTCCTAGTGGCTATGTCTTTATTCTTGGGGTAAAATCATTAAAAACAGTTCGTAGCAAATATTTGTTGGTTTCATAAATTATAATAATAAAAATGCACATAAAATTGTTAGATGTAATGCTATTGGGTGATGTTGACATCAAAATGGAAATACGAGGTATATTCCAGAAGTTCTCAGACTTTTTCATGGGAGACATTTATTAATTTCAAAGAAATACAAAACACTAATCACCTTCAAAGTGGGATCCTTTGACTTCAATGCACTTTGTAGCCCTCCAACCACTTCGTGAAGCTCTCATAGAAGATGACCAGGGCCCTTGTCAGAGCCTTCTTTAAAACGTCTGCTCCTTCAGCTTTGGGGACAACCAAAAGAGCGCAGGGAGTAAGGTTTGGATTGTATGGAGGGTGAAGAAGTTCTGAATTCAAGTAGTTGGTTAGCAGGATGAAATTGAGAACTGGTGCATTGTCCTGGTGTGGAGCCCGAATGGAAGAACTCTGACCTTTTGCGATGAAATCTCTTCCTCAACCCCCTCAAAATCTCTACAAATTAATCTTTGTTGACCGTCTGGCTGGATGGGAAACCAGTGTATGTAGATGATTCCCGCGATCATCATGAATTTTTCTGGTGAACTTGCTTTTCCTGGCCTTCTTGGGTTTGGGGGAATCAGGATACTTCCATTGGGAACTGTCTCTTGGTTTCTGGATCATAACAGTAGATCCAACTTTCGTCACGGACACAAGAGATTCTTGGATTGGGGTAAGGAGTTTAACTGTCTCCCTACTGCTATACCAACGCGTCATTCCTTCTGTTCGTCACTGAGTACCCTGGGAAAAAAAATTTGCACAAATTTCGCGTATGTTCAGATCTTCATGAATAATTCTGTGTACAGTTGCCACACCAACTCTGTATGTTTACTTTCTTTTCTGGAAAATTGCTGATCATCTGACGTCCCTCTCTGTCAGATCGAGATCTGAGAGAGAGGGACGTCAGATGATCCTTTTTCACCTCCTCTCTACCGTCATTAAACCTCTTGCGCCAACGACAAACTGGTTCATACAAGTTAATCAATAGGCAGTTTGGAGCGCTGTGTAAATTTCTGTAGCATTTTTGCCCAGTTTAACACAATTGCAGAGCGAGCATCCAAATTGTTTTGACGTCCCTATTGCATTCTGCAAAATAGTCAGCCGTGACAAGCGGTGTTTAGTAGAGCTTGTTTAAAGTGATGATATCGTCATCTCGTCTCGTATCTGGAAGGTTGGCAGGTCAACTTATTAGATATATAGTAATGATATCCTAAAATTACAATAATCTAGGACAGTTGTAACTGTCTCTAATAAAATAAGTCACAAATCTTCTGGAACGCACCTCGTAAATTGAAGAGGCTCTATTAAGAGAACTGGACTTTGATGTTCTTAACACAGAAGCAGACTCTTCGACCTCGGAATATATTTGGTGATTTGTTTGTCAACGTCCAATGGATTTGTTATTGCAAAGAAAGCCAACCTCAAAACGTTATTCACGATGGTCAGACGCAATTATCATATTAGGTTTTCACAGCCATAAAGCTTTGGCATAATTCTTAGAACTTCTCTTATCAATTTTATATAATATATAACTAAATATAGATTATAATACGAAATAATTTTAACCCCTTATGTTATAAGGGTCGAAATTTATTTCTAACTCTGCAATTAGAATTTGATAATCTATTTTTTTTCATGTTGAAGACCTTTAACCCACCTGATTGAGCACACAATTTAAGTTTTCATTTTATAGTAGGTTATCCAGAAATTGTACGTTTACCTAAGCTATTGCTTTTATATCCAGTCACGAGTCTTCGATTAATTATTGATTTTTCAATGCTCAAAAGGCTGGAAAATGCTAGTCTTTGTTATGAGGTTCACAAAGTATGGTTTCTCTCCTACTGGAGTAATTTGTTACGGAAGTTACTTTCAGTTGCAAAAAAACAACCAAAATCTTTTATTTCAGGGGATTCCAAATAGCGCTCCAAAATGCACAACGTCTGCTACATTCTCTTGTCGGTGGTAAGGACTAAGGAACTGAGATGGTTTGGGTAAAAATACTTAACAAAAATTAGGTACTGCTGCGGACTATACTAAAAACACCGAAAAACGAATTTTAAATAATTTAAAATCCTTCTTTGAACTTAAACTTTGATTTTATTTGAAAAATAATAACCTCAAACTAATCCGTATTAAAAAAATTAATTTAAATAAAGTTTAAAAGTTAAAGTTAAAAACATTGACACGTTCACTCGTCACTCATCGGACAGCCATTATAGACGAAAAACGTAAACAGTAAATTTTAAAAATCTCTTAAAAACCCAATATTTATCCTAGAGATGTGTTTCGAAGGATTAATTTAAGGATTAATTAACTGGATTCTGTAAATGTAATACTTACATTTTTTTAAAACATAATTAAAATAGCAGTTATATGCGCACGGTAATCTGTCATGTCAGAGGTTAATAATTATAAAGATTTCTTTCAATCGATCTTTTAAAAAGCGCACGATTTTTTAAAAAATAAGAAATACGGTACAAAAGCAGTGCCATAATGAAGAAATTGGTTTTATGATTATTATTATCTTTAACATTATATAGCGAATACTTTAACAGTATCGATTTTTTATATTTTATATGATTTTATTTTTATGAAACTTAGTAGAATTAATAATTTTATTTTTATGCTACATCAAAAGTAATTTTTTAGTAAAATAATACTTTTGAGTTTTATACTTTGCTTTTATTTTTATTATTTTCATACGTGTTTGATGTCATAAAATATCTACTTGCGCCCAATATGGTCTTTTTTAAAAATTATTCTGAATTTTAAGAGTTATTGAATTAGCATATATCAAAATTACTTTTTCTATAGGGAAAAGTAGTCAATTAAATAACGGTAAATCAGAATTATTTCCTTTTTAAACATACATACAAAAATAATCTAACCGCTCCTAAAATAATAAAAAAATTAATTCATTAAAAGGTCCACAATCAAAAATGGCATTAAACTTTACTTTTTCGATTCTTCGAATATGTCTTTATTTGATAAAACAAAAATACTTTTCTTAAGAACAGCAAAGGGGTGAATTTTAAAATCTCACTGAAAAATTAAAAGTAATTTTTTAAAAATATGTTAATTTTCCGTATAATCACACGTCGCATTTTTTTCACTGAAATCACTGGATTTTTATTTATATAATTAAAAAAACCACAGACAACCCCTTCCACCAAATTAAAAAGTACACAGAAGATATCGAAAAATAGGGGACGTGAAACAGATCCCCGGAAAATATGTCCACAAAGTTTACTAATCAAATCCCGTATTCAATATACAGTTATTCATTCATTAATAAATAAGTACTGAAAATTTCGTTTAAATCGGATTTTTGCCAAATATTTTAAAACAAGATATGTTGTTCGTATTGAGTATAGTTTCGCTACTTGGTTTTCGTTCTTTCTGACTTCTCTCTAACCGTCTTTATGTGCTCCATTGTAAATTCTGCTTCAACGGATCTCTTTCAATGGCTCGATAAAGACAATGCCGCCTGACTTATTTCATTCGAACTGGGCATGTGCTTCTCGATATTAGTTAAAAACAAAACCATTACCTAGTAAGATAGGTTACTCGTTCCATCGTTTATGGCATCGTTTGTGGTAAAAAGTAATATGACAAAAAAAAATTCTGAAGTTCAGTTAAAACGGCATAACTTATTCAATATATACTTTTTAAAATTATTTAAAGCTCAATTAGTAGATTTTGGCTCATTAGTAGAAAGAATCGTTGAGTAAAAACTAAAAGTGATTAACAATTGCTACATTGGAAAATGAAAATAAGCAAATATTATTTTTTCTAAATTTGATCTTTAAATTATTTTTAAATTTCCTAAAATGTAAAAGAGGCTTGACCTTTTTATATAACTGTTATTGACATATGTGGCTGGATTAATTTAAATAAAACAAATTTCGTTTTCTGAAAAGAAAATAAACTTGATGAAATGCTGCTCTAAATTCGTCAATGGCGCTGTGAACAGAAATGACAATAAATTATTGCGTTGTGGAGAGAAATGTCAAAAATTGAACTCATGATATCGATTTTTTACTTTATGCGTAACAATTTACTAAAATATTTGGTGCGTCCTGCTTGATTCAGATTCAGAATAATTGAATTAGAATCTTCTTGGATCAAACATCGATTCATTTGAACGATATTCACATTCATTGATCCTTATTTTGATTCTAACTGGATGGAGGTTTTATCCCATCCTCTACCATCATCATTTCCATAAACATTTTTATCTGCCCGATTTGTGGTTTCGGCTGTTGTTTGAGTTTCTCAAGTGTTAATGGAGAAGCATTAATAACGATTTTTATTTGAAGGCTTTCGAGGAAAATTAGATAAAAATTCACGATAAAGAATTGATTTTTCTTTTCCATATCTTTCTCACTTTGAAATTTATTAATTGATAAATCGGACCCACTTTTCCTATGTCAAATTATCTTTCATTTTCTTTCACAGAATTTAATTTCTTGTCCGTTAATTTTACGACGCATTAACCCTTGTAGAGGTTATTTAACTTCGAATTTTGAAAGGGGCACCAAATGAAGATTGAATTTACTATTAAATTATAATGGTCAACTAGACCTACCTTGTTAACTATGACATAGTAGCCAGATGCAATTTTCTGTTTGGAATAACATTTTCTAGTTTTTCTCGAGTTTTGTTTTAATAAAACTGAAATATTTGTGCTGAATACACGAAAACTGTTTCTGTACAAATCCCTCATCGGTTAACGAAGAGCAAAATTTATGATTAAATATTTTCTTCTCGTATGTTTTTCTCTTTATTTAAATAAAGTACAAATAAAAGATAAACCTGGTTATCATCTGGTGAGAAGAAGTTTTTCTCAGGTGAAGCGGCTTTATGGTTGGTTGTTATACACACTTTGTATACTTATATCTGTTGCTAGCTTTCTTTTTAACTGCTTTCTTTTATCTCGGAAAGGAAATCCACTGGGGTCTCCTCATCCTTTCCATTAAAATCATTCTGTTATATGTCATTAATACTTCAGTATGTGTTAACGCACATCTTTGCCTACTCATTCGCCGAGTTATCAATAAAATAGATTAAGCAAAAAATAAAGGCATTCTACGCCCTATCCGTGATCATACATCAAAGAGATATAGAAAATGATTCAAAGAGATAGAAAGAACTTATTAAATGCCCTCCCTTAGCGAAAACATCTCGTCTGATATTTTTCTCTGTTTGCACAGGAGGGAATCTTTTCATCTTGAGCTTTTTCAGTATTACAAGTTTTGGTTATGAGCATCACCAACAGAGCACTTTGTATGGCACTTTAAAAAGAGTTTTCGTCTCAATGGTTTATCATCACTGCTTGATGTATATTCATAAATAAAGCAAACACTTAACAGATACCAAACTCTACAAAAATCAAGATTTCATTTCTTATTCATTAAGTCAATAACATTTTAAATGATTTCAATGATAAAAGCTGAAAAGAGATTATGTTTCTTTCTTTGAAAATAGATTGATTTCCCTTACAATTTTTCGTATCAGTAATACACAATTTCTTGAAGATATTCTAATTAAAAACCTTCAAATTTCGCTTTCTTTGCGTAAGAAAACGCCTGTGTGTTTGAAAATACAAAAATTGAGTTGGTCATGGTAAAATATAATTGCATGTCTTATTGTAGATCTTTTGAGTGTAACAACAAATTGCAGTTTGCATTGTATTTTCAATAAATTAGAAAGCACTGAGAGAAATATATCATAATCTGAGAAACAAGTAGTTTTCGTGAAATGAGACAAAACATTTTTTAAAAAAGTAACGATTTTATATTTCCGACTTATTTGATGGTAGCATTGATCTAAAGGTCAAATTCTTTTTTTGAAAGCAGATGAAGTTGTAATTATATTTGGCACATAAAGAAGAAAGAAAATAAATAGTCTAGTATTTCAAGAGAAACATAAATAAGGTTTTTAATCAATAGAAGAAATAATCCAGTTCAGTAATGATAACAAAATCGAAAGAAAAATACCTTTTTGGTGCATTCATGCAAGTAAGAAGAAAAATAAAACAGATTTATTAAAGGATAGTATTATTGGTTTTCATTTTTCTACTTAAGACGAAGCCTTAGTGAGTGGAGGTTAACTAATTTTAACTTATTTTTGTGGTGTACTAAATAGAAAAGGAAGAAAGGAATAATGATTAACAAAAATAAAACAAAAGTAAACCATAAATAAAATAAGAGACGAAGGAAATTAAATAGAAAGACAACAAAACATTATTTACTAAACTGATATACTATAGGATACAAATCCTATATCATTCCAACAAATAACTGAAAAACACAAAGTAGATTTGCACACCCGCAAAATCGGATCAAAACAACTAAAAACAGATTTCGCAATAATGTGTGAAATTAATTTTCTGACCAATGAAAGGAGGCGATTTTCTAAACTAAAAAAAAAAGATAACGATCCAGTGTGAAAAAAAAGTCAGCTATAAATAGAGAGACTCAAGTCAATCACCAGTCAGAAGGGCGCAGAGATCATAGAGGACAGAAGACTGACAGTCAGGTCCGTCACTGACTCAACCAGACACTAAGAGCAGAAAGTGGGGTAGGAAAGGAAAACAACAACAACAACAAATTTACAACTGACTCCAAAACAATTCAACCCGATAAGTACATTTTCCTGTTATCTTTTATTTCTCATTCACACTCTCTTTTTCAACTTAAATTGATCGCCCCTTTTTCCTTTCCACCTACTCGGCGGATACACAAAAACAAAAGAAATAGACATTACTCTACTACTCTGTTGAAAGACAGCGAACACAGACATTTTTTGTTCAAATCACATTTGCATAAACGAACTAAAGCATTAATCTTTTTTACTCTATTCACAAGATATAAAAATATACAAATTTGTTTATTCTGCATGAATGACATTAAATATACAATGTTCTATTTTCTACAAACGTTCCTTATCTTGTCTTTTCTTGAAATTTGCGTTGTATTTTGTGAGCAGGGTATCCTGTATTAAATTCTCCTTTTAATCCGGGTACGCTGTACCCCACAATACAAACAATATATATATATATAATAAGACTAATTGTGGGGGATAATAAAAGCAATAGAGATAAAAACAAAACAAAACTGGTATAAAGCTGAATGTGGTCGGCAATGTTAGGCATCGAGATATGCCGAATACCAAACATCTAAAATTTAAAATTAAGCTTAAGCGTTTATGTATCAATGTAGAATTATAACCCTCGTTTGTTATATTTTGTTCCCTCCCCTATATAGGTGTCATTCAATCGATAAAAAAATATGATTTATTCTGAAGAAGTAATTTTGAAGGCCTAAACGTGTAACATAGGATATTTCCGTTTTGTCATTCGGTTAACCATTAAAAAAAATTTTCCAACTTTTTACAAGATCATTTTTACAAAACGCATATATTTCTTTATATACATAATGGTATTTATCACATATACAAGTACATCTGTTAACTCCTAAAATTATGATGTATTAATTTAGGATAATATGCTTTACTATTCGAACTTGAATTTTTGTTTGTAATACTCACAGCGTTTCTTTTTTTGTACGTTCCGACATTCTTCAAATATCTGTCTTTGTGCTTGATAACATTGTTGACATTTTAAAATAACCATTTATTCTATCCACGGTGATAGATAAAGTAATAAGAATGGCGAAGGGTTCGGGTTGGAGATTTAGATAATCTCGAAGGTGTTTCACAGGTTTTCGAATGCTGGCCTTCTACATAAACTCAAACTCTGGACGAACATTTGGCTCCATCGTTCTTAGCAAATCGTCTAATAAAGGTCGTGTTGAACGGAAACGGTTCTAGACCATTTCACAATAATGCAGGGCTCCCTTAGGGTGCTAGCCTACATTATTTCTTATCTGTCATTAATTCCCAACTAGGTATTTATGTAAGATGACACAACTATTTACTCCTGTCTTACTAGCAAGGTTCGACAAAGTAAAACTGGCAACTTGCTCGCGAAAAAAAACCTCCAATCTGATTAATTGGGACAAGGAATGTTTTGTAAATTTTAACACACCCAAAACAAAGCTGCTTTCATTTAATCACCATAGAGAACCTTTTCTGTCTGACATCAATGTGGCTGATGCTAACCTCCGGGAGAGCAAATCTTTACACTTTCTTGGGCTCACGTATTCCACTGACATGAAATGGAATAATTATATTGAATCAATTTCTAGATCTACTACTAGGAAAGTTGGTTCGCTATGTCGTACCAGGCAATTTTTCTCGTTGTCAGAATCCATCCTGTACATTTACAAACCTACCCTTCGTCTGTGCATTGAATATTGCTGCCATATCTGGTCTGGTGCGCTTATTATATATCTCGAGATTTTTGACAAAATTCAAAGAAGGGTCTCTAATGAAATCGATCCTGACTGGGCATTTCTACTTCAGTCACTTTCTCAACGACGTGATCAGGCTTCCATCTGTCTTTTCATGGCAATTATTCTGATGAGCTTTCCTTCTTGGTACCTCGACTTTTAGTGATTTGCTACATTGGCAACTGTTGAACTAGCTAGATGTAGGGAGAGCTTGAAAGAAAGGTTTATTCTCTTATTTACATTTCCTCCAATATGGATATTATTATGGTATGACAACACTACTTCACGGATGGAACAGAGTAGCTGAAAGGAAAAGGAATGACCAACATGCTTTGTTCTCAGGGATACCTTTATACCATTAAGATATACACAAATATATATATATATATATATATATATATATATATATATTTACAAGTGTCCCGCGCAGAGAAAAATATAATATATATCTACATAGCAAGCGGAGTGAAATCAGAACTTTTTGATAGGGTCTTAATATGGAGATACTTCTGTGTTTCTGGAGAGGCCATGTTTAGGACTCCAATCTGTAATGTCCCATACGAGAGCGTATTCCACAAACAGGAAAAGGCGAGTTTGAGGTTTGTTTTTTTTTTTGGTGGGAAGACATATTCCTAAAGGGAAACGGCACCACGGTACTTGTAAGCTGCTGGGAGAGCTAGATCACGAGCCAAATAAACAACCGTTTCGTTTGAAAAAATTCTAAAACTGACTGAGTGACTGACCACTTTCATCACTGTATGATGTGACGTCACTAAGCAGCCTTCATGTGACCCACGTGACTTATGTCGACCAAAGGGAGATAATCGACTTTTGTATCCTTACATAAACACAATTTCTATTGTAATAGTTTCTTTTCTTGTACTTCCCGCCTTGCGTCTGTTTTCTTGCTTTTCTGTCATCTACAATCTTACAAATTTAAATGTAACACTAATCACAATATTCTGTTTTCCCGAAACAAGCATCAAATCTTGACCAAATAGTATTCAACAGTGACATTTCACATTCCTTAAGTCTCACACAAAGTAACTGGTTATAAAGCTTCTATTTTCTGATAACCCAGTTGCTCACACTGATTTAATCCTGTTGTATGTGACATTCAGTTTTACAAGGTTACAAAGGACTTTGTGCTTAAAATCAGCCTGAAGAAGATTGCAATATTCCATCAGCCTGCTGTCCAAGAAGAATATTATCTATCCGTAATTTCCAATAGCCAAAAAGAACTGAAAACAATCTACTTACTTAGGGTGTGTTATATCTTCTGAGAATAAAAATTGACAAAGAAGTAGACAACAGATTAGCCAAGGCAAATAAAAAAAAATAGCAGACTGTTTGAACATATCTGGAGAAATTAAGCCTTAGAAAAGACACAAAAGTCTAAAATATCATGTTGAATATATGTTATATAGTGTTGAATCATTGATCATTTACTGAACATTTCCATCAGTGTGCAGTAGAGTAACTTCATTACTAATGACAAAATCATTAAGATTTCAAATTCACATAAAACATAGAGGATGGATATACTCCACAAGATAGACCAAATGGAACTGTTAATGTTCCCTTGTGTATACTTCAGGGAGCTGTCCATAGATCACCGAAAGGGATAAGTGTCACAGAATAAGTAGAAGACATTCTTCTCCTGTGACATTAACTATTGTCACTGGACAACACAAGCTACTGACAGAAAAAAAAAACATAGGAAGTATTCTATACTACTTAACCATTTTGAAGAGACACAACAAGAAAATCCATGTCATAGTAAAGATTTATTTTCTCAAGCCTCTCATTGCTGTTGCTGCTACTGCTGTTGCAGCTGTCTTTTATCATCCTCATCAGCCATCAGTGAGCCTGTACCAGAAATGAGAAGCCTTCTTAAAATTTCATTCACGGATCCCAAAGCCAGCAACTAAAGATGCTTTCATCCTCTCATAAACTAATATGTGATAGATTATCTCATAAGCACTATTTAAAGTCTAAGTGTTGATGAATTTCTTGAGGAATTATATTACTTTAAGTTTCCACTTTTTATATCATCAGTCACTTTCTCAAGTGGTTAAAATAAAAAAAGCAATAATAAAAAGATTTACTGCTGCATTTAATACTGTAATTACTATAAACATTAAAATCCATGAGTTGTTAAAATACTTTGAGAGGAATATTTTTATGATTACAAAATCATCAACAATTGCATCACTTTTCAAAATCTTTACCAGATTCAAAAGCTTTACCAGATTCAAAAGCTTTACATGGTAGTACAATCCGACTTGTGTCATGCAGTACATATAGTTTTGTTGCGTTACTAGTGTCTAGCTTTTGCTTGCATGCAAACAAGATTGCAACTAAAACAACAGTAATTATATCAAAAAGTTGGTTATGTTTTAATATAGATATCTAACTGAGAATAACTAGACAAGCAATGTAGAATCTTAATGAGAGAGGCAATCCTTAATATCAAATTATCATTATCTGGTGCCAAATGCTTTCTAGATATAAACAAAATATGGGCTTGTCTTTCAGAAGAACTCATTAGAAACAATCATCAGATGTAATAAAACTGTCTGGAAGAATCCTTTAGAAATTCCAAAAGATTTATGACAGCACTCAAACTGACAAATATCTACTGAGCTGACCCCACAGCTTGGTAATTTCGTTAAGCTAACTCTAGATATAAATAATTATTATCCCACAAAATAAATTTTAATTCAGATTAGATGAAGAAAGTTTATTATGCTAAAAATTGTATTCACTGATTTAGGTAATAATTGGAATATTATCTGTTAACATAATCTTAAAATATCACAAGTAATAAGAACAGAAATGCTAATAAAATCAACAACAAACTGTGATTGTTAATCAAATATTGTTTTCTGAGAAACATGGTTTTCAAAGTTTCTACATTTGCAAAATTTATATGTATACGTGTGTGCATATATATATATATATATATATATATATATATATGTGTGTGTGTGTATGTGTGTATATATATATATATATATATATATATATATATATATCTCTATATATATATGTGCATAAAATAATTAAATAATTTTAATTAATAATTAAATAATTTTAACAATATTTGGTTAACAATAATATGTGACGTGTTTTTGCTAATATTTATATAATATTATGAATAACCATTAAAAAAATTAAGAAATTAGCCAATAAGATTTGTTCATATTACAAACACACACACACACGTGTGTGTTTGTGTGTGCGCGCGCATTACTTTGAAAACAATGCTTTTCCAGCATTCATCAAAATGAAATATAAAAAAATATCTAAATATCTAAATATATTCACAAAATCAACAGCTCCTCTTAAATTCTATTGATGACATATACATGCAAAAATGAATTTAGTCTAGTAACCTCCAACTCTCTCCTCTCTCTCTCTCTCTCTCTCTCTCTCTCACACACACACACACACACACACACACAAACACACACGGGCACAAACTTTCTTTTTATGTCCCATGTCCTTTCAGGATGTAGGCGATCATGGCTCTCCACCTCCCTTGCAGCTTTCAACAAGTTCCTTCTCGCTGCTTCCTCCCCCAGACCACGTTATGTCATCCACTTGCTTAAGCCCGCCAGGTATGTCACACATTGTTTCCCCTTGTCTCCCTTTCCCTCTATTCGACCCGTGCGTATCAGATTCTCCAGGCCCTCCTTCCCCGTTATGTGTCCCAGAAACTTCAGCTGCCTCTTCCTGATATTAAGTATAAGCCTCCTCATTGTTTTTTAACCTCTCTAAAACCTCATCATTACTCACACGCTCAGTTCATAATATCCTTAGTATCCTTCTGTAGAACCACATCTCTGTCGCCTCGAGTCTCTTCTTCATTTTGAGGTAATTGTCCAACATTCGCTGCCGTAAAGAAGGAGAGATGTCACGTAACAGCTTAGTATTCTTTTCTTTGTTGCCAAAGAAATCCTCCTGTCTCGCAATACTCTGCCCAGCTTTTGGTAGGTGTCCTTGGCCATCCCAATACGCCTACGGATCTCAGTGTCGCACTTACCGTCATCTGTCAAGATGCTTCCCAGGTATTTAAACTTCAGCGTCTGCTTGATTCTGGTGTTCCCGACCAGCAAATCGCATTTCGGGCTCATCCTCTTACCATGTATTCTGTCTTCTTTTACTTTATCCTTAGTCCTTACTTCTCACTCTCTGTTGCTACCTTCTGTAGGAAATTTTCTAATTTCTTTTCCGTGTTTGCTATCAGTATTGTGTCATCTGCATATCTTATGTTGTTAAGATTGTGGCCGCCAATGCTAAATCCCGGTAGCTTCCATCCCCCATCTTGAAACTAACAATATAAGCAGATAAGTGGCCTTACAATGATTATGTACTAAATTTCTTTATTTTTTTAACAAATTTGATAAAGGTTTCATAAAATGTATGCATGAAAGGCTGTATGTTGTATAAAATGTACTCTACAGTTCAAAAGTTTGAAGGAACAAGTAATTAGCATTGGATGAGCCTGGCGGAATGGTGAAATAAATGAAAAAGATATCTCAGAATCATTAAAAGAAGAATGGAATCAATTATCAAACTTATACTCTGAGAAACTTTTGCAACAAATGCCAAAAATTTGTGCTGCAGTAATCAAGGCTAGAAGAGAATATTTTGACGAGAGCAAAATTTAATTATAAAATGCTTTTTTTTCTTTTTGTCATAATAAAATTTCTAATAAAAAATCATGATTCACTTTTCTGTATAATAATTTTCTCTTAATTAAAGTATAAAAAACTACATTTGGGACCAATTTAAAAAGTTGCCAAAACTCAAACTTTTGAACTGTAGTGTATGCGTGTAAGTGTGTGCGTATGTTGTACAAAGTGTATGCGTTTAAGTTTGCTTTCGTTTGTTTTGTTTTACGGCATATCAACCTCAATGGGTTATTTAATGCCGACAAAATTTTTTACAATAGATTCGTATGAATAAAATATATATTTTTTGTAAGGAAAGAGTTTGTAGATCCGGTTTCATTCATATACTTCTGTTCTAAAAGCCCCGAGTACTAATCTGAGGCTTTTATGATAAGTTGCGTTGAGAATTTTTACGTACGACTTTCTGGCCGCCCCATATATGAAACTAGCGTAATCTAGTTTGGAGTGAAGTAGTGATCTGTATAACTTAATGTTATAAATTAATGCTAGTCGATTTGCTCCACAATTCAGTAGACGCAGAAGTTGTACGGCTTTGCTAAATTTTGTTTTCAAATATTTTAGATGGGGAATGAATGTTAATTTTTTTTTTTATCAAAGATAATGCTGAGAAACTTGTGTTGTTCCACGACTGGGATTTCTGCTCTTTCTAATTTTAAACAGGAGTCGTTGTGCAATTTTCTTAATTTTCGTTTTCGTTTTGAACCCATTTTCAGTGGCCCATTTGTATATCTTATTGAGACATTGTTGGAGTTGTCTTTCAATATGTCGAGATCTGTACATAATAAGAAAATCATCAACATATACAGAGACTCTCAACTCCTGTGCTTAGGGTTTTAGCTATGGAGTTAATTTGTACGCAAAATAGCGTCACCGAAAGAATTCTTTGTGGAAGCCCTTATTCTTGATCTTTCGGTTCCGATAACGTACTTCCTATACAGACTTGAAACCTTTGGTCTTTCAAGAAATTCCCTATGAATTGAATCAATCTTCAGAAGAAGAACATAGACACAGTTCATGCAGACACAGTTCATGTAGATCTTTCAAGATACCAAATATCCATGTTGTATCGTACGCATTTTCTAGGTAAAAAAATACCTCCATAAGATGTTTTTTCTTAATGAAGGTTTCCCTTACAAAGGTTACGAGGCGTACTAAGTGTTCCATGGTACTTCTTTTTTTCCTAACTTAAATTGTAACAAATTATAGGTTGAAGGCTATTTGTTGAAATTTCTCAAAGATCTTTTTCGAATCCTGATAGCTTCCTTACTCTCATCATTGAACCAAGGTCTGTTACGTCTTTTTTGTACTAAACTTTTTGGAATGGATTCCTTTGCTATAGATATGAGGATTTACGTAAACTGTTCTATGTCCTTGATGCATTTATCTTCAGTTTGTTCATAAGAACATTGGTTTTTAAATTCGTCCCGGTTCGCTCCGCCTAATTTCCAAAATTTTGCAGAACAATTAGCAAGTGATCACTACTGCATGTGTCAACCAGAATCTTCCAAGAGAAATCCATATAGATTGATGGATCACATATGGATCACATATGGATAAATCTATTGCAGAGTAGTTGCCAGTAAAAGGATTTATGAAAGTCGGAATTTTCTCGTTATAAATAAATAAATCATTGTTGCTTATAATAGTTTCTAAAATTCTTCCCATTTGGTTTACGTGTTCATTAGGTGGGATATATACCTAGTAAATGTTTATTGTCCGATGTAGGGTCACTTTAACAGTAGTCGCCTGTAAAGTAGTTGTCAAATTTCTTTTACTTTGGAAGTACATAATTCCTAACTAGGATAGATGTACCAACAAATGTACAAAGCCGAGTGTCATGCGTGTGGTTGTATGGCTGGTATTCTTTTAGATTCATTTTGTCACCTTGCTTAAGGAATATTCCCTGAAGGCAAACAACTGCCGGTGACAGGTCTGTTATTAACAGACCTGTCACCAGCAGTTACACGGTAGTTCCATTGAATTATCTTATGCGTGAGTGCTTAAATGTTTTTGGCCTTTAGCTTATGTGCTTTTGATTTCTTTTTCCTAGGTTTTCATTTTGGAGGTCTTTCCATTTGATGGTTCTGGCTTTCCACCTCAAGCTTTTCTTGTTCGTCAATTTGGTTTTGTGTAGGAATTTGGTTGTTGTGGATTTCCGGCTTTTTGGTTGATTCTGTTCTTTTGGGGGATAAGCTTTTCAGTCTGTCTTTCCTGGGTTTTGGCGGACGGATACGAGATTGCTGTGTCCTTTGTTTAGTAGGAGATTTGGTATTTTGGGTAGGAGTAGTTTGTGTTTGAGCTGTCGTTTTGCTATTTGTTTTTGTTTATTTATTATTTCAGATTTTTCATTGTCTTTCTTTCAGCCTGCAACATTTACTTGGAATATAAACCTTTTAAGTAAGTATGAAATTGGTCCAATCCTTTAGTCCCAAGTGTACGAGCTTCTGAATGAGGGCTCTGTATTTGTCAGGCTGACTGATATTATATGTGGTCTTATTTTCTGCTATTTTTTGAGTATGAAGGGTCTTTCATATAACCTTCTACTACTTGCCTTGCTTCTAAAAATGAAATGTTTCTTTTATATTTTACTTCAACAATTTCCCTTTCCTTTTTCCAGAAATCGCATATTCTTGAGTATGCTGGATGGCTTTTCTGGCAATTAGCACTTCTTATTTCATCATGGCATTCTTCCTCGGAATGGTCTGAATCCTTTTGGCCACATTTTCCACAGGTTGAGCGATTCCTGCAGCTATCCTTTGATGTCCAAATTTTTGACACCTAAATCATCTTAGTGGAGCATATTATACACTATTTTTTCGGTGGGGAAATTCCAGGTATTCCAAAAGTAAGGCTATATGTGTCAGTTATAATTGTTTCCCTCTTTCTTTTAATTGAGATTCTGTGGTAATCGCTGACCCCTTGGCTTCCTAAGGCAGACGTAATTTCCTCAGGTGTGGCCAGAGACAACTCTTTACTTCTAATGACTCCCTTCGAAGTATTCAGTCTTGCCTGCGGGAAGGTTTTAATTTTGATATTATGAAAGATGATCTTTATTATATTTTCTGCGTGTTTCCTATGTTCCACCTCAACCAGCAAACTGCCATCTCTCAACTTTCTAACTATTTTAGGATTAATCTTACTGAATAGTACCTTTTCAATCCAGAAAAGGAAAAACTTTGATTCTAGTCACGTGAGCACAAAAACTCTTGTAAATTACGTATTAATTTCTTTCAATCATTCATAATAAATAATAATTTATTCAATCAGTGATTGAAATATTTCTTTTGGGCTTTTTTTTATTCATAATTTTTGTGTATAAAGATTTACTGCTTGTGTTCCCACCTACTTGTGAGCTCGACTTTGGGACGTGTCAAGGGGGAAACCCAGTCGCCTTGATAGGTCATAGCTACACAAACCAGTATACTCGTATTCGATTGAGACTCTGAGCACAGTTACACTATTTGTTGCACTTCCCTAATAAGTGTACAAACTGGCGCATACACAACCATGTCTAGATCTCTTCGAACCGACTGGACCTCAGCCATCGCCTTCTAACGATTATAAATTGGATAGAGATGGTATTTTATCCGGGTGTACATTTTGTGGTATTTTATTCAGTTATAAAGTACTCCATGAATTGATATAGTTATAGGCGCTAGGGCTTGTCATGACCAGCCGATTGATCGGAACGGGCCTCTCTGATCGCCCGTCTAGTCCAAATAGGGGCCAAAGTGGTGTGTTGGGGATCAGAAGTAAGTAACCCTGAAGCCCTCAACCACCAGGATCCCGTCCCCCAAGATATTACGAGTCGCTACCCACAGCTAACAGGTGGCCTCATTGAGACCCGGGAGGGGGTTCTTAGCTCTCTGAAGAGGTGCAATCGGCGTATTCTGAAGCCCCAACCGACAAGACGGATGTGTTTAAGGATGTATGCGTGTAAGGTTGGGCGTATTTTGCATAAAGTGTATGCGTTTAAAGATGTGTGTATGTTACATCAATCGTATGCGTTTAGGGATCTAAACGCATACTATTGCATAAAGCGCATGCCTGTAAGGGTGTGTTTATGCTACATCAAGAGTATGCGTTATAAGGATGTGTGTATGCTGTATAAAATATGTGCGTTTCAGGATGTCAATATGTTGCATCAAGTGTATATGTTGAAAGATATGTATATTTTGCATAAAATATATGCGTGTAAGAATGAGCCTATACTGCATAAAGTGTATGCTTATAATGATGTGCAATTGCTTTCACTTGTATGTGTGCGCACACACACATACACACACACATATGTGAATAATGTAAATAACAAAATTTGCCCTTTATAAGGATAGTTTAATAATGGTTTTAGCCATGAAATCTAATATATATATATATATATATATATATATATATATATATATATATATATATATATATATATGTCTAAATGACACGTTTTGCTGAATGTCTATTGGTTTTGGCTTCTTCAGGTCAGAATGAAAGACAAAACTGTGTGTATGGAGTATGTGTTAGGATTTTGGAGATAAGAGTGGCCATAAATTAAATTACCTTATCAGAATCACTGTTCGTTAGATATACACCGGCATCCCTCGATTAATGCGCGTTCGATTAATGCATTTACGATTATCGCGCTAAAATTTTTATATATCACAATCCGATTAGTGCATGCATAATACTCGATTAGTATGGTAAAACATTTTCAGTTTAACCTTAGTAATTGAAAATTGATGTTCTTTATAGTTACTACAAAATACAACAAATGGCAGTCACAATTTTACATTCAGGAATATTGAAGATGCAGGGAGATTAAAATTTAACTTTTGTCTTCCAATGTATGTAGATGCATAATCTAGCTGACCTCATCCAGTTTTCTACTGCTTTGTTTTATTGTTATTGTTTTTAAATATCCCATATTTTATTGTAATTTATTTATCTCCCCAACATATATAAAAATTCATAAATAAAACCATTAATAAACTGAAGAAGTTTTTTCAAAGGAAAAAACACATAAATACAGAAGTAGGATATTTTTTCTCACTTTCTTATTTCAATCATCCGCTATTAGTCTGATATATAGATTTGTATAGCAGCACGCGCGTGTGTGTGTGTATCATATCTTACAAATAAAGTTTGTCACTGAACTGATTGATTCTATATTTTTTGTTTATCTGTATACTAAGTTTGATGCAATTAGTTTATACACTAGTTGGGATGCACTTATTATGGGTATTAGGTTAATTTTTTTCTCTTTTTGTGCATGTGTATGTGTTTGTATGTATGTATGTTTGTGCACGTGTGTGCATCTATGTATGTATGTATATAAATAATCAATGGATTAATTTTAATATGACATTTTTTATTACTTTAAATGTTATTATACTGGATACTTATATTTTAAATAAACCCCTCCTTTGTATTTTTACTTTAAATGGTGCATAATATGTCTATCAGTTGGTGTATTCAAGAAATTTTGATAAAATAAATGTTCTCTCTGGCAGGAATCAAACTTGTATCCCATTTCGTAAGAGAAACCACTATTTTGATTCAGTGTACTTGGAGTGTCACCATTCTGTAAGGTTCTGTTTTCATTTTTAAGTTCCTCACTAAGATATTTTTCTTTAACACCTATTAAGTTTATCTATATATGTATATGACAATGTAGTTGAAACAGAGAAAATTATTTTTCTTCTTTGGACAAAGGAAAATCCATGGAAAGATTTACTTTTTTAATATTTTCTTCATAATTAATTTCGTGTTTTTTTTTCACAAAATTTATAAAGTTTAGAAAACTGGATTTTATAAGGTTGATTGTTTTAAGTGGAGCATAAGATCTTTAATACTTTTGATGCAATGAAGACTAAAATAATTTTAATTAATTTAAAAAAATGTAAAATACTGGTTATTTTTGCAGGGTTGTGGGAATTATAGCTATGACTTGTGTTTTTCTTAGAATTTTTAAAATTTATGAAATTAAAGATTTTATTTTAAAATATTTTGTAAAATACACTGTATTGAAGCAATCTAAAATTAATGCCCATTTTTATTTACTTATAAAATTAATTTTATTTTATAACTGTGACTAAATGTACAATTTTCATTTTATAATTTGCTCTAAGAATTAAAGGAGAGAAAATACATGCAGAAACAATAATAAAATAAAATTTATTTGTTAGCATGTAAAATTTCATTTTTTTATCCAAAAATTACTCACATTACCTGTGGGAAAGTTCAATATCTTGCCTAGCCTAATACCTTAATAATATAATATAAAATGTAAATGTATGGGGATGTCTTATATGCCATCTGGTAATTGAGATGTTAAGGAAAACAAAATTAAAATATATGTGAAAATGTTAGCAATAAATATGAAATAATAAATATGAACAAGAAAGTCTGATCAAATCTGACAGGTTTATTAATTTTCTTAGTTTATCCAAATTGCTGAAAAGATTGCATAAAAATGTATGAATTGGTTAATTCTAATCTAATGAATTGCATGAGGGGATTCTATAATGGACAATATTAAAAACAGGAAAATATCAAAAATAAAAGTAATTCATGTGTCAATGACACATGAATTACTAATTGCTAAAGAAATGATTTTTTTAAAACATCAAGATAAAAATCATCCACATGAAAAAAAAAATGTAAAAGGATATTGAAATCTCTTCCATCAGAATGATATTTCTTAAAAAGGGTAATTGTACCTTTTTTTGGTGAAGTCTTTCATGAATGAAATATATATAAGTTAATGGTCAGTGTTCATTTGACCAGGAAACAGCAGTATCAAAAAGTGCTCTATACACATATATACATAAAATATGCACATATAAAAAGATAAAAATTTAACATGTAGAGCTTTGCTTTTAGTATAGAAAATTAGATGATCAGCCAATTACACTACCTTTGTTTCAACCTTTCAGTATTTTCATACGATTTCAGACCAAAATCGCCTGAAGATACCAAAAATACCAAGGTAGCAGAATCGGCTGATCTCCTAATTTCTATACTATTGCTACACACACACATATATATATATATATATATATATATATATATATATATATGTATGTGTGTGCGTGTGTGTATATGTGTGTGTATATATATATGTGTGTGTGTATATATATATGTATGTATGCATGTATGTGCATGTGTGTATCATATCTTGCAAATAAAGTTTGTCACTGAACTCTGTGTGCATGTGTGTGTGTGCATATCTTACAAATAAAGTATATGTGGTTTCCCCAGTATTATGGAAATGCAAGTTTGAACCCTGCCCTCAAATAACAAGGTCACATCAATTACACTGTTTAAAATCAGGGATATCTGTTCAAACATATGTATCCACTAAATATGAATAATAATATATAGATTTTAATAAAAATAAATAAAAAATAATAAATTAAATTTTGCATTTTCCTCTTTAGGTTAATTATCAATAATCCTCATAATAATTTTGATTAAAATTGTAATTTTTAAAATTTTTACCAACCAAACAATCAAGTCAAAAAACTGCTGATTACTTTAAATCTAACTAAAATAATAACTCAATAATTAAGGAATTCACATCATCATTTGTACAGTCAGTTGTGCTTTCTACGTTTCTATTTGGCAGCAATTGGACATGCAAGAAAGTCAATGATATTCATGAAAGCAAAAATCTCATTTATTTCTTGAGACTAAACAAGAAAGTAACAAAGGAAGAGCTCAACAGAGGCAGAAAAACATTTTTCTATTCAGAAATAACAGAATGAAGGCAACTATTGATCACACATGACAATCTTGTTACATATTTAATTAACTTCAACTTTTGAACTGACAAGTTCAGGTCAAAAATTTAATCTATTTTCAGGAGGTAACAAGAAGCAATTTATAAAGTGTTGACTCTTGTAGACTGTGATATTGATGAGTGAGTCTTGAACTAAGACACAACATAAAATAAATATGATGCTTCAATTGAAAGCATCAGGCAAAAGCAGGAAAATGTCTTGAGGGGAGAGGCGAAAGGGTACAAAAAATAGGTGTCTTATTATTGTCTTCTGAATAGTTAAGATTAGAAAGTAGGTAATTTAACATATATGAACAAGCGTTAGAATATATATATATATATATATATATATATATATATATATATATATATATTCTAACATTTGTTCATATATATATATTCTAACATTTGTTCATATATATATATATATATATACATATATATGAAAAAATGTTAGATTATATATATATATATATATATATATATATATATATATATATATATAATCATTAAAAATATAAACCAAGTCATATTTACACAAAATAAAGCCCCACAAAACTGGAGTCCCACTAAGACCAATAATCTCACAAATCCCTACACCAATTTACAACAGTTCAAAAATAATCAATAAAACCATTTAACCATATCTACTCTCAATGCAGCATACAATATGCATATACCTTCATTCAAATTATCAAAAAGCAATATATATATATATATATATGAATATATATATATCCATATATATATATATATATATATATATATATATATATATATATTAAGGCATTAAAAACTAGAAATTTTGTATTGTAGGCCATGATAAGTTTAAAATAAAACACACCAGTCGACCGGTTTCGTCCCCTCTCGTCAGAACTGTTAACGGGGAAAGATTATGAGGAAAAGAAAAAAGTCTGTCATGGATGACATGAATGAATGGACAAGGGAAGGAAGAAAAAAAATTATACCAACCAAGCTGCTAGAAGCGCAGAACAGCAAGTCCAAGCAAACAATTTCTTTGTTTGCAAAGAGCAGGCTGCCTGGACCTGATGTAAAGTGACTCCAACACCTTAAGATGGAAAAGTGAGTGCGAACTGGCCAAAACGGAAAACCAGTTTACACTGAAATCCATCGCACAAGTTGGATTCTTTATAAAATGATCCGCAATCGAAGACCCATACGTGTTACGAATGGTATCGCCCAAAGAAAATTTTTTATTCAGTATTATAGCAGGTACATGTTGTTTAATTCTAACGTCCAACCGCTGTGTCGTTCTACCTATGTAGTCGCATCCACAACTACATTTGAAATAGTAAATAACAGAGTTAATATGGTGGGGGGGTAGAACATCTTTACACATAGATGAAAGTACGGACTTAGTTTGAATGACAACACGAACGTTCGCTGCAAAATAACACTCACGTGAACTACATGAAATACGCTTGGCGAAGGATTCACAAAACCTACCCAACCACGGTAAACGAAGATAGACCGGACATTTATCCACTGAAGCAGGTTTGATTTTGTTGAACCTGGCAGTCTCATCTCGAATAACCGATTGAACAATGTTCAACGGATAACCATTGTTCACAAAGATCTCAGTTAAACGACTGATTTCATGTTTCAAGGTGTCATCCGAACAGATCATTAACGCCCTATGTGTCAGGGTCCTAATCAAATTTATCTTTTGTCGTTTAGGACAAAAGGAGTCCCATCGAGTATATAGACCTGTAAAAGTAGACTTCCTGTACACAGAGGTAATGAACAAGGAAGGAGTTCTTTGAACAAGAAAATCTAAAAAGGGCAATGTACCATTGACCTCCTTATCTACTAATAAATTTAAGGGCAGGATGAACACCATTGAGTAGGAAAAAAATTGATCCACTTCGATTCATGGCTGAACACACAAAAAGTGTCATCCACATACCGAAAAGTAAACCTTGGGTCGGGCAGAACTTAACAACTTAAATTATATATATATATATATATATATATATATATATATATATATATATATATATTTGAATAAAAACAGACCACGTTAAGATTCCATGTAATAAGCTATTTCACCATAAGCCCTTTAACAGGGTTCTGAATCATCAGACTTTACATCCAAAAAGCTGAAATGAAAAATGAAAAGAAATTCACACGTTTTTGACGGACCTCATCAAGTATACGTAAAATTAACGAAGTGAGGAAGTGAGGTGGAAGAGAGGATATGAGTGTGTCATATGTATCATTTCAATTTCCTATTTTTAACCCCAGTGTGTCGGTTAGATGTTGCTCAAATTTAACGCGTCTCGTCTCTAGATATAAGAACGACATTAAAGGAAGAAGCTACAACAACCCCAATCAATTACACGACAGGTTTCATTCAAATTCTTAGACGCTGTTAATTCGCGTTACTTTAACGTGCATATTTGGGAGGTTAAGGTTTGATAAATATCTAAATGTCTAAACAATCTACGAAGAAATTAATTTGAAATTCGGTGCAGTTTTGGGTATTTTCTATGAAACAGTCGATTGGAAAATTCATAGACAGTACATTGAAAGAGTAATCCATTTTATATTTAGTAATCTTTTTTATTCTACTAAAACTTTTATCTTATTGCTTGTTAGGTAGACATCTATTCGTTTGATTTTTGTTCATTAAGTAAACTCGTGATTGTTTTTTGATTTTTGTTCATTAAAATAAACTCATGATTGTTTTATGTACCTAATTATCAACAGTTATTCCATTTAAATAATTTTATCATCAATAATGGGGTAGTATATTTCAATCTAAATTAAAATACCAATTTAAACTTTACCTTCGTGCTATTTAAAACGCACTTCCAATTGGAGAATATTAGAGGAGAGATTAGGATGAGATGTCACTAGCAGAAAATTAGCTCCTTCTTTTACAATCTTTTATCTACACATGTCTTAAACCCCTATTTATCTCCACATACCTATATTTTCTTATATGCCTATGAGTTCCTATATACACCTGCACACACATTCACACGAAAAAAACATATGTATATTTCCATATTTACACATATACACCTGCAGAGAAACGCATATCCATATATCTCCATACATATCTCCATATACACTTATACTTACATATATACATATACACATAAGGACACCTGTATATCCATATACATCCATATACATACGCACATATACATTTACACACATATATATGTATACACATACACACACACATATATGCATACATACATACACACATACATACACACACATACATGCATATATATACGTAATATGCAGCATATCTACATACACACATATGCGTTAATTTGCACTTACACATATCTACACCCGTACATATCCCTATACTCATGTCCACCCGTGCACCCACTTATGCCTGCATTCTAACATATTTGGTTGGATAGATGTGAGTTTGTGACCCTGGGTTTCACGCTTTAGAGATCGTCAGACAAAGCGTGAAACCCAGGGTCACAAACTCACATCTATCCAACCAAATATATATATATATATATATATATATATATATATATATATATATATATATATATATATATATTTAAATAGGTTTGAAACGGTAAAAAGCGTATTAAGGCATTAAAAACTAGAAATTTTGTATTGTAGGCCATGAAAAGTTTAAAATAAAACACACCAGTCGACTGGTTTCGTCCCCTCTTCACTACTCTCTGCCAATATAAACCTTCCTTCTCAGAATGTATCACAAGTTTTCAATCAAGTTAAAGTTTGAGCAAAGAAACTAACAAACGTCTTTTAAAGTTATTTTATTTATATATTAGTTTTCTTCACTGAATGCTTTTTAATCAATTGGCACCAAGCAAGGCAATAGTACCACTAAGATTCAAGGAGTGAAAGAGAATGAAAAGACTTTAGAAATAAGCTTTTACTCCTGTTCAAAAGACCATGGAGGAGTGTGAACCGGACGATAGTCTAACTTATCTACTCCTATTGAGAAAAAATAAATAGTAAATAAAATTTCAGTGTTTAGTAGTATAGGGTTGAAGTAGATAGAAAAAAAATCAAACCAAAAGTAAGCTATACCTGCTTCGTATTTGACTAATTAAACCCCAAATCAGCCAATACTCGTTGAACAAAAGTACATTTTATTTTGAAAGACTTTTCAACAAAGAGAACCAGGCTGTGGTGACAGATGCGTTAATATGGATGATTTTAGCGTTTTTACTGACAATAAAAAGTCGTTCCAATCAATCTAAATTCAGCTTGAAATACAGAATAGACTTCCGCCAATTGGAAAAACTAAATTTAACACACCAGCTTGAAATCGAAACCAAATGGACAATTGTCTTGCATAAAAATCATCCTGTTTCTGAAAGCGTTTGGGTTCTTAAAACATGTCTACGTGTACCTCCAACTGTATCATACAAACCTAAAATATCAGAGCAGTTACACCTTGTTGACATTTCAATCTGTGGTAGCAATTTCCACCAGAAGTCACTTAGATTTTATTTCATTTATCTGTCCCATCGACAGCAGCACGGCATCCGTCGATGGAAGAACAGATGAAAATTTGCTCTTCATGCATGCTATTGCCGATTTCATTCGATTTTCGTTATGGGTATTTTTAAATGCTTTTCGACACAATCCCTACCACAACGCTTAAATATTTCATAGCTTGACAAAAAGTATATTTTAAATAGTTTATTAGTGGACACATCGACGAGATCAAATCTAAACCAGAATCTTTCAAGATTTTCAATTAACCTCTTTACATTTCGGTGGTACATCATCAGTTTTTACAATTGCTGGTGTTTGACTTTTTGAAAGTTCTGAAGTTATTAAACATTTCTCTTAAATTAAATCGGCTTTACGACCTATCAGTTTGAGACTTCGAAATTTTATACAATTCGCTATCTGCACGGAGGTAAGCAAGTTATCTGAATAAGATATGTTGCCTTTGAACAAAAAGAAATGTCATGCTAATTAAAAGTATAGACTTGAAACTACACCATATTTTTTAAAAAATCTGAGTGAAGTGAAAAAAGACTTCGAAATGAACCAAAATCTAGAATACGAACTAGTATCGGAAAGTTCTCGAACTGTCCATGATGTGATTGTACAATTCACAGGAAATCTATGAACATGTATTGGTCTGTTTATTACTATGTTTCCTGCTATCTATTCAAGTTCAATTATTAAACGAGGTTGTTACAATGTTGTTTTGAAATGGCTCTGCGATCTTTACGGTGGATGACAAATTCGAGCAGCGAATATTGCGTGATGCTCTCTAAATGTGTCATAGAGATCCTAGCAATGTTTCAAGATTTTGATAAACATATGTTGCATATGCGTTTCAAGGCCTCTTGAGTGTCAGTTCAGGATGAAAAGCGATCAAAACAAATGAGGAGTAAAACAGCAGAAAATATGTAAAAGAAACTCGTGATTTCATTTATAAGGATTGTTACAAACACTCCATTAGATTTTTCACATGATTAGAATCAGGTGTTCCTAGTCCCAAGAACTTTCCTATACTACTTCGGAAAGAAACATCGAATCATTGGAGAGGAATTTTGAAAAAATTCCTTCCAAATATAACGAAAGTTAGCTTTATTTTTGAAAAAAAAAAACAAAAAAAAACACAAATTTTATTCCTTATTATATTGCATCAATGTAAGCTGAATAATATCTGAAATTAGCGAGAATGCACAAGATTTTAGGTTGAATAACGAATATATTTTCTATCGAAGTGAGATGTTAAAGCTTTATAGCTAGTTGGGTTCAGCATACCTTACTAAACTTGGGGTAGCTACTTTAGAAAAGAGAAACTATAATGGTTCCAAGATTAAGTGGAGGCTGCATCAGCATAGATCTGGCATTCTCACACTATAGCAAAAGACTTTCAAAAAAGACTGGTTATATCATTAGCTATTTCGGAAGTACCCTGAGTTAATGATAATGCTATTTCAAGAGAGAAACCCCAGAGTCATCATTTAACAAAGGCTTTGTTGGAGGAACTACGCCTGTTTTCTCAGCAGTAGTTGTATGTATGATAGTTTGCTAAAAATGGTTAGTTTAGAAATTCATCATTAACTTTCTTTTTACATGTCAATCAAGGCCCAATTAAGTTTGTCCAGTCCTGTGAATGAAAATCAAAAGTATTTGTCTTTAGGTTAAAGCTCTTGCGCTCGACGCGCCAAAATAACTTTAAAGTCATTTTCCACCTTATTTTTTATTTTTATTTTTATTCAAAATAATTTTTTTTATTTAATCTGTTTTATTTACACTATTCGAATATTGTCCTCATTTTGTTGTTTTTTATCAAAACGCTTCTCAGGCTTTCCTTAGGTGTATATCGATCTTGGTAAGTTACAAGGAATTCCGAAATTAACCTTTATTTAATCTATGGGAGTAGACTTGTTCCACTGCTCATGCCTAGGGATATCTCTTCTAGTTCCTATTTTATTTAACACTATTCAGTTATTACTCCCCCGTTGAGAATTTAGTGACATAGCGGTTGTAAGTTCAATCCCTGGGTCGGACAGTTTATACTTCCAGTGGAAATGTTTCTGTATCCTTTACGCAATGTGTGATGATTCATTAATGTTGAACAAAATTGGTTCTCCCCGCTTGACTATTGCTAACCTCGTTCCGCGCAATCTTCTATTTATCTCTTTTAATTCTCAAGCTTAAACTTTTGTTGTGACTTTCTTCCCTGTTTGGTTTAAAAATGATTCAACCTTAACGTCATTGCTCGCATAATGTCAGTTGTTTTTATTTTATTATTTTATTTAATTATTGTTTTAATTACCAAAGATGAAAGCTTATCAGAGCAATTAATATAAATTCCCTATGCCTTTTCTATAAATACTTTCTTGGTAATTGTTCTGATGAACTTTACTCTTTTGAACCTCGACTTTACGAATTTAAACGAGGTATTAAATTAGCAGATAGATCTCATCATTTTATACTTAACATCGTCATATGTAACCGTAAGTTCTATGCTCATAGTTTCTTCTCTCACACTTCTCACTTGTGGAACTCTCTTCCGACTTCTTGATTTCCATTCAACTTTGAGCTTCAAAAATTTTTAATGCAAAGTCAATCGTTATCTTTTGTCTTTTTAATTCCTGTTCTTTTATTGTTCTCTTTCCTTAATAATGGTTTTCTTTTTCTCAAATTCAGTTACCCGTTGCATCTTAGTAACTTGATTGCCTTTGCTCGGGGTGAAATGATTTTTAAAAGTTGTTATTTTCATTACAGCTAGTCAAGATTCAAAACAACTTCAAGTAAATTAATGTCAAACTTGTTCGTTTTTCAAACATGTTTGCAATGCTTTCAGTTTATCGGGATGCAAACACACAATATTTGGACAATTTTTTAATCGATTAAAAAGCTTCTTTTCTTATGTAACTAATTTTATTTTAATTTCATTCCTCTTGCGAAAAGTGTCTTTAAATAGCTTCCATCTTTGCAATTTTATTTTCTACATATATTTCGAGAAATCCAATTTTAAAGAATATATTGATAAGCTATTTAAGAAGCAAATGGATTTTTATTAATTTAATTTTATTTATTGAACTTGATCCTTATCACAACCTTTTATATCTTCTTTTATATAATTTATTCATTTTTAATTGATGTCTAATCTTAATTAATCATCAATGTTGGCCTTTCGAACAGTTTGTTTCAGGTCATAATTCTCTGACTTTGGAGACTGTCATGTTTATTATTTACACTTTTAAAAGTAAGGTTAGTTCTGCTATTGTTAAGCCAACATCAAAATTCGAGGTACAAAACATAACAGAGATATCGTAGATAGCTTCTTGTTTTAATATGACAAAAAAAAACGAGTAAAGAGTTACAGAAGAAAGAGAGACCCCACCAAATCATTATTAAGTCCACAACAATTCCTTCCAAGTCCCATTCTTTCTCTTGCACGTGTGAGAAAGTGAGTTTTCTACCTTGTTAGTGATAGTCAATTTCATCATTACGTGTAATGCTATCGTTTACTGTATCTTAAAATACAACCCACTCTTAGTCATCCCTATACGTCGGTCGACATAACACCATATAAGACCAGAATTATATTCTATACATACACCTTCATCCACGCACTTAGCATTTACAGTTATTTTTGTACATTTATTCACAAGATTTACTATTATTTGGGAAATTTAATTTTTTTATGCTTTAAGTATTACAGTTGTAGAAATTCTACCAGTTGCTATAATTTAATGATATTGTAATAACGTTTAATCTTTAAACAATGATTGTGAAATATTTAGAAAATTTGAAGTATTTTTCTTCGGTGAATTTAATCCCAGGATTAAGCAACGCATGAGTAAATCAGTTGAATGGTAAAGAAACGTAAGAAGAGGAAAAACCTGACAAGAATTCAGATATTTTTGACAAAAAGCATTCGATGAAAACTGTCCGAAGCCAACTATTTTATTGAAAACTTCAAGATATTGATATTCAAGAACTCGATAAAGTTTCCGAGTATAAACAATATGTCAGCAAATAGAAAATGTGGAAAATGTTTAAATTTGGAATCAAAAATTTTATTCATTTTTCAATTTATAAATGTAAAATAAACAACAGCCTCTTGCGGCTGAATATTAAACGAAAACTGAAAATTAAAATAGCGTTCGTGTGTTGAAGTCAGGCGGTACATAATTATTATAATTAGAACTTCAACGTTCTTACATTAAATTTTCATTGACAAATGATGGGTTTCATTAGTTTTAGCATGCAAAATCAGCAAAGAAACATGATTTAAAAAAATATATATGATTTTAAAAGAACCAGATGATCTTAAAAGAAACATGATTTTAATATGTTACGCTGTGTTGGTGGGAGGGAAAAATGGGTTTCCTTGCTAACCACACTTTGTACCCATTTTGTAGAATAGCTTTAACAGAAACTTCAAGTTTAAAGTATTGAAGTATTTTCAACCTTTGTCGAAGGAAATTTATCCGCTTTGTATTTACAAAAGGATTTAAATATGAACTAAAAACACAAAGTGAAGTATTGCAACAGTGAAAATGTTTTATAAAAGCTAAGTATTAGAAAAACAAGAAATTTTCGTTAGCAACAAAGAAATGTGTGCTGAACTTTTATGTAATGTTAATATATGGCAGTGAATGCTGGACAATGTATGGAACACAGATGAAGAGGTTACTTGAAGTAACAGAGATCTTGTTCTACAGAAGGAATACCTGAAAATATCATGAACGAAACCTAAAGGGAAATTGAAAACAAAAATGACGCGTATACTTCAGAAAGAGACATCTAAAAGTTCTGGGATAAAATGAAGAAAAAAGGTTTGGAGAATTTGACACTTATAGGATATATTAAAGGCAAGAGGTAACATGGGGTAGCTTACTTAACGAGCTTTTTTAAATGGATGGCAAAACAGAGATTTGGAGAGATAGTAAGGCGACAACTATTACTTACAGCTACGAAGAATGGGAGGCTGTGGAGAGTCATGATCGCCCTGAAGAGACACAGCACATAAAAGAAAATCAAATTGAAGCCTCATTTGAATATCAAGAACAAACAATAGTTTAAAAATGCCATAAAACGCATTTCTTTTATAGTTTTAAGCATTCATGTAAAATTTCATGAAATGTTTTCTGAGAGTTTTTGGAGACTTAAAAAAATATTAAATTTATAAAAATGAAAATATACATTCTGTAATGAAGGTAAAATTATCCCTGGAATTAATGCAAGAAGAAATGTTAACTCTCTTTAAAACTCTTCTGTTCAAGATTATTGACAAAGCTTATAGAATTATGTAAAAATTATAAACTGGGGAATGCATTTTATGTAACAGTCGCTTGCAAACGTGATTTTCTATTGGCAATTCCATTCAAGCCATATTCGCCAGAGAGAAATGCTGCTGAAAAGACTGTACAATCATTCCTTAGAATTCTTTCTTAGTTGATTATTTAACGGAATAAATATTTTTGCTTACCAATAATCCAAACGTCCCGTGTGGTTTTAATGCAATATTTCTTTGAGTCTTATTTCTACGCGTAACAAGCCACACTTTTATGAAGTGTACGTTTTACTAAAAGTAAAATATGTTCTAAAGTAAATGTTGTGAATAGATTTCTTTCGTGTGATTGACTTTAGAAATATTTATTACTAAGATAAAGAAAAATATGTTGAAAACGTTGAATCATCCTTCTCTAATTAGATATACCCTTTACTAGCAGAAGCACGTTCACCAATTATTTTCGTGAAAGACATGAAAACAAAGAAACTCATCATTAGAGAGTCATAAACTGAAGACGGCCTAACGTAATGGTAGGTGGTATGCGCTAAGTTTTAACATTTAATTTTTCTTAAAGACGGATCGATAACATTATCGCATCCAATACGACAAAGGAGATTAAAAGGTTGGCTGGGCTTTTACCGCTAATCACCAACGAGTTTCTTGGTGATGATCACGTGAATAAAAGGTATAACAGAGGTCACGTTGCATGAAGCAAAGTTCACATTGTCAGTGATGATCCTGGGACTGTGAGCAATCTGGGTCATGTCATGTCATTTCAGCCCACTTCACAAAGAGCCTCCTTAATCGAGAAAGTGGCTGTATGGGTTCTAGCAGGGTTCTGTTTCCTCTCACATGGCACACGTGACTCAGATGTGACGTTGAAGGCTACCGTTGTGAAAGTGATAGCCAACATGAACGAGAATCATTCATCCTTTATGAGCTGTGTTCCTTCAGGACATGAGCAATCATAGCACTTCACATCTACCTATCTTTTGTAGCTTGAATTAATTTTCCCCCTTATTATATCTCCCAGTCTCTGTTCTGCTACCTATTTATACAAGATCGTTTAGGTCGCAATTTATGAAGACATGTGGCAAAGATAATAATTGAACATTGACAGGTTAAGATTGGGAAAGTATCCTATTGGGAGTCGTTTCCACGAAGTCGCGGTTCGTGAGAAAATCTATCCGAATAGAACTTATTCTTACTAATGTAGTACGAAAGGAATGGGCGTGATTCACTTCAGTATATGTGAGTTGATGGAACTAAGAAATGTAGATCGTCAGAACATTTTCCACGGAAATAGCAATAGAGTAGCGAAGAGCTTGCAACATTTTGTCTGTTTGAATGGATTTGTAGAGTGGAAAATAATTCATCACACAGAAGGCTGTGCAGGCACTTTTGGATGGGCAAATGAAGACTGTGCAGCTGCAGTTCAAATATAACTGTAGTATTCATTTTCAGCCTGATCTGGCTTATCATAAAGAAAGAGTATAGCAGGTGGAGTCAGATAATTACTGGAGTGGTACAAGAAATCAACCGTTTTTACAGAATCTTTAGCGATGGTTTGTATATACGAGTTCCATTTAAGTCTGCTGTGAGCTTAAGTCCCAGTTGTTCCTTAATTGAAGGGGCCTCCTTGAGAGGACATCTGTTCATTTCTATTTCGACATGTTTCGCTTATGAACGAGAGTATACAAGGTTAGATATAACAATTCAATTCCGAATATTTATGCAGATGACGGCTGCACCACCACAACATCTAGATGACCAGATCTCTGGCAGCTGATCTCACCTGTGACATAGATGTAACAGCTCAAGGGGGAAAACTGACTGGTCACATACAATATCTCCAAAAAGAAACTAGTAACGTTCCCTCAACAACGATTAGACCCTGGACTTTCACTTATCATCATGGATGGTTGTTCTCTCAAGGGTGATCCTTGCCTTGATCGCTTATTGGTAGTCAACTTCACCCCAGACCACAAGTGAAACGAACCATTGCTAAAGATACTGGAAAATGATCGGTTCCTTGTACCACTCGAGTAACTACCCGATTCCATCGACTATGGTCTATCTTTACAAGAGCCAGATCCAACCAAAAATGGACAACTGCTACTATATTTTCAGTCTTGATAGAGGGCAGAAGCGTCTTTGCGACCTTGTGGCTGATAAATTAATTTCCACTCAGCAATCACTTTCCCACAGACTAAGTATCGCAAGCCTCTCAATAGTCAATCGTAAATATTCTAACGAGCTACATTCATTAATTTCTCCAGTACTGACCTTTATAGCTAAGAACCGCCATGCCACGTACATTGGAACGAATTATCCCCATTCTCTTTGTATTCCGTCAGTAAGGAGGAAGTTCCATTCGGACAGCTTCTTTTCAACAGCTGCTTCTTTATGGAATAGATTACTGGGATGATGCTTCTGCGATCACTACAGACTTAACCTCTTCAAGTCAAAGGTTAACTATTATCTTTCCTACATATCCTCATAAACGGCACTCCTCTACCTTCAGTGGCCCTTGATGTTTGTATAGGATGAACACTTAGTAAATAGTTCTCGTGTTCTTTTCAGGCATACTTTGTTGTATTTACGTTATCTAATTCTCTTTGAGTGAATTCTGTTTTTTCTATCTTTCCTTTTTGTATTGCACAATCTTTAAAGATTTTGAACTCGGAAGTCCAGAATGAAGAGGCTAGCTATTTATAAAAAAATTATCTCCTCCATATACACCAGTTGCTGGAGATTTTCGTATGATATTGTAAATGTATATCATCAGTCACAATTTCAGAAAATACCTGAATGTTACCCTTACGATGATGCACAATAGTTGGGGTAGAGATTTACCATAGAAAATAACTTTCCTTATATTGATCTCAGTTCAAAATTATTCTCCGGCATTTATTTCTACTCAGCAATTTTTCCATTGTATTTGATGAATTCTTTCAATACACCAAACATTCTAATATTCTAATTATGTCGGTGCATTCATACCAAATTCTTCATCTATTAAATCCTTTTGGTCATCTTTTCTGTTCCACAATAAGGAATTCTCACTTTTCTAACGATTTTTTTTAGCCAATTGTCCTCAGGAAATTCCACATCATAGGCCTACAAATTCGTCATTTAGGGACAATATTTGGAAAGACGCTGTTTTTACTTTTGTCATTCATTCAGATGTTCTTGCTTATATCAGATATTTACTTGCTGGGCTAATCTTTCATGGGTGTATGAGCTGTAATTTATCGTATGTACTTAGAACGTTCCTGACTAGACTCTTCCGTGTTAGCTCGCATATAATACATCTGATTTACTGAATATGCATTCAGATACAATTTTATAATTTAATCCTATCAAAGTATAATGAGCAACAACAACACAGTGTCCCGTTAATCTTTCAAGAAAAGAGGCTTCGCTTGATCTTCGAAATTCTGGCTAAAATACTGACGGTCGACAACAAACAGAAATCTATTTCAGCCACAAAGTAGATCCATATGTAAAGCAGTATATGAAAATGAAATATATTGTTTTCATTACATCAGAAAATGATAATATCGAAATGATTAATATAAATACATTTATCTTACCATCCCAACATAAGTATTACCATATCCGTCATACGTTAACACTTTATTCATGGATGAAAACAGACAAGGACATGTATACATGTTTGATAGAAAACACTTTATTTATAGAACTGGAATATGTCAATAGTCTGTTCATGCAGCAAATATCCATATCTGCACATTAACAGATATGGGAAAGAGAAGTGAATTATGGTCTTACTCGATATTTATCTTATCTGTGCATTGCATCAGTGATCCAGACTTTGAATTTCTCAATTGCTCAATCTCTCACTGAAATAGCAGATTTCCCTATTTGTTTCCCTAGTAATTCTAATGAACACACATCTCTTGATCTGTCCTTTACCCCCTCTCCAGACTCATGTCATGCTTTGCAACTCTGTCCTCTTGGCAACTCTGACCACGCGGTAGTGTCGGTAGATATTTCATTCCGCTCGTCTACTTTGCAAGAACCCCATATTAACAGGACATCTTTTTCTTACCAAAACGCTGATTGGGACACATTTCGTGATTTTCTTTGTGAAATGAAATCGCTATATTCTCCTTAATTCACTCCTGCCTGTTCAGACCCTATAGACCACACGATTCCCTTCTTCCGGCTGTACAAATGTGATAATCCCAATCATAACAGACGCCTTTTGTATCCGTTGATATAAGCGTGTTCGCTGATAGAGACACCGTATAGCTTCTCACAAGTTTAATTCTAGAGATTACTGACGACTCTATACGAGTGTGTTGAACAAGAGTAAATCCTCAATCCCTAATTTCTTCAATCAGTTTAAAATATTGCCAGGAAATTCTCTTCCAACTCTCGACTCTTCAGGAGTATCTAGATTCTTCAGGAGTATCTAGATTCTTCAGGGGTATCTAGATTCTTTAGGAGTATCTAGATTTTTCAGGAGTATCTAGTATTCCTTCGAACGCAATCTCTACTCACTGATAAACATAACACCGTTCATGGTTTCCTCAAACCCAAAGCTTTTCAGGCTTGACGGTATCTCTGCAATCGTCTTAAGGAAATTTGTTCCTAAAATGGATCATATTCTCTACAACAAATGCTTTGCTGCTTCTTTCTTTCCAGCTTGTTGGAAATCCGCTTCTTTAGTTCGTATCTTTATGAGTTTCTGATCTTTCGAATTTTTGTCCTATAAGTCCTTTACCTCTTTTGGGCAAAGTACTATAGAGGCTCTAATCCACACTAAATGGATTAAGCATCTAACTTCATACGGCCTTTCAGATAAACAATATGACTTTCGTCTCTCGAGGTCAACCGCCAGTGTGTTAACGGTTATTACTGAATTTGTCTATCCGGCTTTTGAGATCACCGAGGCTCGGGCTGACAATTATTGTTCCAGTTATTTGCCTTTTCTCTCACTCACACTATCTCTCTCTCTCTCTCTCTCTCTCTCTCTCTCTCTCTCTCTCTGTGTGTGTGTGTGTGTGTGTGTGTGTGTGTCATGTGCAAAAATATTTAGTGAATTGGTTTTTTAATATCTGACAAATAAAAGCAAGTATTTATATTCTTTATAAGAAATTGTTAGACATTGTCAAAAACATATAAGCAAACAAAATAACCAGTACGTTTCATATGCAGGAATAAAATGAAATTAAAGGTATCACCTTTTTTGTGATGGTGGTGGGTGGATTCAAACCGAATTATAAGTTGAATACTTTTCTGAATTAATATCAAGAAATGACATCTTCGATTTTCTTCTTCTCTTCCTATAAACAATCAGAGTTTCTAATTTATACTTTTTTTCTAAACTGATTTAATCATACCATTCTATTCAGTTTTCCTTTTCCTTCGTCAATTCGATCATTATTCATTCTAACTATTCAACTAAATCTTATAAATGTGTATTCAACAAAACTGTCATTCAATTTTAAACAGAACATGAAAGGGACATATGAGAATTCAGTCAAACAATTATCACACAATGACACTTATTGTATTTTTCTCCCAGAGCGAACATTTCCTGTCTGACCAGAATAATCTGATATATTTGCCATCAACACTTTTGTATTACACATGAGAATCAGCAAATAATTTTCTCGCTTTATATCAGTCTAAAATCGCATTTTATTTTTTAACAAATCAATATTTTTTGAATGAAGTGTTTTTACATATTAAAACACATTAACCACAATAAAAAAAAGTCATTTCATGTTTTAATAATCAAGTAAAATAGTATTTTTTCATAAAATAGTATTCTATCATATAAAAGCTCGTGTCATTGCATATGAATAAAATCTTTTAGATGAATGTCAGTTTGGCTGCAACTGATTTCCGATAAAAATAAATTTCGGTAAATTGTTAAAAGATGTATTTATTGTTTAAATGCTGGTGTAGTCGCAAGAAACAGTTTGCGAAATATGTTGTCAAATTCACATGAAAATAGCAGATACCCCCTTAATACCTGATTATAAATTATGAAACTGTTAACAATAATGTAAATATATTTAGATTTAAATCAATTACACAAAATGGAATCGGGTTATATATCCTGCTTTTTATCACTTCAAACTTTATTTTTAGTGGATACTCATATTTGAGTAGACTCTCAATTTATTTATTAAACTGTATATTTATTTATTTTCGTCTCCCGGTCTGAATATTCCAGAGATCTTATTAAAAGAAAATATGCTACCTCCGGCAGGATTTAGACATCCGTCCCCGCCGGGAAAAATGAAACTGTCGTTAGATCCAACGTGCCTTAACCGACTCGGCCACGAAGAAGCTTTGCTAATATTCTGCCCTTCATTGATATTGAAAGGAAAACACAAATTCCTAAAATGTATTTTTATTTGACTCAAACTATTTTTATATGAACAACACAAGAAAGGTTAATACAAAATTTAGAGGTGATAAGAAAGAAAGAATGGTGAAAAGAAAGAAAGAAAAGAAAAGAAATGCAAATGACCTTTCTGCTTATTTAATACTGTATTTGCCAGCTTATTGGATGAAACCAAGCATTGGACACAACCAGATTTTTAAGGAAAAAAATATACGCATCACAACCAAAAATTATACTAAATTATACTACAGCTACTTTTTTAATAGAACTGAAGTAAGGTTTAATTACCAGGGCATTTTTGGGGAAAAGAAGAATTTTAGTACATTTCATTATGCTTTTAATGAAAATTGTTTTAGTTGTTTTGTAGGGAACAACATCTTCACATAGGGTAAATTCATAATAGCTACAAAGAAATCTACCGATATCAGTGAACACTGTTACATATGGTAATAGGCAAAACACAGATATGGTACTTGTTGCTAAATGAATTCCCATACATTCAGAAAAGCAAATTCCAATAACTGTATATCAATAAAAACACACACAAAGCAAGCAGCAATCTACCAGTCAAAGCAAATATTTCTGTAAAATCTGGTATTTCTACAAAACAAGCAGCAAAATATTGTGCATATTCCGATGGATGCCGGATGTTACAACGGTCAAAATGTTGTCATAACAACAACAACAACAACAACAAAGATGAAACCAATAGCCAGTGTGTAAATGATTAAAATAATAACTCCTTATCCCAGAAATTCTGACAGAAAATGATACTAATTAAATATGAATTATTCACAAATTCAAACTTCTTTTTTATATTTTGTCTTTTATATGTATTAGTATACGAAATCCATACTCTCATTTGTAATTATATTTTACTTCAGAAAATAACTGCATTTTTAGATAATCGATCCATGTTCCTTGGACGTAAAAGCATTGTTCTTCCACCCCCTACTTAAAAAATATTGTGTTTATATTTTTTCTTTCTGACTCTTCTCTGCAAGTTCCCAGAGCATTATGCATAATCACAATAAAAATGATTTGTAACGTTTGAACAGAATCGTTTACAATATATAAGTGTATCTCTGCTGGATGTCGCCATGAAAAAGTACACTTTCGAAAATCATAGCAACATTGCTGAAGCCTTTGTGTCTGTTTCGACGTAAATATATCGACAATCAAATTTCTTAAGATCAGAAAAGATCCAAAGAATGAAGAACCAAAGGGCAAGTATTGAAAAAATATAAAATAACAATAATTATATTTGTGACACAATAAGCCATGATCGCTTAGTGTGTTAGGACACCCATATAGTCAAGTGGGCTGTAAATGATTTTACGTGTTTTCTGACTGCCAGTAAAATCGAGATATGTGAACTTCAAAGCAAGCACTCACTGTCTGTAAGTAGGGGAAAAAGTAAATTGAATAAACACTTTCGGGATCAAGATCGAGAAATCTAGTCGAAGGCTTGTATTCCAGAATGGCCAGTCACGAGCAATCCGTCATAATGTCGAGAGTCAAAGTCAAGGAAACAGCCAGATAGAGTGATATGCTGTCCGTCAAGATGTAGAGTGTAACAGTGAGAGTGGCAGTCCCAGTCAGAGAAAGGCAGCGGGGCAATCGAATTTCTCGCTGGCCGAAGGGAAGTTATTCTTTTATGAGAGAAGACAGAAGTAAAAATGATTATGTCCCAAGTATCACTTAACTTACCCACTTTGGGACAAGGCTTTGCAGAGAGAAAATGTTTTTGCTTGGGTTTCAGGAGCAGATCAGACTAAAATAAAGTGTTGAAAATCTGCGTAAACAAACCTGGCGGAACCCATCCCTCTCCAGTTAAAACCACATGCGATGTACTTCCACTTGAAAGCTCGTTTAAGTCGTGGAAATGTGACCATTCACTCGATCGTTGACCAGTGAAGGAAGCCCTTCACCAAGCGATGTTGTGTCATTACCGCACTGGTTGCATATATCGCTATGGAGCCCGGTCTACCCTATTGTGCTAGATGTAAATTTACCCGACAAGAATGTTTATCCGCATTCTGACAGGTCTTGTTTCTAATCCTACTGATGTCTTACAAGCCTCCTCACCAGAAACACCTGGTGGGGGAGCCGATTTAGTCAACAATGACCCACTCCTGCATCAAGTATTATTAGGGAATTAGGAGTAGTGGAATATGACATAACATTTACTAATATTGAGAATTAAATACTTCTTATTATTTCTGCTGCATTCGACGATATCACAATATTGGATGTACATAGAAATTTCTTATCAACTGACGATGATATCACCGACAAAAGAAACAGACTGGCGTTAAATGTCTATTTATTCATTTTAAATATAAAGAATGGTAGAATGATGCGTAACCCTCAACTAACAAAGATTTCACTTGTTTCTCTAGAAGAGAGAACAAAAGCTTTCTTTTCTATATTTAAAATATTTCAACTTTATGAACTAAATCATTATTCACCTTTCATGAAACTTTTGGTTTCTGCTTTCTTCTCTAAATGATGACAAGATCCAAAAGATGATTTGATACTTCTTTCCGGTCACATTCTAATGAATCTTTTGCATGACCGATTTTATTTCTATTTAGCAAAATTTTACTACAGAAATGTTTACCAATTATCTTCATCACTGAAAGAATTTCTTGCGCATTTTTCTGATGCTTTTTAAAAAATTGTATTTCTTTTCTTTCCCAAAACATATAAATATGGCGTCTAACATTTTTCTCGAAATTTTAATCCTGGCTTTTCTTTCCAGTTAAAAACAAATGAATTTCGGTTTTATACTTTATTATTTGATATTTCCTTCCTGGAAAAAACCTAAATTTTTTTTGTGGTGCTTGCTCAACATTTCTTTTTAACAAACTTCAAACGGAAGTGTTAGAACAATTCTAAAATTCCTTAACATTACCGATGACCTGTCATGCTTCTTATTTCTGCATGAAATTAAACTTTTCGAAATATTTTTCCTATTCTCTTATTTCAAATTTTCTCTGCCCACAAGCTGTTGATCGACCATTGCCATAACTATTAGTAAACACATAAAAGCTTTATTATTTACATTCGTTGCAGAGAACTTTATCATCATTATTCTTTTTTCATTTTTTTTTTAGTTGTTTTCTCCTGTATTTTTATTCTGCTTGAAGAAACAATTCATTGCTCATCAAATTAATGGACTTCATAAAATCCCCCCGCCAAGCAAAGTTTTTATAACACCAAATGAAACATTTGGCATTCCCTGACCGAGCAGTTTGTACTGCTGTCGGTTTAAATTTATAAAATCTTTCATGTAAAACAATTTGTCAGAGAAATAGGTTTCTCAATTCCAATAGCTGCTATTGCTCTTTCCAGTATTGATAGAGGGGGGGTCATCCTTCCTAATCTTTTATTTCCAGGAATGTGAACATTATGATTATCTCATTATTTTCTTTACGAGTTGCATGTGATATGCATTTTATCTGTTGATGCTATTTGAAAGACCTCAAGTAGTTATCAAAAACACCTGAAATAGATAAGAAAATATATAACAGAAAACGTCTATGTGCAAAGAATGTCTTGATTTATCGACGAATTAAAACATCAGAGAAATATTTTCTTTGCATTAGAAATTTACATTGGTAACTGGCCCAATTATTAGCGTAAATATTACCTAATTAATTTATTTAGTAATTACTAATGATAATTTTTTAATCGGTATCACTCCATGCAAGGCAGTAAAACCATTAGGACACAATGGATTACAGGGTGCGGAAGAATTAGGAACAGAAACATTAATAATGAGTGGGAAGAGGAAAGTGTGATCAGGAGGACAGTAGATTGACATTGCATTTAAATTTTTGCAGATTAAAGTTGGCTAAAAAGCATGGAACCGGAAGGGAGTTCCATATGTGAGAAGTGCAAGAAAATAAACTGTTAGCATAGAACTTATAGCTACATCTAGCCACCTCAACTGTAAATTGATGAGATCTTGACGCCAGTCTAGTACTACGCTTAAATTAAAAAAAAGGGCTAGGAACATCGCGAAGAGCTCATCTGAACAATGACCATGAAATTATTTAAAAACACAGAGAGATAACCTTACGACGGTGAGAAAGTGATTGAAACCAAGCCACCAGATCAGGACCAATAATATTGCTGATTCTTCTTTGGATTTTTTCAAGGAGATCAAGGTAAATAGCAGGGGTACCGGACCATATGGGGTAGTAATATTCTAAGCATAGACAAGTGGTAGACTTATAAATATGTAAGATAGATTCCGGAAAGAAAAATTGTTTGGCACAACATAGAGAACCGACTTTCTTAGTAACTGACCTAGCGAATAGATTTAATATAGCCTTTCCAATTCATGTCAGTTATTTATTACTTATTTCTTCACTTTATTACTTACATATTTTAATATGACTTGTATGAGTAATTTTCTAAATTTTATTAATATGAAGTTCTTTTAGTAGCTTCATAACACAAAAACCAGTACGTATAAGTTAATAGGCTTGAATTAAACTCCGGTCAAATACAATGTTATTGCAGTTATAAAAAGAAACTTTACAGGTTATTTGAGAAATGGACATGAACCACAGCGATACATGGCTTCAAGTGTTTTAATTGAGAACTGTTGATATCAATGAGCCTAACTAGACCACAAGGTGTTACTTCATTGTTGTATTAATTGGATTGCACTTGAAATGATTACACAACCAAAAAATTAATATAATGGACGAGTAAAACTAGAATTCCAATGTAGCAATTAATGTGGAACGGTCCTCTTCCCCAAAGAAGATATACATGTATACATATGTATATACGATAGAAAGAAAGAGAGAGAGATGTAGTAAGTGCAGACATAGTAATTAATACTGTATAATGACTGCTAGTTTCATGCCTTAATGTAATCTTCAGACCATATTTAAGCAATAATTATTAATATTAACGTAATTAATAATTATATAATGATTACGCTCACAACTTGGTCAGATGATAATGTGATTTCTCTTATTTCTTTATTTCAAGATCACATTAACACATGGAACCGACAGCCAACATGCAGTGCTAATTCCTATGTCTACACTGTATACATTTACAAATATCTTATTACTAAGCACTCTTCCCCCATAAATAGAGCAAATTTTCAACAACAACAACAACCACACACACACACACAATGACTAAATATACATTACCGCTAGCACGACTTGGAGTTTCATGCACGACGCAATCTTCAGTTGCTGAGTATAGACTGACCGTTACGCAATTTGAATTCTAATATATCTGGTTATCACAATATTGGCGTAGTTATATATTATGCCGAGATTACAGGGTTTTTTTATTTTAAAATTATATTTGGCAATTAAAATAAGCGGGAATTATATATATGTCAAAAAAGAAGAAACGAAAATTTAAAATTTAAAATAGAAAAAAGAAAATTAAATAAAGTGAAAATTTTAAAAAAAAGTGTTTTAAGTTAACCAGACATAAGTTACATTTATTTCCTTTACCCTTATAAGCTTTAGCTCTAGATATTAATCTCCCAGATGATTGATGCTGAGATGCCATCATTCTTTAATTGCCAAAAATATTTGGAGAGATCAGTGTTGTTTTTTTTTTAATTACTTAAGGTCATTCGATGATGGTAAAAACAAAATTTCCAGTGATTTTCTGTGTAACCAAAATAGCATTTAACACATCGTTACTGAAATGTACGCTCCCTCGGTATACAATATTATCCAGCATACATTGACCGTTTAAGGGACAGATCATATTTTTTTGGCAGTTGCATTTATTTTTAGAAGAATTTACGTTGTCATTGTTAGAAATGTTTTTGTTTAATATAATGTTGTTATGATGGGAGATGGATGTGTCTATGTGATTAACGCAACTATAGTAAATCTTGACATTATTTTTGTTAAATTTTTTTTTAGTGCTGGTGAATGGTTTATGAAATAAATTTAGATAAATTCTTCTGTGTTTAGACATTACGGATAAAAGGTCGATTAAAGCATATAATGTTGTGTTTACGGCGTTTTTGCTTATTTTTACCTTCTTTGTTTATTTTTAAATACTATAAATTTACTTTATGAATCCTTAGTTCTAAAACTTTTATATATTTAATTTTAGACTTATCTAATTATTGTTGCTGGATAATCTAACTTGAACTGATTCATATAAATTATCTAGAATTTTGTGGCTGTGATTTGATTCTTTACTAACGTATCTATGGTGTACGGTTTATAATAACCATTATTTAGGTCTAAGGTTACATCGAGAAAGTTCATCACTTTAGCATTGGTGGTGATGATAATATTTAGTCGGTGATCTTTAAAAAAAATTATCAGTTCCCTTTCTGAATAGATCTATATTTCGTGGGCTTGTATTACGGAGGAGAATGACACCGTCATCTCTATAGAGTCCAGTGTACTTGATGTTGAAAATAAATCTAAGCCGCCATAATAATAGAATTCCAACAAGTTCGCATGCCTCTACTGAGTCATACGCTCCCATAGTAATACAAAATTTCGGGTTACTTCTTTTGGTCCATATATAACCATTATGGAATAGTATAGGTCTTTGGGCCTGCTTTATGATATTTATTTCGCGATCAATGTTGTTTCCGTTTCGGGTACAAATATAAAGTTATCAGATATAGAAACGCAGAAGACCCAAAGAGAGATGTACTTTTCTTAAATAGGTAACTGAATATTTGCTTTATCAAGATGGTCTCCTGTGACCAAAGCATTAACGGGACGCTTCGGCTATATGAGTGGTTTCTCTGATTAAAAAGGAGATACAAATTCGATTCCTGTTGGGTGTTACATTCTTCTTGAGTAAGACTTCTCGATCTAGACCGCTTGTTGATAATTTCACTTTTTAAGGAAAAAATTAAGGTAGATACCCAAACATGTGCACACACTGAAAATAAATTTATAGCAACACACACACACGCACACACACACACACACACACATATATATATATATATATATATATATATATATATATATATATATATATATATATATATATATATATACAATACAGTTGCAAAAATTAGAGGTAGAAATACACTCGATAATTTCACCCACCTCAAAAATACTTCTAGAAAATGACCCCCAACCGGAAACATATGTGTAATGTAATAAGCAAAAATATAATGTAGGTATATCAGTGTAGCGTTAGCAGCCATGAGACGTGGACAGGATTTAACACTGTTTGACAGCGGAATGATTGTTGGCGCCCAAAGAATAGGATACTCCGAGGTGGCAACTATTCTCAGTTGTTTTCTCGAGTATCAAGGGGCTATAGAAGAAATATTCCTGTCAGACATCAACGAAACGTGAAAATTTCTGATGTCTACACTTGATGAGAGAAAGGAATTGGCAGCGACTGAAAAGAATAGGGAACAAATCACACCATAATTCAAAGCTAGTGCCACTCAACACATCAGTGAATACGCTGAACAGTATACAAGGCGTTTCGTAGTCGTGAACCAACCATACCATGACATTATTTACTGTGAATCAACCAGACCATGCAACATCGTCATTCATCCGCGAAAGAATGGCCACCATCTCGCCTGATTAATCTGGTCAAGTTTTTCATCTATTTTGATTGAGTTCACTTTTGGAACAGACTGCATAAACATAAGCATATGTTAATCATATTCATTAGTTAACATTACATTTCATTTAATGCGAAGTGTAAATTACATAATAATAATAAATAAAACTAAAATAATAATGGTACACAGAATAGGTTTCATTAAATGTATTTATGTGTAAATTATACATCAGCCAGCACAAGTAATTTAATGAGACAAATGTAAATGCTCACCCTTTTTTGCAGTTCTTTTGAAACCAGGATCGAGGTTGCTTGTTGAGATCCTCATCACTGCCTGCAAGTTTATGTCAGTCACAGAGGATCTATTTTTATTCTTGTTGAATTTAATTCAAGAAAAACTTATATGTGGATCCAAAAATAGAAAACATTTTCCCAGCAAATTTCTTCACACATGGAAATATGTCAGTAAAGATTTGTAAAATTCTATCAATGTCACAAATTAAACATTTCTTTCAGCGTGTGATTTAACTGCATGTCAATTAGTTCAAGCTGCATATCCCCAGATACTGTATCAATATCAGCAGTGACAGTATAAGATAAAAAAATTGAGTTCAGGCTCAATTTTCTTAAAATCCTGAAATCTTCTGGTCTCCTCACCAAACTAAGCAAATGGTCCATAATCTTGAAAGAAAAACATGCAGGTACTTTCTGTTTTCCTCAAAAAAGGTAAATGACAAAACTCGCCCTAATGTTCTTGCCTAGTTTTGTTTTGAATGCGCTCACATGCCTCAGCGTTTCAGGTGCAAACAGCGTCATACCATACAATGTCATATTCAATTAATTTCTCAAACATATCAGCTACAAACAATGTGTCATATCTTCACTCCTCAAATCCCATTTTGTTCGCAAAATCACATGAAATATGTCTAGCAAGAAGAGGATTTTATTCTGTAATTATCACATCTCTATACTCTGTCTACATGTTCTCAAGTAGAGGAAGGTTGAGCGACCTTGCTCTGATTGTGTTCATCACGCTCACTACAGAATCTGCCGCATATCTACTAGCTATACAATGGCTTTCCTGATGCAAAATACAATGAAAAGACAAGATATCACTGTCTGGGTGTTCTGCTTTTAACTTGTTCATCTGTCGTAATGCTTGTCATTCCATGACAAGGCACATTTCTCAACACAATCCACAACAAACTCAAATCCCTCCGTGATGACGAATTTTTTTATTAATTTCACGGATAAAGATAAGTTTACTCTTATCCATTACTAAAGAAAACCAAACAAATTTTTTACTTGCAGAGTTCAGTTGTGTTGTTAGTTCGTCACTGATTAAGTCAATGCGCCGCACTATAGTTCTTCTTGATAGTAAAATGGTTTTGAATTTGTTTCTCGCATCAGGGCACAGGACGTTTACGCAATCTATCAAGCACTGCTTAACAAACTCGATATCAGAAAATGGCTTGTTGTTTTAAGCGAGATTGTATGCTACCATGTAGCGATGGTCGATTGCTTTGTAAATATGGTCTGTTGCTTCTTCAGCTTCATAACACTCTCTGCAGCTTTTTCCTGCTTTTTTCCTGTGGTATTTCGCTACCAAATCGGCATTTGTTTGGTGGCGTCATTTCAAATTGTATTTCTTGAATACGGCAACCGTCTCGTAAACACACTGCCTTATTCCCTAAATTACTGAAGAAATATTTGTGTGTCCAATCTTCATTAAACGCACAGCATTCTTTTTTTATTATTTTGCGCTTTTTACGAGGACCCATAGTTGCAAAGACGAAACTGAAACAAGACAGAATTGTCAGTAACGTGAGTATCAACATCGACTGCGCATGCGTATGAACAGGTACATGCACAGTTGGCTATTAAAACACGGAATAATTTTCTTTGGCACAAGAGAAGTAAATCTCAGCTCATGTTAGTCTCGGAACTCGCAGTTCACCATGTCACCATGATCAGTTTACGAAAAGTTTTGATCCGAAAGGGTTTTTTTTTTTGCCTACTGCTTCTACGGGCGGCAGAAAACTCTGCCACGGGCCGTTAATTATCCACCCCTCATCCAGTTTGTCGGCAAACTGTTGTGCAAGCTGTTCGTGTCTTTGGAATAATAGTGTAGCGTGTATTCGAAAGGTGTCTGTCGACTGGTGGGACGTTCACAGATTTTGTTGCACTTTGCCATGTTTCTTGATAGTGATGATTTGTTCCAGCAAAAATAACGCAGGTTTACATTGTGTGTGACACAAAGGTGGCCCCAGGAACACTCGGCTGATTCCAGCTACACCATTAAACTCCGCGATTGTCAAAATTCAAATCCTGTTGAGCATATAGTTATTTTCTAAGCGTAGCTTAGATGTCGCACAAGGCCGAAAGTATGGGACACCTAGTGAGGATCGAACTCACTTTTCAGTCGTAAATGATCTAGCGAGACAAGCTTGCTAACCATTACACCACGCCGAGGTGCCCCTGTTGAGCATATATGGAACGTATTGTAGAAATCACTAAATCAATACATCTTCACTCAACAAATACCACTCCGTTATGAAGAACACTGAAATTTGTCTGAACAAATACGAGAAGCATTAAATATAGAAGCGAAAACATAGATAAAATGTTATCAAATTTAAGAGTAAACATACTAAACATATTTCATTACTAAAAACAATTAAAAAAACGGTAATACGAATGGTCACGTGAAGATGCAAGGAAGAGATATTTAAAAGTGACGAAACTGACATAGCACAAAAAATCTCTTTGATAATGGCTTATGAAAGCCGAAAGCACTCAGACATTGGAAAATGACCAAACCGGACACCAGAAAAATGGTTCGAAATATAGAAAAAATAAATAAATCCCTAACAAAGAATTTCCGTTGGTCCTTAACCAAAATTGTCTTCAATGAAATATTGCTGCCCCCAAACATCCACAAGACACACATACACACACATACACACACACAACACATACACACAATACACACACACACACACACACACTTCTGAGAAATTCTAAAAGAAAGAAATATGCTACGTTCAAAGGATAAATAAATTTGATATTTCTGTCTCACATTGGTATAATACTTATTTCAAATCCGGAATTACGAAAGATTTAAAAACATCAAAGATTTGTGTCTTACATTATCTTTTTTCTGAAACCAACCCAGATCTGTTATTTTTCCGGCTGCACCTATAAACAAGATTTTGCTTCTCACTATTTCTAGAATAGCCGTTCTTGTCTTAAATGGTATTTTTATCAACGTCAAGCCTAGCGAAGGTAAAAATATTCGCCATTTTTTGTTCTACCACTCATGCGCGCGCATGCACACACACATTTACACCCACACACAAACGAACACCCACGCCCACAAACAAACGCACACACACTTTGATGCCAACACAATAACAGGAATAAAAACAACAAAAAAACTAATGCGTGTTTTAAAAAAGTACTAAAACTGATTAGTCACATTAAGGAAAAATGCTCATAAATCAGAGCATTTAATCAGTCATTTATAAACTTCACGTCTTCTTCATATAAGTAGAATTTTTCGACCCAGTCAATTTTAAAGTGTAGAACAAAATTCTTATAAGAAGCACTTTAAGTTATGATATTTATTGGACCACACCAAACTTGATAGAAAGCCAATTCTTAGAAAACTTAAGAAACAATTTCACTGTTAATCGTTGGTGGGACATAAAAATAACTGAACCAAGTCAATTTTTCCCGTCTTGTCTCAGAAAACATCTGACACTGATGTCTGGAACCAGTGATATAATCACATTAAATGCATGCTATTATGTACAATCAACATTATTAGCTTTTGGCAATGTATGTGTGTTTATCGTAGAAAATGAAAATAAATGACTGGTATATGTAAATAGATCATCACAGATCTTTCCGATATTCCGATAAATACTTGGAGAGTGCCAGGTTATCTTCTTTTAGTGTTTTAACAAACGATTTACAATTTGACCCTTATAATTAAAAGATATCCTTAAAATGTTATTTTAAGGATATTTCTATATTCGAAGGGTGCTCCAAAAGTAATATTTCCTATTAATTTCCACTGAAAATACAAAAAATACAAAGAGCACAATGACATCGTTGGATAGAGTAAGCTTCCAGCTACAAAGTACTATTTTTCCACATAGTCTACTGGCTATGCTATTTTTGTTAATGGTGAACAATAGTAACAAGGTTGCTCGGAACGTGGCTTGTCACACACGTTGTTGTCACTGTTGAAATGCATTAACGACTTCCTGTGCTCTGTTTGGTTTTTATAAACTTCAGCAAAAGACGAAAAATGTCCATATGCAATTTCTCCTGCATGAAAATGCCACACATCAGCTTCGTGCACACTTTCATGTCAGGGGCCTTTTATCCAAATTGCTGTTCATTATGTAATTATGCTTATTGGCAACCACTACTGCTATGCAACAATTATCAGATACTTTATTGTTTGTTTTGATTTTTTAAAGCAGAAATCATTAATATTTATTATTTTATTTAGAAAAAAAAACGGAAAAAAGAAAACGCGTTACAACCGCCTTCAGATGATTGTGTCTTGTGCCATGCTATTGTTTTACATACAATCTTATATATGGCGGAATATTTAGCTTACTCAATTTTAGTGCATGTTGATATTATTATAGAGAAAAATCACAGAATCTTAATAAGAAATCAACTCAAAATCTAAAACAAAACTAGTCTTATTTCGCTATTTTATGCGCGTTTTGTTTCTTTTTTTTAATTTATTAGCGTATCTCAATAACTTTTCAATTCAAAATCTCTAAATACCTTCGAAACGGAAATTGGTAGTTGTCTTGAATAATGATATATTTCACTGGTTATATATATATATATATATATATATATATATATATATATATGTATGTATATATATATATATATATATATATATATATATATATTATTATTATTATATTATTATTATTATTATTATTATTATTTTCAACCAGAAAAAAACAAGAGCAAAAACGGAAAGAAAGTATTAAATATTGCTAGCACATACATAAAATATGATTATACTATAAGGTTCATGTCATTGTAAAAATAAGCAGATATGCGATAAATCGGGGCTTATTATTTGATTTTAATTAAAATGACATAATAAAGAAAAGAAAAGACAAAATTATGGCCCAGTGTATTATATTAGAAATCAGTTTTTTGAAGTATATATATATATATATATATATATATATATATATATATATATATATATATATATATATATATATATATATATACATATATATGTATATATCTATATACATATATATGTATATGTATACATTCGTATATATGTATATATATACATATATATACATATATATACTTTTATATATATATATATACATAAATATAGACATATATATATATATATATATATATATATATATATATATATAGATATAGATATAGATATAGATATATAGATATATATATAGAGAGAGATATACATATATATATACATATATATAGATGACCACTGAACTTGTCAAATTCATTCGCTGGCCTAATCACACCTTTCAGATTTATTCACGAAAATAAAGCACTTATTCAAAACAACCCGCCCATTAGGTGACAATTTTATATACCGTAAACGCTCGATTTAGCACTGGCCGCTTTTTGTAATTAAAGCATATTTTGATTAAATTAACTTTTTGTCTTTAAACTCCCAGTACCAAATAAGCTACCCTCCCCTTATTTTTTCAAATATATTTGTTTCATTGTCGTGGGTTTTATTCGATAGAGGCGCTCATTTTAAGTTTCTTGCGAAAAGATGACCGCCTTTTTCGAGACGGGGTGGGCAAGGGTTGTACTAAATCGAACATTTACAGTACTTTCCAAACTATAAAATGTTCAATACAAAAATGAACGATGACAAAATAGTTATTAGTAAAGATAGCAATAAGGTAAAAATTGAATTAATCTTGTTTTTCGATAAGCATTTTTTTAAAAAACAAAACAGTGTAGTTTATATGACTGCAGTTATAAATTTCATGCTTTCAGTGTAGAAAATGTAAATATATAATCTTTGAATCTCATTATTGTTTTTGCAATCGACTCAATTAAAAATCTATGATATATTCTATAAAATACTTAGCTTTGTTCTAGACACGCTTTTATATGGTTGGCTTTCTGAGCATGCTGTTTGTTATCGAGTAAAAAAGATGTACTTTTGAAAAGATTTTCAACCAGTAGGTTACTAAACGTTTTCCTAAAAGTTATTTTCGACTTGTCAATAATGTCATTGTATTAATACTTCAAGAGAGCCTGCTACCATAATCGAAACTGTTCTTGCTTTCTGTTCAGAGAGCAAGCTCACTGTTCGATAGTTATCAGGTAAACAAATGAACAAATATCAATCAACTGCATTAGCGCATTTAGTTCAATTTCTAAAGGTCAATTTTTTTTTATCCTTAAATGTTTTATGTTAGCAGTAATTGATAACCTAACCATTTCCACACCAAAATGAAAAATACATGTGTGTATTTGTGAGCAATCATTTTTAATTTCTATATGAAGAGAAAAATAACATATTTTATCTGAAATTCCTTAAGTAAACAAAAATATTGTACTTTATCTCCTCTATTTCCTATTAGTACTTATTAGTATATACACAAGGTGGTGGGTGAAGGGCTGAAAGGTCATACAAAAAAGGGGACTTTTAAAAATTCTTCTTTGATAGTTGATTTGGTCAGGTTTTAGAAAAATACGTCGGGCTCGTCACCAGAATAACTTACTTCTTAAATACTTGCATGTATTATGTTAGCAGTAATTGCTTTTATAGAACATTTTTGCAAATAAAAAAATTGCATAAATTCTTATGTATTTTCAGTTGTCACGAATTTGACATCAGATTACAATTGCTGTAAATATAAAATAATTTCTAGAGAAATTCTGATAAAAGTTTGTAGCATTCTAAAGTTTTTATAAGTTTTGATAAGTTTTACAGCACACTGGATAACATCAAGATTCAATGCAAATCACAGGATATTACCATCATCATCATCATCATCATCGGAGATCTAAATGCTAAAGTAGGAAAGAAATGAAACAATGAAATAGTTGGCAAGTACGGACGAACTACGATCCCATAATTAGCGCTGGGTGATTGGGTTTAATGGTGCACATCAAAATACTAAATAATAATTAACATCTGATTTGAGGAGCACTCAAGACATTTGTGGAATTGGAGAAGTCCAGACGGAGACAAGAACAAGATCAGCTATATAACAATGAGTAAAAGATTTAGAAATTAAGTCTTACACTGGAAAACATATCGGAGTACCAACTATGGAACATCTAAAAAATTTGGTGTTATCGGCGGATGAGATTATGTAAAAGAAAGAGAGAAGAAAAAATAAATGGATGAGAGGCGAAATTCTCGAGATTATGAAAAAAGAAGGTAAACAATGCCAAGTGATTGTACAGAATATAGAACATTAAACACAAACATTAGAAACAAATGAAGGTTGAAAGAAGAGGAATGGCTCAACGAAAGATATAAAAAGAATGTGCACCATAGACACAGTGGGTATGCATATAAAAATAAAAGAAATTACAGGAGAAAAGATGTACTCCGCAAATGGCTGCATTTAAAAATCTACTCATAACTGAAAAAGAAAAAATAGTTCAAAGATGGAATAGACGTTTCTGAGAACTCGACAAAAAGGGGAAACCTTAGATACACAAAAACATCTAAAGACCTAAAGATTAAAAATGGCTAAGATGAACAGGAACGAAGCAGCAGGATCAGATGAAATTGAAATAGAGCTATAATCAAACTTATGCGATTTTGGAATTGACAAGTTTACGGAAATAATGAATGAAATCTATGACTGTGGTGACATAGTGAAAGACCTTAGTTGATCCATCTTCGTAGAAGAGCCTCGTATGAATGAATGCAAGTTCCATTGAATAACCAGCTTAATTAGCCGCATAATTACGCTTATCATCCGGATTCTGGGGAATAGAGCGTGTAGCAGTATTAACCGGAAGTAGAGCAAGAACGGTGTGGTATTGTAAAGGACACTAGACAATAAATTCAATATTTATTATCAGAATAATATCAAATCCAATAATACAAATGAAGAACGACGTTTCTAAATACGCAAAGGCATTTGACTAAGTATGACACAAAGTTCTATTTGAACTGCTAGGTAAACTTGATTTATCTGAGAAAGATATTAGAATACTCTATGATATTTACTGAGAGAAAACGTCTGCATACAGAAAGAAAATGAATTAAGTACACAAAAATAGAAAGGAATCTAAAATAAAGACTCATCTTCTCGCTGTATTTATTCTTTACAGCGGGATAATCCTAAGAGAACTAAGAGTCCTACTAAGACTGATGAGTACGATTATATTGAGGGCAGACACAGTAATAAAACTGCACGAAACTCGTTAGTAAAGGAAAGAGAGAGAAAAATGAGAGACAGAATAGATGGTTGTCAACAAGAGAAACAGCCCAAGATGTGAGCTACGAATTGGAAATGTCAAAATCAAGCAAGTACAAATATTTAAATATCTGGGACGGAAAATGTGAAAAAAATTAAATACAGGTGACGATTGGTACGAAATCTGAAGGCACAAACGATGCCTTCCGAAAGCTAAGCAAAGTAATAATAAAACAGTAAAAATTCGTTTCAAACAAAGTAAAAAGTACTGAACTGCTATGAATTATCAGTCCTCCAATGTAGAATATTGTACAATTTTTCATAGATGAACAGCAAACTTAAGTCAACAGAAATGTGGTTCTACAGAAAGATGCTGAGAATACCATGGACGGGGCATATAAACAACGAGGAAGTTTTCAGGAAAATGGAAACAAAAGGTCACTTATATTTAGAATTAGAGAGGGATAGTTGAAATTTCTGGGACACATAATGAGGAAAGAGGTCTCGCAGAATTTGAAACTCACGAGACATTGAAGAAAACAGTGACAGTGATCTTGTGTAAATGGATGGCAGACCATGAAGAGGCAGAGTTAATAAATATGTAAGACATTGGTATGTTCTACAAAGGATAGATGTTGTAGAGAGCCATAATTGACCACGTTCCAAAGGGACAAGGCCTATAAAGAAAGAAAGAAGATTAATTTATTAAAAGAGTATAAAATATTACCATGACGGCGTGGTTAATTTAGTTCCAGATATTTATTGTTAGCTTGTTATCAAATTTATTCATTTTGCCTATAGTTTTATTAACAGGATATAAATATTGATAATGAATAGTTATTGATACTTAATTCTCTTACTCGGTTAAATGTTTTCTGATTCACCAACTTGTCCCTAATATCGGCATTGTTTTATTCACAAAATGGTTAAACTACTGACAGCGAACGTTAAGTTTATGAAAAATGGTCGTATTTTTGTTATTTCAATGAAAATAAGTTCACATTATATCATTATGGCAGGTTTCGAAAACGTCTTACATAAGATCATTTTATGGCAACGAGTAAATTCAGACCATTTAAAATATTTTTTATGATGCAAAACAATGTGACACTTGATGTAGTTAGCTATAAGAAAAATCCAAACAACTCAAGATGCGCAGACAGAAAAAATATTTTAGCAATCTATAGAAAGTTTATTCGGGCCAAGTTGGCGTTTTGTATGAGAAAGAAATCTTCAAAGGGTGAATGGGAGGTAGAAATGTTAAAGATTACTTTGGTCAGGTTCTAATTTCAGAAACATCCCTCCACACACACGCCTAAAGTTTGTCTTTTACACACTATATCTACTCCATAGAATATAGACCTTTCAACTGATGTACAATTATGTGTTTGATTTTTTTATAGGTCCACATAATAAAAAACTGTATCGAATGATAAAGTTTCACAAGTATCTGAATACACGTAGCACGTATTTAACAATTTATTTTACTTCCAGAAGTAAAATATCTCCTAACACCAGACATAACTCTTTACCACTTCAAGAGTTAGTCTTTCTTTATTTTTACGAAGAGCAATAGAAATATAAAAAATAAATTACATCTGGTTGCATGGAATCCGAGGAAATGCTTATTTTTATGGGTCCTTTTTTCTCTCTTGCATTTGGCATTTTCAATGGCCTAATCTCAAATATTATTAACGCTTCTTTCTTTTTCCTGATTATATTTTCTCTAGATATTTAGCCAAACATTGTTTATCTCTGTTTTGGAACTTAGAATGCAGTTTTTAACGCTTTTTTACTACCTTTGTTAACTTCTAAACCGTTGTGCGCTTGCATTGTTTTCATACGGCCATCTTGCTATTCTGCCATATTTAGTCTAGTTGTGAGGATTTAGCTAAATAGAATTTTTCTCCAGAAAAAATGTATGTATATACTTTATTTGATTCGTTCTTTATGAAATATTTTCATTTTCATGTAAGTGTGTGTGTGGGGGGGTGCTTGTGTGTGTTTCACACTTAATTAATAAATTCCTATTACGGTATTATTTATTAATAAAGTGCGATATTTTGGGTAATTGCCGTGAGATTATATTTCGATACGATGACAAGCTAAGTACGAATTTCATTTATTTTTGGTTACAGAATCTTTCGTGCTTATAAAAAGAAATATAGGGTTTATCAATGATATTTTTCAAGAAAGCAATGGGTTACTCTCGAAGCAGAATTATTCCTTTCAACTTCAGTCACAATATTTATTACATGCTTTTTATGTTTCCTTCAATGGAAGGAAGTGTCAACTGTTTTTTTTATCAAATGCACAAATTTCTCATGATTAATGAAAAATAACTTGTATCATTTAAAATATACTATTTTCCCTTTCAACTGGTTAATTCGGATGTTGCCAGAAAGAAAATTATTTTTATAAATTTTGCTCCAAATTGATAAAATTGTACTATGTATATTTACATTTTTAAATTATCCCATGTATTATTGAATAAAAAGCGATTTGTAAAGTTAGACAATCTCTAATTTTGTAAGACATATAATTCAACAGAAACCATAATAGCAAAGACTTAATTTGTAAAGATTACGTATTTTTTTTTACAATGGTGTTCACCCTGTATAAGGGGCACATTTTATGGGGATATGTGGGGAAGATAACGGTTAACCCTAGACTTGAACAGGTTATGATTATAGTGATCGGGAAAGCATCCTTTTGGGAGTCGGTTGCACAAAGCAGCGATTCGTAGGAAGAAGCTACTCGAGTGGAACTTACTTCTCACCAATGGAATACGAAAGGAATGAGGGTGGTTCACTACAATGGGTGTGGTATGGCGGGTCTTAGCCGTGAAGGTTAGAACTGGTGGAATTAAGGAATACAGTTCGTCTGAACACTTTCTGCCGAAATAGCAATAGAGCAGCGAGGGGCTTTGCATCGTTTCGTCTGTGGAAAACGGGTTGTATGGTGGAAAATAATTCATCATCCACAAGGACGGTCTTAGACTCTCTCGAGACTGAAGTGAACACTGAGCAGCCCATAAATTTTCGGCCTGATCTGGTTCTTGTAATAGTAGAATAGTTGAAGATAGCAGAAGGAGGCAGGTACTTACTGGAACGGTACAGAGAACCGACCATTTGTCCAGTATCTTTAGCGATTGATTGTACGAGTTCCACTTGAGATCTGGGTTGAGTTTAAGTCCTAATAGACGCTCAATGTACGGGACCCTCCCTGGAAGAACACCGGGTCACCGCGATAGGTAAAAATTCAGGATCTGTTCGATGATCATCGAACCTTACTAATTTTGGTTTTCGAAGCAGTTCCTGCAAATTTTAAAAATGATATCCTATAGAAGAAAATTCCATTGAACGCAAGTAGCAACTACCTTGTCTTTCCTACAGTTGACATCTCTTCAATTTTTATAAGCTTCTTATGAAATATGTTTAAATGTTTCAAACTTATTTTTATTAATATTAAAACATTAAAACATTTTGTTTACTTAGAAAGTAAACGCCATTAACATTGTTTGAACAGACAAGATAATTGCAATAGCAAAGATTAAATTCCTTTCACTCACATATCTCCATTTTTACGAACGTGGTTCCACTATTATAACAATATTCATATACTAAACTGTTTCTGTTCTTAGTGTTCAGTCAGAAGACTGGTAATAACTATCAGCACCATTCCTACTATAAACATGGCATAATTGGGTCAGAGGGAATCGGCTCACACGAGATGAATGGAGATTAAGAATTCACCTACGTTGTGGCATCAGATTTGACAAGTCCCGAGACTTTTTTTCAGTTGTAATATAATAATTGGGAAGGTGGCCTATGTTGATTAGACAAACAATCTGCCAGAATGTTTATCGCAAAAATATCAAATTTATATGTAAAAGAACTTAAAACATGAAATATTTTAGAGTTTTGTTACATTTTCTTTTTACTTTAGATTCTTAATGAGAATTCTTAATTCTTAATTAGGGATTAAATTTATATCTGTCATTTAAGTTTATCTCGATTGATAATAATTGACAAAATCAATGAAGACTCCCAAATCCTGATTACGTTGGCTTATCAGCCGAAATAAGTACATATAAAACTTTATTTTTTAATCATAAAAAATAAAGTTTTATATGTATTTATTTCGGTCATTTTCCAAATAAGAGAAAATACATAAACAATAATCGTTCTTTGAATTCCTATATCATTTGCCGGCTTCACTCAAAACAATATTTTCCAATAAAAGTCTATTTCAAACTTTAGTTAGTCTTGTACTGAAGCTAAGACTCCTTTGTTCATAAGCTTTACAAAAGATACATACAATACAGCCATTGATTCTGGTAAAGGTAAATCACTATTTTATAAATTCTTCTAGAAATTATAAATGTAAAGTGTCATGCACTTGTCTTTTGACAGACTTAAAACGCGTTTATTTTTCTAAAAATGGTCTTTAATTAACAGACGTTAAGGACATCAAAATGTTCCTTTAATAATAAAACAAAACTTTTTTCCTTTATTTAGATAAAGACACTTGATCTGAAATACACGAACGGATTAAAAAATATGTGTTGCAATTTGATGGCGCAGTAACATTGAGCATAACATTTACATTTGTAATTTTATGAAGTTTTACGAAAGATATATCTTATAGGTAACAAATATTTCTTGTAGCATCAGTTTGAAAATTATGAGCAAGTTTCCAGTCCCCAAGTTTTAAGATGAAACAAAAGTTGGTTTAACGACAAACCGAATTGCTCCAGATCAACTTTTACGGTATTTTTATAGAGTTTAACACCAAAGTATTGATCTAAAATCATTAATTATATCATCATTAGTGAATAAATCCTGTTTTTGTATAGAATGAATCATTCGTTTTAGATCATTAATTGGATCTAGGCTACCAGATGAAGGCTACCAGAATTTCTAATTTCTAAAGATGAAGGCTACCAGAATTTCTAATTTTGCAGATAAAATCTTTACAAAATAAATGAAAGTCATGATTCCGAATAAGAATAACGGTAATATTTTCAAAGTGACTGATGCTTGCAAAATATTAAATATATGATTGGATGCATAAAAGATCCCTGTTCGACCAAGAAAACCTTCCCTAGAAAAATATCTTTTGTCATATTTTGAAACCTGTTCGTAGATAATTTCTTTATTTTAGTTAAATAATCCTTCCGAGAATTCTCAATATATTTGGTACAATTCCGATCCAACATTGTTGAACAATCTGAAGCTCTATTTTCTGTAGTTAGACAGTAAATCAATATTTTTTTTCCTTTGTTATCTATGATCAGCTGCTTTCTTAGCTTAGGAGATGTTAATTTTGTTGTTAACTAATCGATGAAGATACAGAGCGTCGTCTAACAACAGGCACAACAACGATGCTATTGGAACAAACAAGCAATAAGTAATATTTAAATGCTTTCTGATTCGATTTAGCAACGTAAACATAAACAATTCTATTTACTGCGACTTTAACACATGTAGAATTTTCAATGTGATGTTGAAAACATTTACAATCCAAGTATGTACCAAACATATTTATCGAGTATTAAGACAAGGATGTCTGTTTATATTGGTGCTAAAAATCAAGAGGTAATGTCGATTGTAAATAAATCTAAAATATTAAAAACGCTTTCAAAGACAACAATACTGATCAATTGAAACACAACAATGTTTTATTGGCATATAAAATATCCATTTGAAAAGGTTTATCTTGAATATTGCTTGTGATTAGACTGCTTATACTCATTGCTAGGCTCATAGCGAATAATTAAAAATTTAATTACTTCTATGTCTTTTTTGTCTTAGAAAAAGTTATCTTGTGTCATCATGTTGCTAGTTAGATTTGATCTTATTGTCACTTTGAAACAAAACAATGCCGCAACATTTTACTAAGGTCAAACGATTGCTGGAAAGTGAGTGCATATTTGAGAACAAATTTTTAAAAAAGTGAAAAACAGACACAATCACATGTAGAACGTACATTCCCAATTTATATACAATTTAATATGATATATTTGAGTTTGTATCATAAAATATATTTTTGTGTAGGGGCAAATTGTCAGTTGAATTGTTCATAAGGAAAGAACAGGTATTCATAACGACTTAGTACACAACTACTTTTTTTAGAAATCGGATACGTTAAATGTCCTTGTGGTTTATAAAGTCTATAAAATCAGGAGATATTTAACCATTGTCTTCTGAAAGCGAGAGAGAAAAAAATATTTTTATTGTAATGCTAGTCCCCTTCTGCGAGGCTTAGTTTTGTTAGAGTCTTTCAGCTACTGTAAGGATTGTTTGGCATGCTAGTAAGGCGCAGTCTTTCGGCGTATCGAGGCTGGAATTTGCCCCATGGTGCATGATTTTATACTGGAGGAAGACGGTAAAAAATTTGTTTGGAGGCGAGAAGAGTTTCTAAGTTTTTTTTGTTATCAGGTGTTGGATTTACTATACCATTTCATTGTTTTAATTATTTCCTTTGAAATTGGTGGTAAAAGTTCTGATATTTGATTTAAAAAAACGTTTTTATAGTCAAGGCTTTTTAACTGGTCTAAAATTATTTTGCCATTTTGAAAGGTTATAATAATATATTATTTTCGTTTTCGAAATAAGCAAAGCAATCTTAATTTTTTTTCGGACTTTTCAACAAAAGTTTATTTTTTCCTCTGAAATCTCTGAAATCATAGATTTTTATTTTCCCCAAATAAATTTTCGAAAATAACTAAGCAGTAACACTGTAAATAGATAAAACATATGGCTACACTAAGATTTCGACTGTGAGTTCGTCTTCTACGTGCCGTGTCCCTTCAGGACGTGGGTGATAATGGTCTTCACCAATTTCTGTCTTTTGTAGCACTTAGTAAAGTTTGTCTTTTTGTTATATCTCCTAACTCTGTTCTGCCAACCATTTACACAAGCTCGTTAGGCTAGGGTTATGCGCTATATTTCTCTGTCTCTCTTGTCTTGTGAGTATCAAATTTTACAAGTCTTTCGCTTTCCCAATTCGCTTTCGGATTTCGATGTCGCATTTTCCATCCTCTGTTAAAACACTTCCTAGATAGTTAAATTCTTGCACTTATTTAATTATGGTATCTTCAATTTGTAATTTGCTAGTTGGACTGTTTCTTTTGCTGACAACAATACATTCTATCTTGTGGTTGATGTTTAGTCCTTTCTTCTTGCTTTCCTTTACAACTTTTTGTAGGAGTTCTTGTGGTTTTCTTTCCGTGTCTGCTATCAACTCTGTGTCATTTATATATCTAATGTTATTCAGGTTGTGGCCGCCAATAACGAATCATAGTCAGACTTCTAATTCTCTTAGAATTGTCTGACCGAATAAATCCGGTGAAAAGACCCATACTTGTCTTACGACCCTTTATATTTTTGTATATTTACCTGAATTCATTTTCTATCCTCATACAGGCGGTTTGCTTTCAGTATATGTTTTGGATTCTTTTGATATCCTTTCCAAATAAATGAAACTTACCAAGCAGGTCGAATAGTTCTGTGTAACTTACTGTGTCAAATGCTTTTACATAATTAAAAAAAAAACAAAAAAAAAAAACATGTGTATACATCCTTCTGCATTTATATTACTCTTTCTAGTATCATTCTGAGCATAAATATCACATACCTACCCCTGTGTCCTTAACGAAAACGCACTATTCTTGCCCTATTTCCCGGTCAACTGCGCTTAAAGATAAAACACGGAAATTTTAGAAAATAACTTCGAAAAAAAACAAAAAACAGAATTATTTGGGGAAAAGAAATAAAAAAAAATGATTGTCTAGTTAAGCGAATTTTATAACAAAACTAAAAATAATATCAGCTTATTCTTTAATCAAATATGTTATTTTACAAACATAAATTTGATTACAATTTTCTTACAAAACTAGTTCTGAAATAGAGTAAAATTCTCTTCCAAGTATATTTGGCGATATAAAATGCAAATATATTTCCGTTATTAATGCATGCGTTATCAATTTCATCATCTTCACTATAATCTTCAGTTGCACTGACATCAGAAGTAGAATAAAAATGAACTTAATCCATATCATATAATTCTGTAACAATTTTTTTATGAATCAATTAACTAATTGATGTTTGTCTGCGTTTAATCTTTTATTGAACAATTTTAAACGGTCTGACCGTTCGCTATTCGGTGGTATCAATCTGTTTATTACAAAAAATAATTTTTAATTTAATTGTGCCAGTTTGGCAGAAATGCAAAACAATTTGTATGCGTAATAATAATAATAATAATAATAATAATAATAATAATAATAATAATAATGTAACTAAATTATTTTCATAAGTGTTTTCTCTAACTTTAGTCTTATATTAAGAAAATAAACTGAAGCGAAAGTTGTTACTTTAGTTTGATTTTAAGGGGGAATTTCTTGGACCTGATAGGTCCTGCACCTTATATTTTAGCCGGTATGGGGTTACAAGTCACACCTCCTCCTACTTCATGTTATTTTATGACCATAGCTAGAGGTGGGGTTGAATTCATAGTTGCCCTTTGCATAAAGTATTGTCAGTCAAAACAACTGGTTTGCCTTTGTTTGCCATGGCTAAAACAATGGAGTTGCTGTTTTATCCATAGCTGGTGAAAGAGAAATGGATTATCCATGCTGTTTTATCCATAGCTGGTGAAAGAGAAATGGATTCTTGCCTTTCCGAACGGTGGCTTCTTAGTACAAAGCGAATGCAAACTGTCTCAGCAGGAATTTGAAATCGGCTCACCAATTTTTGTGCTCTTAAACCGCCGCCCAATTCGAATTTGAAAAAAATAAATAAAACTATCACATCTGAAAAATTACTACGCATTTATTGCTATTGCATACATGTACATAAAGTTTGAAAATAGGTTACGCTGATTTGTTTTTAGGCAAGTCATTCATTTTATTTTGTTCTGACTAATTCTCTTTTTTGTCACGATGTTTCAGCCGCTGTATACTCTGATCTTCCTAGAGTGTCTGTTTTATTTTTTTTTAGTTTAGCTCTGGGTGTGTACGCTCCAACAGAACAAGTGCCAACTTAAAAAAGGAACGAAAAAGTGACACCTGACGAAATAGAAGTAGAAGTCAAAACGTTGTCAAAAGAAATCAACACAATTAATCTGAACAAAGCCATGCAATCAGTGTTTAAAATTTGCTACACACAAATAACTAATAATAATGACTGCATTTAATTTTTTTCAGAAATTACCAATTAATTGGCTTATCTTCAATTATTTTATGCGTATGAAATGTATAAGTAAGCAAGATTTGAAATGTATTTAACGATTATTTAATTCTGTCATTTTATCATTTTTTTATCTTGCCGTTGGTATATTATTATTATTATTATTATTATTATTATTATTATTATTATTTTCTCAAGCAGATCGTATGCCATAATTTAATAATCAGGAGTGGGTCATAAAAAATGAACTTGGGTCAAATCAGTTCTTCACTTCTCTACATTAACAAAACCTTTCTTAAACTTTTGGCTAACCCGAGCATGTCTGTTTTCTGAAGCATCTCAGTTCGAATTACAGTTCCAATCTTGATACCTTTCCTCCTTCTCTTTGTCCTTTTTATCCTCCTCTTCTTTTTCAACTACCGTTACGTCCCTTGGTATCGCTATATCAATAATCCAACACCGTTTGTATTCCCCCTTGGAGAATAATGATGTCTGGCCTTCTTGCTTCAATTACATTAGCACATTGTATGAGGAAGTCCCAGAACAGCTTTACACTCTCATTATCCCCTACTGTAAGCGGTTTGTGCTCATACAACATTTCTGATCTCTCCAACTTGGATTTAACACATAGCATCCAGTGTACAATACGTGAATACGTGTAATATTGTCGTTTCATCGTTGCGTCAACATGTTGCATTAACCCACACTCTCCTTTGTTTTTTTTTTTGGGGGGGGTGCTTGTTTTTCCACACATTCTACACAAGATTTGTCAATGTGATAAATGATATAGCTGATTCTCAATGCTATCTCTTGTGCATTCCTTCACAATTTCCACTCTTTATCCATGTCCATGTTTCCATTTTATTAATTTTCTCTTATCCATAACACTTAGAAATTGACCATTCATTACTTTCTTTTGCCAAATTCCTATTTTGCCTTTTAAATATTTCTTCTTGAATTATTCTTTACTGGTACAATCCCCTGTTTCTATTATGCCAGCGTCATTTACACCAATCAGGAAGGAATTACTATTGTTCCTCAAACACCACTGAAAACGGTTCTTTTCATTCCTAATACTCCCTCGGTAGATAAATCCCTTGTACATCATTTTTCGGGTACATTTATTATTATTATTATTATTATTATTATTATTATTATTATTATTTAAATTTTCTGTTGAATATAATCATTTACTAAGACCTCAAGTAAATTATTATTTTTGTTGTTGTTGCTGTATTATTATTATTGCTAGTAGTCATACTAGTAGTAGTAGTAGTAGTAAAGAAGCAATTGAAAGTGTTTAACAAATGGGTGTTATCACTGATATAAAGCAGCAATCTGAATGCGGTTATAAAACAGTGTTTTAAGAACTCCAAAGTTGATTTTAAATTCCCTTCACTGTTAGCCAAATCCTGCTATAATGAACTGTGCATATGCAATCGGAAGTGATAAAATGAGCAACAACTTGCAATAGAAAAGAAGTATTCGGACACTATTGAAAACTGCGCATAAAACAGTTCTATAAAATGAATAAAGATCTGGAGCTCCACATGCAAATGTAGAAAGTTCCGGAATTTTCCAAGCGGAAATTTAATATGGCTACGATTCAACCAAAGTGATCATTCGCTGCATCATCGCTTTTCTACACGGTAGTCATTATTTTGGTTAAATTTAAAGAGCTCGCAACACTACAAAAGCAACATTCTAACAAGGTAAACACCAGGAACATTGCTTAGAACCTAAACATTTCTGTCGGTACCAGCGTGTTAACTGGCATTTGGAGCTCCCGGGTACCTTGCTCGAAGTAGTGCTCTACATAATGAGTATTTATGAATGTGCATACGGAAAATGGTAAGTTAAAACAAAGGTGATCTTAAATGAACTTCCAGAAATGAAAACAGCTGAGCAAAATAATTATGAGTGATGTCCAGCATCATAATCGTTTAAAGTTCAAGACACCACGAGAAAAGCTTTTCAGTGAGAATCAAGTGAAAACTGGATTTGTAGAGAAACACTTGAAAAATGTTTGAACAAAAAGTTATTTTATTAAAGTATATCTGGTCACAACTCAAAAGTTCATCATGTGTGGATGGATCGAACCACAGTAATGATATTGAAATATTTTTCTTTTTTTTTTCTGTTCACACAACGGAAATTTGATTCCTATGGACCAGTTTTTTTAATTAGAAATCTCTTTATAACTTTCTCTTTTATGCGTATCTAGTTGGAGTGTTATAATCCAAATAACTATGAACAAATGAGTGAAAATACGCAATTCCATATGCCATTCACTGCAGTTGTTAACCTCAGACCCAAGACAACATTCTTCACTGACTGCAACCGACTTTCCTGTTTCCATAAAAAGAATATTTGACATGGAATGACTCTACTACTGAGCTGCTTGTACTTCTTGTTCTTCTTCACTACTGCAACATATGTTTCTTTCTATATAGTGTGGCAAGGTGGATATCAACACGTATATCAGCTTAAAGGAATCAGGAATATTGTGAAGGCCATAGACACTTCACGAAGCCTTCACCTATGTACTTTAATAGAAAATGGAAGAAAATTGTATGTATCGGATTAAGTGGGAGGAGACCCGTGGAAAATAATCATCTGCCAAATTTCAGTTCATGAGAGAAAGCATTTTTCATCGACTTCCACACTGTCCATGCATCCAGTTTTGATTTGTTCAAAACTATCTTGGCACCGTTCTCTATCCTTTTTTCTATTCCTCGACAATAACATAGAAGAGTATAATTTATTTAGCGAAATTATTCAATATTACATTTAAGATTAAGACTAGACTGCAAGATAATTCCAAAATTTTTACTCACACACACGGAAACTATGGCGTTTTCAATTATCATCTCGTAGTTTTAGAAATAAAAAGTTTGTCTTGGTAAATCTCAGTGAATTCAATCCTTGAAAGATCTTTACCGATAAATAATTACATAATTTTACCTTCATAGGATTTTCATAGACTAGTTTACAAAATCATTTACTGTTGTAATCTCAATACAGTTTCAAACAAACCTAAAACTCACCTTTGATCCAACTAAATTGTCACAATTTCGTTTGTACTTTTATAAAACAAATACTTTAAGTTATAAAAGAATGTAATTCCTGGAATGAAAAAAAAATATCGCATCATTTCCATTTAACTTTCTGGCAAGTTTTAAATAAATGCTTCAACTACTTCAAAGAAATAATTTGATAAATTAACATTATTTTGAAAATGCGGATCTCTTCCAAATTGCTGAGACTCGGTATTGAATAAATGTAAGGCTGATAATGGCCGCATACTCTTTTACTGTGTCTTTGTTAATTCAATTCCATGACAAATACGATTATAAAGAGATAAACAAAAACAATAAAATTTTGTAGTGGACAAATTCACCTAAAGAAAGTTAGAAAAAGACCGATAGAAATGTTGTGCGAAGAAAAAAAACAGCAACAAAAATAAGGATAATCCTAAAGTTTAAATGAATAGGACAACTCATACAAAAATTATCTTAAAATCGATAAATCGCTTTTGTATGTTTTTCGTTCCCACCATAACATTTTGGGTGCTATGCTGCATTACTCATGGTTCTGAGTTGCACACAATATTTGGAATTGTTTATATAACAATGGGAACAAGCTAAGACAAGTGCACGTGACAAGTCAATTGGCATGTGGTTGGGTGATTTCAAGAGGAGCTTCTCATTCTTTTGCTCAACACAAAAAGCAATCCGCTTCCTCGTCTCTGTCTTGAGGGATAAAATTGATTATGGATTGTGCCATCTCTGTTGCAGCTCAGTTTTCTATATACAACATTCAGAAAAAGAAAATATTGGAAAGGAAAAAATTTCTGAAAATTTCCCTATAGCTGATTAAATGTGGGGTGCAAATTATGTTCGATACAGCATTGGTGTTTCACATGATTAACATTGGTCAGAAGTTAAAGATTTTAGGGGATTTCTTTTTGTTTCATTTACTAACAGTAGCGGACAAATGTTTTATTATATATGATCATTAATAAATTTATAGAATTTTATTTGTTTTTATCGAATTTTATTTTATTTTTTTTTTTTTTTTTTGTATTGGAACAAATAGAAAAAACCTTTGTCATTTCATTATTCGAAGTAAATATTTTTAGTATATTGACTGTAAACATTTTTGGCCCATTTATTTACTTTCACATCAAACAGAGAAAATTGTAAATATTTTACGATATGAGAAATATTTTTTATAGAAATATTGTGTGAATGGAAATGATAAGCACTTTCTTTTCGATCAAAGTTAGTGGTTGTATTGCGAAAATGAATAAAAAAAAAAAAATTAGATAAATGAAAAGAAAATTTCACCGGAAATAAATATTACTTCGATGAATATTTAATTCTAATAATCAAATATTTAACTATAACACAAAAGATACAAATGACCTTCTTGCTCTTCAGACAAATCAATGTAAAATCTAAGATTTTATTTCACGAGAACAAAGTACAAAGCCAAATAAATACCGCAATAATTTTTCAAAAACTTCAAAAAATAGAAAATGTAGAATGAAGTATCGTACAAGGAATGTTTATTTTTATTGTTTCGTATTATAGAAAACTTTTTCTCAGGAGCAATTCAGAAAAAAAAATTAAATAGGACATTATTTAACTGATATGAAATAATAGTTATTCGAGTCGAAAGTGTATTTCGATTGAAGAATGTTATCTTTCTTGCAAAATGAACATCCATTCCAACGCTAAATATAAATAGAGTGAATAACAATTGTGATAAATAAGCAACACGAACATTGGTTAGCTGCTCCATTTGCCAACTCTTTAGCGTAGCTTCTACACATCTACGATTCCCAGTGGTATTTTGCGAACAATACAAATGTCAAATATGAGTCAGTCAGATTTATCGGGTGAAAAGATGTCAATGTAAAACAAATTATATAACGCAAAACACAATAAACAGAATTAAGCTGTTAAGTAAAATCTTTCTCTTTGTAGCAAGCAATAAATCAATTAGTATCTATCTATCTATCTATCTATCTATCTAGATAGATAGATAGATAGATAGATAGATAGATAGATAGATAGATAGATAGATAGATAGATAGATAGATGCAGGGAGGGGGAGGAGAGGGAGACGGTATGGATATGGATCAAAGTTTGAAGATGGCATTGAAACGGGAATCTGACAGTTACCATGCAATGCTGTCCACATAAACGGTCTGTCTTAAACAATACATACACCCATTTCTGCAATTTAGTTTCATGTGGACACCTAGATGCGGTTGTCTCGTAATCTTCAGGCAGTACAATAGACGAGATACTCATTTCAATATATATATATATATATTATAAATTAATTGATTTAAAATATGTTTTTTCCGCTACACAGTTCTAACCATGTTTCAAAAATAGAAGCTAAAAGCCCCGAATTTAATTTTGCAATTAAATTAAAAGCATTAGTTCCATTTCATCCTCAAGCGAATTTTGGAGTAACTTTTAAAAAATTACTGGGTTTTAAAGACACAGCTAAAATCACGTTTCCATGGTTACAGAATATTCTACTTCAATTGGACAAGGGATGTCTAGGTTTTCCTTATGACAGTATCATTGTATCAGTTATTAGCTACAATTTGGTAAGGGGTACGGATGTATTTTTCAATGAAAATTGACATACATTGAATGCATGTCGTCTGGATTTTTAAAAAAAATTATTGTAGGGTAGTGTACGACCCATGTTCTTTGTACATACATATGAAACTTTATCACTTAGGTTATATATATTTAAAATAAATAAATAAATTAATTAATAAATAAAGTTTACTAAATCTGAGAAATGACTTAGCTAGTTTTGTAGTAAGTGCCATAAATATTACTTAAATAATATTTAATTATAAAAGTTTAAAAATCGTAATTTACATATACTTTGATATGGAAAAATAATTTTACTTACTATGAGTAATTTTCCTTCTGTTATAAAGTAATATAGTCTATTAAAACTAACAATGAAAATATTTTAAAATTTTAAAGTTGTAATTTTAAAATTGTAATTAAAATTGTAGTTAAATAAAATGAATTCTAACCTAAACTTTTTTTAATTAGTACTATAGGCACTTAGAAGAATCCAATAAAAACACCTATAGTAAAATAAAATTAATATGAAATGCCATAAGATGTAAGCTTTTGAATGACCCATGTCCTTTGTACTTACATGAGAAACAATATATTACTAGGTTTATATATAAAATAAAAGTTTACTAAATCAGTGAAATTAAGTAACCATTTTTGCCGTCATAGTCATAAATTTTTCATAAAAAAAAAAAAAAAATGACACCTCATATACAAACTTAAACTTGATGTTAAAATAATCCTACATAATATAGTGGATTCTAATACATTTAACTGTTCTTAAAAAGAATATAGTATAATAAAAATTAAAATGAGAATATTTCAAATCGTAGTTAAATAAAAAGTATTATGATCTGAACACCCCCGAAAATCTTTAAATTAATAAATGGAAAAAAAAAATGCCTTGAGAATTTTTTTACCGTTAACAATAATTTTTTTTTAAAAATCCAGACGACATGCATTCAATGGATGTCAATTTTCATTGAAAAATACATCCGTACCCCTTACCAAATTGTAGCTAATAACTGATACAATGATACTGTCATAAGGAAAACCTAGACATCCCTTGTCCAATTGAAGTAGAATATTCTGTAACCATGAAAACGTGATTTTAGCTGTGTCTTTAAAATCCAGTAATTTTTTAAAAGTTACTCCAAAATTCGCTTGAGGATGAAATGGAACTAATGCTTTTAATTTAATTGCAAAATTAAATTCGGGGCTTTTAGCTTCTATTTTTGAAACATGGTTAGTACTGTGTAGCGAAAAAAAACATATTTTAAATCAATTAATTTATAATATTAATGCTCTGTAAATTTACATTGAGCACTATTTTGTAAAAATAAAAATATCTATAAGAACACCGGATTATATATCTTACTGTTCTTTCTTTTATATATATATATATATATATATATATATATATATATATATATATATATATATATATATATAATAAGCAGATCATGCTGTGCTACTATTTTTCTGCTTTGCAGCTGTATATTCAATGCAAAAAATAAATCTCTGTTCTAGACACAGTCACCTAAAAATGGACAGAAAGATGAACAAAGAAAGCGTTGTAAAGATATAAAATTAATTTTAAAATCTCCAATGATATTTATAAAGAAAGATTCTATGCTTTTCATTGTGAAATCCATGCCATTCATATTAACGAGTGTTTTCATTAGTTCTAGAGACGAAGAAAAAAAAGAAATGAAAATGAATGAATAGAGATATGACGCAATAACACAAAAAGTGACATTGATTACCTGTGATCTAATCATTTAGATCTGATCTATTCATGTGTAAACATTGGATTTCTGGATTTCCGCAATCGACTTACAGCAAAACGATATTAGTATTTCTTAAAAGACGAGCACCAATAATGGATGGAATGTGATTCCTAGTAGACTCTAAATATCGAATTGGTTCGTGTCTTCACTAGTCAAGATTCTTTTCATATTTTATCGTTTTCATTAAGCTTTCTGTTGTTGCTTATTTTTTTTAAATTCTCCTTTCCGACTTTCCCCTGAATCTAAAACTTCTTAAATTGTTTCTGTTTTTTGGAATTATCAAATTATTTTTCATGAAATTTCATTTAATGACTATGAGGAAATATTTTAATATGAAACCTGTCTTTAGAAATTAGTCCATATCCCAGTTAAATATTGAATAAAAAATAGATTTCTTTGATCTTTAGAAAAGAATTTTGAAAATCTATTACTAAATTTATTCTAGATAATAATTATTGCTTGTTGTTACTGCTAAAATCATTAAAATGTATTTCAATTTAATGATGTCACAATTCAACTCCTCTAATGCTGTTCTTTTTAAGAAATCTGTAACCAAAATTGTAAACTTAAAATTTAAGAATTTTATGATTATCCTAACTTCAAACGGCTGAGAATTTTGATTAAAGCTCAATTCAGATTCAGACTATAATTTCTAAGGTGTTTTCCTTTCATATATTATTTACACTGTGGAATTGTACGAATGGCAACAAATATTAATGGCAACTCATTTCAATGACAATTCTGTGGTGTCTAACAGACAGTGAGGGATGTTTATTTTTTTGAGGAAATGTTTCGACACCCACTGAGTTTATTAAGATTATTCCGCTTATCAATACCACACATGTTGATCCTTTAAATAATTTTACAACTTCCCTTTTTATTAAGATTACTCCCCATTTATTGCATATTGAAAAAACTACCCCCGATTATTAAGATTCTTCATTATATTAAACTTATATTGAACTTTTTACTGTACGATGTTTGATCGATATCATTAATATTCACAACTGAATTAAGTGCATTGACAAGGAAAGATATATAAATTCAAAAGTTTCAGATCACATAGTGCGGTGACGACACAATCTCAATATGATTATGAAACTGAGTGTTTCATTTGAATACGCCATTTTGCATTATTATTATTATTATTATTATTATTATTATTATTAACCTTAGCCAATATTTATAGCAAAAACACAAAATGTTGTTGATAATAGGGAATTTTAAGGAATTCAGTTTTATATAGGCATCAACAAATACATAACATATACGAGGTGTGCTGAAAAGTCCTTGATCCAACCCAAATCTCAAGATCAGTATCTCAATGATCAAACACCAGAAGTTATTTCTAACTTGAGAAATGGGAATGCGTAGCATAGCATGTCCGTTTCATTGGTCTAGGTCACTGCATTCTTGGTCGAGCTGTGAACTTCTCAGCATCTACTCTTATGAAGGTGTCTCAATAGGTTTGTAACTGGAAAAGTAGGCACTGGCTGAATGTTATCTGAACTTTTTATTCTACGATGTTTGATCGATGTCATTAATATTCACAACTGAATTAAGTGCATTGACAAAGAAAGAGATTATGTTAAAAAATAATTGTTATATAAAATAAATGCTGTTTTTCATCATTCGGCTGCAGACTTATTGATGTATAAATTATGCGATTTGGTAATAAAAATATATTTATTCTCTTATGAAGTCATTTTGTATATTCTTGATCCCATAGCAATGTCACTTGATGTTGCTAAAAATATTCAAAAAATAATACCTGAAAAAATCCTTGCAAATGCTGATGATGCCTTCTTCCAAAATATAGACATAAGAATTTTTCATTGGAAAATTTGGAAATTAAACTCTTTTTCCTCATGATTTTAAAACACATATTTAACTGAACTGATTTTAGAATCAAAACAGGAATTCATCCAAATCCAATATTCTCTAAAATACATAATGTGTTTTATGCAGAAAAAAAGCTGCTTTGTAAATATTTGATTTTTATTATTTTCTTTTCTTTTTTCACTTTCTTCCTCTTTTTGGTTCTCTCTCTCTCTCTCTCTCTCTCTCTCTCTCTCTTTCTGTTTTTCTTATTACATAATTGATTTTATTTGGAACTCGTATAACTAAATCAGATTTTCCATCAAGTCCTCGGCGCCATCTTGTTGTAGGACAGAGTAACACTAATGTACAGAAATCAGAATAACATTTCCCAAGACAAACCACTTAGTGACAAAACTCTATAATTAGACACTTCAATGGAGAATTATTTAAATATGCAGCCAAATTTTCATACGACATTACCCCTTTGTAAACGAGGCATTCATTTGAATACTTATAAATTACTTTTATGCATATTTTTTGTATATATTTATCATAAACTATTCTATGCGTAAAAGTGCTCGGGACAAATGTAAACTCGTCCAAATAAACTGGTAATTTTTTTTAATCCAACTGGAACGGTTGCCAGTTTTCTGCTTGCCAAAATAGATAATAAGCTCAAAGGAAATGACTTCGATCGCTAAAAATCAATGTGTGTCTTTTTTTCAACGAATGACAGGAAACCATCGATTATTGTACGGTTTTCGCCGATCAGAGCCGATCATGTTTACTGGGCGCGTGTTTCTGAGCGATATTTGGATTAGTCCCTCAGCCGTGTGCTCGGCTTCTTGCACAATCTACAAACATTTAAAGTCAATATGTTAAAGGAAAGAAAATCGCGTAGATGAGTAGGAGAATGTAACATTTAAGAACATTTAAGAACTTTTACTTTCTCTCTCTTATTGATGTATATTTTAAAATCTCATTAGTCAACTTTAAAGCAATGTTTTCAATTGCGTTTTTTTTTCTATTATTTTAAAATATATAACATAAAAAACAGTAATTTGTTCTTTAAAGTAACTTATTAATTTTATATTTGTAAATAATATTTACACTATTTACATTGTTCGGGCTGTTGTCCTCATCTTTGTTGTCATATCCACAACGTTTCGGTTGCTGTACTCTCCGGCTTTCTTCAGGTGATGGAATTTCGAACCGAATCCTTTATTTCATCCACCGAGGTAGACTGTTCTAGTTCCACATGTCATGCCTCTTCCGGATATCTCAGTTTCAGTTATTTCTCTTTAGTAACTCAACTCTCTAAGTTTTTTTTCACCTCTGCTATGGCTAGGTATTGAAATCACAACTCTTTGTGTCAAGTCACTGGATTACTTCAACCAACGCTTTTATCCACTGGTGTCCTTGGGGATGAAGACACCAGTCCGAACAGTGTAAATAGTTATAATACCTCATGTCAGAAATATAGAGAGTATAAACAATAACTCAATAATGCATATCAATTATTAGACAGTGATTTACTCGGGCTAATATTTTTATCTTGATTGTTACAGTCCCGACATTTCAACCGTTGTACTCTGCAGACTTCTTCAAATGAATATCGTTGTGTGTAACCTACCGGGAATTTCGAACTGAAAGATTTATTCAATCTACAACCGTAGAAATTTCTCATATCGTCGTTCATTGCAGATTAGAAACTCGAATCAGTTAATTCATCTTCCCAATGAAGAAAGAGACACTGGAGAAAGCTAATACTCCTAAATCGAACATTATAAGAAAAGAACAAAAGACAATCAAACTGATACCAGCATCATTATACTGCCACCATATTGGGTTACTCAGGGAAAAAAAACTGATAAGTCTATTTAGAGACGTTGGTGTGATTCTGATTTAAATAAAGAGCTGACCTTGAAAAATGAGAAGTGTGTGTCATAGATACGGAAAAGAATAAGGATCACTTCACGTTGAATAAATACAGTTGATTCACAGCTACGGTATTCCACTAAGGCTCAGTTACCAGGGCTCAGTATATCATCTGAAATCTGATATTGCTCTCTTGGAAATTAGTGCCGAATTACTGATTAAACCTAATTACTGACTGTCGGATTGGTGATGACCAACTTGTAGAGATAGTCAGTCCACTAAGTAAGAATATAACCTTTGTAAAGTAAGTGTTCACTTTCCTAAAGATGCTCACATTCATTCCAACCGTAAGTTTAAACGTGGTGAGCTTTGCTCATTAAGGTTATCAGAGATTAAGCCTCATCTGTGGTACAAGATAAACTGAAATTGGATCTCACTCTTGGGGAACGTACCAGTAATTCCGATAGATAACTTTATGGCATTTTGTGTACAAATTATTTGAATTCTGACATATATCGCCTTTATTTCTAGTGATGTCAAAAGATATTCATGGAAGATATTCATGACCTTCAATACAGTTCACAATGGAAAAAGAAGAATAAGATAAACTTTCATTCATTGATAGTCTAATAACTTCAAACTATGGCTTCAAAAACTCCCTCTATCAGGAGTCAATATACACTGGACACTTAAGCATACAGCGTGAAGAAAAGGATCGTTCACTATCCTACAACACTGTGCAAATCTCATAAGTAATGATTCAGACATCTTACAGATGATCAGATTTATAAACTCCATTCAAAGTAACAATGATCATGTAAGCATGACATCATCCTCCACATCAGCCATGAGAGTCGGGGATCGTTGGGAAACTACCTTACATCAGAGGCATGTTGGAAAAGATTCAGAAGAAATAATCCACATATCAAAATCCACATAATCAAAATCAGTGTCTTTCTTCGGAAATAACTGTTAGCCCAATACTTCCTCAGAAAAAGAATATAATCAATAATTGTGCTTATTCCATTTTATACAGTGAATATAAGAGCTAGAAGAGACTCCTTTCTAAAAGTAAGTCTAGAGGGAGTTCAATCCCTGGTTCGGGTAGTGCAAAAGTGTTATATAGTCTTGGTTCAATGGAAGAGATGAGTGAATAATTAACTGATTCAAGATATCCACTTGGCATCGATATCGATTAAATACAGGATTCGAAAGTTTGACAGTTATCTGCAGAAGACTCGTTGGTATAAAAACCGAAATATTGGCATTATAATAACCACTATGAGGATACTAGTCCCAGTATATCTTATTCTTTCTTCTTTTATGTGCCGTGCCCCCTTGGGTCGTAGGCGACCATGGCTCGCCACATCTTCCTGTCCTTTGTGGCTCTTAATAAGATATGTTTTTTGTTATTTCTGTCAAACCCTTTTCTGTCATCCATTTGCTTAAGTCCATTGCCACGCGTTGCATTCCCCAGTCCCTTTTTATTCTATCTGTCCTGTGAGTATCTATAGCCTTGGATGGCAACTGGTCTACTGCAGAAAGAAATGTCAATCTACTGCGGGAAAAATAATCTGCCTCGTCAGTCATGTATCGAAAGATACATGATCGCCTAAGCGTGTATTATGCATGGCACATAACTGACTGACTCTCTATGCCAGTATAACGCTGCTACTAGTAACATAATTACGAGGAAACTGCATTGATTGCAATCGTATATCTTTGAAAGTCCAGGAAAGGAAAGGAAAATAAAATATATCAATGAGACCCACTTTAATACTGTTCCGTTTCGTATAGTCTCTTATCGAATGAAATTTGTCGAAGGCTGATCATGTCGTTTAAACTCAAAAACACGGAGAGAAATTAGGGTTTAAGGTGGGGTATCACAGAGAATCCAAGTCAGAATTAATATTTTTCTCCTTCTGGTGCTGGCTTTATTGGAAAGCATGTTCAAAAGAAAACAGTGACATCACAAAAATGCAAAGTTCATTATTCGATTGGCTATTGGTCACAGTTAACCAACTAACAACAACTCTAAAGTAGACTCATTAACACGGGACACTCTTTCTCTGTCACTTTTTTGGTACTATCTCCCAACCAACCCGTATTCAACACTAAGACAATCCTTAATATCTTTGGTGCCAGGATGTCTGATAATTTAAATGTGTTTAAAGTGATTTCCCTTTCATGATACCTTAACTATTCAAAGAATTCCCTTAATTTGTTGTATGAACACGTTCCTGCAATTCATAAAATAACAGGTTTTATGACCTCTAAACTACGCCCCGAGTGTACCCGTCGACCTGTTCTTCTCGGAAGCCACTGTGCTATCCCCATCTTGTTGGTATTAAATTTAGTTTAGTTTTGGCACAAATTAATCACACCTTGTTTCTACGTGTCCTGAGGACATTAGTTTATGTAAAAGCTTCAACAGATAGAATAACCACACTCCACTCCAATAATGACCCGAAAAGCTACGCATATGCAACTGATAAAAACGAGAAAAAAGGAAAAACTGTAAACAAAAACAAAAAACAAAAAATGATAGACATAGAATACAAGATGATAAGGATGGTATCCCATCGGAAGATTACCAAGAAAAAGTACGGCTAATAAAAATCAAAATGTGCAGATGTTACAGGAAGTCATCATATATTTTTCTTTGATAGAATAAATGCGTAGGCATCCAAGCCGGAATTATGATGCAAGGTGTTACCACCCATCAACTAATCATCTTAACGATTGTCACAGGTTTGTCAAGAGTGTTAATTATATATCGTAACAGGAGAAGATGTTTAGTTTACTTTTATCACTCCATTTTGGGACTAGTATTTGTTAGTGGGAAAGTTATGAATCTATTTCTTCCTGTCCGTTCAGCTGGAGTCTATAAACTTCGGTGACAGCCAATCTAAGAGAAGGACTACTCTAAATTCAAAACCATGGCAGCAACAAACCACACCCCTATCTTTCCAAATAAGTCATGTCAATTCACATATCAAATATTTCTTTTCTTTAGAAAAGAAATCTCTGGAAAACCAAGACTACCGACGCCCATGGCATTTTTAAAAGATTTATTGGTTGACTCTAATAAATGCGATATTTAGAAGAACGTCTTTCTTAAGAAGAACATTACGACAACAATTTTTGGGACAGTTCCGTAGAACTAATAACGCAACGTGAAGACAATACATTCAGTCAAACTGCCTCTTGGATCCTTTGTAACAGCCGAATTAGATTTCATGTTTTACCATGAAATCTAACCGAATTATATCTAATTCGGTTGTTTGTGTATTTTATTCTTAAAAGTTCACTTGGACATTTGCCTTGTCCGAAAAAGATTCTGGTCGTAGCAGACATCGTTCAATCTATAAGTTGACCAGCTGTAAATTTGTTTTTGTCCTTACAACAAATGATTTCTGACTTCTCGTTTCATTTACAGAATGTGATGAATAAATTGTCGTCCACATTATGCAGAAATGAAAATAATACTGACATCTTATTTTAACCGATATATTTTAAAAAAATCTTTGGTGTTATAAGGAATTTTGTTGATCTCTCGCTCAACTGCACCCCACATATAATAATCAAGGGGGTTGAAGTCTGGAGAGTTAAGTGGCCAGATGTAAGGGGTGATGTGGTCGCAGAAATTGTCTGACAGTCATGACTGGTTTTTTTTTTACTTTTGTAGCATGGTGTAGAGTCCTGTTGCCAGACATCGGGTCTTCTAGCAGCCACCCCTTGACTCGGGGCAGCACTACCTCATCAAGGTACTTGATGTAGGACTCCGTATTTAGTCTGGGGACCTCACCAACAAATCCGGGAGTTGTTTTCTTATCAGAATGATCAAAGTGTGTTTTCCGAGCTGTCGTTCCTTCGTAATCACCATTAGCCTTATCCAATTCTTTCTGAATCCTCTGCACTGTCCTCAGATTGACGCCCAAATACTCTGAAATGTTCGTTTTGGAGTTTCCGGTGCGAATGCCAAACAGTACAGCATGTCGTTTGTCGTTTTCAAATTTCTGGCGGAGTGAATTGCGTCATGGTGCACTTTTTCTCACAGACGGTGCCCAACTGACCCCAGCTATAATGTGCAGTCGACTAAATCAAAAACAAACAACGCGCATGCGCGAAATTAAAAATATAAAATGGCGACAATTTACACATCGCACTTATACTGTCAGTGGGCATGTGTGACCTCCAAAACTGAAGTATTGATAAATTATATAACATAACCTGCTAATTGACGATACACTTTATAACGTGGTGGACATGTTGTTAATCGTAAAAGTATTTTTTTTTAATAAAAAAAAACAGAGAAAAAAGTATGCATTCAACCAATGTTTTGAAGTCGAAGGACAAGAGATTCCTATCGTGATGAGAAATGAAAAAAATGTTTCCTTACCGTGTAACTTCCGATAATCCACAGTTAACATGAAGTTTACTTTCAGTTATGAAGTAAATAGTGAAAGAGAGAGACACTAATAGTGACAACATCTTTCGGAAAGGTGAACACCCATCAACAATTAATTAAAAATGCACCCAAGCAACCTATTCAGTAAACCTAATGAGCCTTATGACCTAGTTTTTTTCAATTATTTTCTTGCACATCACACTCACATGAATCTTATAGCCAAAAAGTTACTTCGGTTAAGTAAGTAAAAATATTTTTCTACGTGAACTTTATTTATCAACATATTTATCGTTTTGTTGCAATATCTTCAACTTCCTAATTCATCCTTGCAAAAAGTTTCATATTTCTCAGAAAAAGAACTACTCGATGTGCCTTTACAGTCTTTCTGAAAATTGAAATGTGTTTCATTGTTTATTTATTTTAATGACAATCGCAATGGGATATAACTTTAGGAATTTTAAAATATGATAGAGTATTACATTTTGGCTTAAAGTACAAATTTAAACGTTAAAATAAAGAATGTAATTGATTTATTCAACAACTTTTAAGCTTTTTTTTACTAAATTATATTTTAAACTTACGCGAGTACTTTATAGAATGAAGCTATTTGAAAATTATTTTACATTCTTATTTTGTTAATACCAGCTACAGAAAAATGTTTGTAATAGTAGCAGTGCTGGGTGATTTAAAAATAACTTTGCATCATCATAACTCATCAAATGTAATTTTTATAAAATTCACTTATTGATGAGAGGTTATTATTTTGGCATATACGCTAGTTCATAAGCATCAACGATGATGCTGAATTTTATGTTTCATTCGAAACAAAAGTTAAAAAGCAGTAACAAGATTTTCATAGTTGCTGAATGAAAACTTAGTAATAAAAATTTTGCACTGCTGAAGAAATTTGTAAAATTGATTCTTTCCTACATTGACGAAGTCATTTTTCCCCTTACAGAAAATTTGTGCAATTTTAGGTTTGATATTGATGATATATAGTGTTTAAAATATTATTTTCTTCCTTTGGTCAACCGTACTATAATTTAATTCTTTTTAACAATTACATTATGGAAGTTATCTTTTGTCAGCAACAGAAAGTTAATTGCAATTTGTGATCAGCCATCTTAGAAAATACGCGCACCAGGTTTTGATAGGCAAACACATGAAAATGCTCCATTCGTTTAAATTTAACCAAAAAAATAAACATTTTTTCAGAATTTGATCAAGCAATTATATAATGAACTATTTCTAGTGGATTCAGGATCTTCCTCTGACGTGTACTATATTCTTTTGAGTATAATTAATTTCAGTTTATTGAAATTTTTATTTACATAAATAAAATATGCGTGACGGAAATGCTAACATTTAAACAGATTAATTCTGGATCAAAATAACGAAATTATTATTTCATTCATTTATTTACTTCTAAAACAAAACTCCTTTTGTTGCAATATCTTCAAGCAACTTCCTAATTCATCCTTGCAAAAAGTTTCATATTTCTCAGAAAAGAACTACTCGATGTACCTTTGCAGTCTTTCTGAAAATTGAAATGTCTTTCATTGTTTATTTATTTTAATGACAATCGCAATGGGATATAGCTTTTAGGAATTTTAGAATATGATCGAGATGATTTTGGCTAAAAGTACAAATTTAAACGTTAAAATAAAGAACATTGAAATGTGTTTTATTGTTTTTCATTATTACAATCCTGTAAAAAAAAAACAAAAGAAAACAGACTAAATTGTAATCTGAAGGTACAATATCTACTGAATGTGGCGGGTGAGTGAAACCTCCCAGAAAAGATTTTTTGTCTGGTCACCAAGCAAACACAGTCTAGCGTTGTCTTGGTGAAATAGTTGTTTTTAACTGACACCGAACACTTTCCAACGGTTACCACATTCATTTGGACTAAATGAGAGCAGTGTTTGTTCAGCAGATCAATACATTAGTTTCTGGGTAAGAGCTCATAGTAGAACATTCACTTCAGATCTCACCATATACATAGTACCACTTGGGTACCTCGTGATGGTGTAATGGTTAGCAAGCTTGTCTCGATAGAACAATTACGACAGATTAGTGAGTTCGATCCTCACTGGGCGCTCCTTAATTTCGGCCTTGTGCCACATCTTAGATACACTTGAAAAATCACTATACATAGTACCACTTTCTTTGAATGAAGACCAAATAATGAAGGCTTAATCCACGATTTTTTACGTTATTCTCCACGCATCAATATCTGTCAAAGCTTTTTCAAAAACAGAACATCTTCATTATATTCAGGCATTATTTTTCTCCTTAGTTTTTGAACAGGACTAGAGGTTTACCCTGTTTAGGATTCGGTTTCCAATTCCTTCTAAACTCCCAGTTGATCACCCCCTCCTTGCACCGTAGTGGCATTATCGCCTTGCTTGGGGTGAATTGATTAAAAAAATGTTTAAGTAATAAATTTAAAAGAAATATAGTTGAGTAGGTATCTTTTCACTTATATGGAATCTACACATCAAAGCGACCAATATAATCAAACTGAAGCAAACAATATTCAACGTTTGATTTGGATATTTTAAATGTATTGACGATGTTCTGTGTATTAAAATGCTGATTATTCTTAAATAATATTTTATTTGATTGCTGTTAATTTTGAATATTTTTGCAGACTAAAATTATTTCAGCAAAATATACCCAGCACAAATCTTCTCAAACTTCTTCGACACATTCGATCATTCACTGTATGAAGACTATAAATGATTTAAATCTTTTAATGTGTTTGAGTCGCACTTTTAATTTTCTTAAAGAAAAGAATTATATACCGAAATTGCTACTTATTTTCTTATATTGTTAGAATCAATAAACAAAGTACACCAGTTTTGATAATATGAAAAGATTAGTATATGGCATCAGTCAATACAATCAGAAGTGTTTCAGAATAAAATAAAAAGTAAACGCATTGAATACAATTTCTTGACAAAAATAGAATTAGCATTTTAAGCTACCCAGCAGTTTCAATTTTTCATACATTTTGAACATCGTAAGCATAACTGACAGATAATTGTAAAACCAATTTTTCATCGGGATACCAGGTATAAACTGGACATTCCATACCAAATCCTGTAAACTATCATCAACATTTGAAAAGAAGGATCCGGGCGAGTATTAAATAATGTATATTAAATAATGAGTCAACACATAAAGTTGCCTCAGTGGCTGTTTCAGTTTTTATATTTTATGTTTGTCTCTAAATCATATGCAAGACATATAGAATCATAAAATGTATATGCATATTAACATATCCTTTCTCAAGTTTCTTTAACTCTTCCAAAAAAAGATTTCGGAAATACTATTCTACTGTTGCTACTTAATTATTAGAAAGTTTCTTCCTTTAAAACTCATTTTTGGAGTTTATAAAGAGGAAATAATCAAATGGATGAAGATTTGGTGACTAGAGTCGATGTTCTATGCCCTAAAATCCAAATTGTTCAAAATAGTCTATCCAATAGAAAACACCTTTCAATAGTTTCTCCTCATCGTTTATCTTTCAACGCCTTTTTAAACCAAAATAGCAAATTAGATCAGTACATTAAGGATAATCATCAAAAGACCTTTCTTAAACCGCCAAAACTGTAGCCATGACACTCCCTGCTGACTTTGTTTTTGTGGAGAATCCAAGTGCCACCATTGAATGAACGGTTGTTTTGTTTCTGTGTTATAACCATGTTTAATTAACAGTGAAAAAAAATCTTCAGAATTATCACTTGATTGCTGAAAATGCTGCCAAATCAGCTTTGTGGTGTTCATTTGATGTCATTTCTATTCACTATTCATGCATTTCAGCACTCAATTGGCTGACAGCTTCTGCGAACACAACTGTTTATATATTAATTATAAACCCAACGCGTTCCCTGGATTTCTTTAATGTTTCAGCAATTCTTTTGTTCGAGATTCATCAAACAGAGAAAATTAGGTCATGGACATGAATAACAATTTCAGGAGTTGACACCGTTGCAGACCTCCCAGATCCTGTTTTATCTTAGATCTCAAAATCCCTACGCTGATCACAGATTTTCCAATTGAAAAATGAACAGCTGATGAAGTCATATCGTCAAATTCCTGTCCAATGGTGAATTTTTCACTTATTATGTAAAGTATTGTCACAAATTAAAATGTGATCCTAACATAATCAGCGTTGTAATAAAAATTAAAATGTGATCCTAACGTGATCAGCGATGTAATAAAAGAAATTTAACGCATCTCTACTGATGCCAAAGTAATTCTTGTGCTCTAATCATGATTAAGACACAGAGCTAAAACAACCGTTCATTTAATTGTGGAACTCGGATTCTCCACAACCGAACGAATTCAAAACACAATGTCAGTAGGGAAGGCTATGGCTACAATTTTGCAGGTTTAAGAAAGGTTTATTTGATGATTATCCTTAGGAAGGGGTTGTTTATTCATTTTAAAATATATATTGCAAAAATACCCTACTATCTTGGCTGTCTACTGTTGCTTGAATTTTTAATAAATACTTATTTTAAAATCAGAAACGATTTGAAAAAACCGTCTCTGATTTTAAAATAAGTATATATTATCTTATAATACGTACCGATGTAAGTATCAGTATGTATTAGTACAGGCTAAAATACGTAATAGACAAACATTACAATCGCCACAACGAGATTACCGAATTAAATGCATGTGTCTTGTATTTGAAAGATACTTTTTAATCAATTATTTTTATATATAATAATCAAATCATATATTAATTATCAATGTGTATTTATATATTTCCTGTCCCGTCTGTAGTGGGAAGGGAGGTAAATCAACTTAAGTTAGTAAATTTATGAGTAATTACTTCCCTAAGTGGTTTTAATAATCTATACAAATAAAATATTTATCGACATTCAGACAAAATTAGTTCCTGGGTAAAATGAACCGATTAATTAATCAGTTCCTTTGCGCCAACGTTTCTTAGATTGCAGTCTTATTTGCTCAAGCCTTTCATGTGAAGCGCTCAGATATCTCTGTCTATTAAGTGATCGTCTTGCTTCAAGTTGGTCTTGCAATAGGCTTTGTTGCCGCTGTCTTTGTTGTTCTGTTGTTAATCTTTTTCTTGAGGGCGATATTTCCATTTCACTGTTATATTAAACAGTTAAAATTTTTAATATAAAAAGATACTGCGCAAACAGTGATTTCTATAATACCGGGAGTAATCAATGAATCATTGTTACCATTGAACGTCTAAAAATATAAATGAAACAGATCATTTAAACGGTTCATTGGCTTCTATTTTAGTTGTGAACTCTTTATCTCCGCTTTATTGAATCTCAATACATTGTTTTAAGACATTTGTCTCATTCCATCTCACAATTAAAATTTTTGTTGTCATTTTTAATGGCATGGACATGCTTTTAATGCTTTTAGTGCTTTAAATATTCACACTAATATTTAGTCACTAAAACACCTATTTTGGAAAGTGGGTCAGCATGAGACTTTTCTGCACCCGCTATTAGATAGAAAAAAACAGATATATACAACGTGAACACCATGGTATGATGGTTGCTTAAATTATTATGCAGTGTTGATTTCTATGCTACACTGTTTATACCTACAAATTTTCTATCCCATATATTGAGCACATTTTCATTATGAATATAGCAACATTTAAACAATATATACATACGTGTATGCGTAGTCACATATGTGCGTGTGTGTGGTTTTGTGTGTGTGGTTTTGTGTGTAAACATGTAAAAAATTCTTTGGCGTTATATGCTTGCAAATTAAGAAAAAAAAATTAATATTTTCAATAATATTTAAAAAATATTTAAAAATTTAAATCACAGTCTACTTTCTTCTTCTGTGTACCGCGTTCCTTCAGGATATAGATGATCATGGCTCTCCATAACTTTCTTGTGCCCCTTAGCAGTTTTTCTCTCTTTGCTAACGTTCCTAACTCCTCCGTTCCGCCATCCATTCACGCAGGCTCATCAGTTAAATGTCTTACTAATTTTCTCTGTCTCTGTTGTCCTCAGTATAAACCATGATGATTAAGTTTACCAAGCCCTCCTTCCTCACTCAGTGTCTAAGGAATTTCAGTTGTCTTTTTCTGATCCTGAGTTAAGCGTTCTTTCTGTTGCCATTTTCTTTAAGACTTCCTTGATGCTTATTTGCTCTGCCCTTAAAATTTTCAGTATCCTTCTGTTAAACCACATTTCTTATGTCTTTATTTTTCTCCTCATCCCTCATTTCCGTTTCTCAGCACCTTGCTTAGTTTTTGGAGTGCTTCTTTCGCTAGTCCAATGCAATGTCGCACTTTTTATATGACAACAAACAACATAAATATTGAAGTCTACTTTAGCTTCGTTAAACAAATCACATGCACACACTGATATCCTTAAGTATAAAGAACTTTTCGAAAGAATATTTTGTTGTACAAGCGAGAAGTGCGAGAAAATAAAATGTTAGCATAGAACTTACGGCTACTTATCGCCAGTCTATTACTTAAATTCAAAAAGTCTAGGTACCATCGCGAAGTGTTTATGAAAGTATTTAGAGAAAAGACACAGAGAGGCAACCTTATGATGTTGGGTAAGTAACTGAAGCCGAGACGCCAGATCAGGACCGATAATATTGCTGATTCTTCTTTGGATTTTACCAAAGAGCTCAAAGTAAATAGCAGGGGCACTGGATCATATGTGACATATACATTTTTAAGACTGAAATATGATATTGAAAAAGAAAATATGTATATACGTTTCTTCTCCATCCTCTGATTTGTAAATAATTGTGAAATAAAGGAAAGATTTCTATATCGTGGTCATTGTTTAACTGTATTTTTATAGTCAATCTTGCCAATATATTTGAAGTGCTCTGGCTGAATGATTGTTTAACCATTGACTGAAATCTAGTTGCTGTCATCGTTGATTTCTTTAGAAACATCACAGTGCAGTGTATAACATTTATTCTGGGTGTTGGTATATCAACTGTCCGAAACTTGTAAGTCTGCAGACAAGTTGCTTGTTCACATCAACTGTAAGATGTTATATATATTACATCGTATTTCATCGGATAACAGATACGATGAAATTTCAACATCTAAATGTCGAGGGTATAAATCATATCCGAAGAAGGATTTTCTTATCGTAGTTTATCTTAGTTATTTATAGGTTTTTATCTGATTAGAACTTGGATACCAAACAATCTTGTTACTATGAAGTAACAATTTCGGCTATTGTTAATTTCGAGTACTTCAAAGTAATGTAAACATATGTACAATCATGAAAGTACACAAAATCAATGCACGTCATAAACAATAGACGTTATCAAATATAATCGGTGGAAACAATTATCACTCAGTACAAATTTAAGGATGGATATTCTTTGCATTGCTTTTATCTGCATTACGCTTGTGGCCCATTGGTTAGAATGTCAGAATTCTAACCATGAATTCCAGGTAAGAATGTCACCATGGTCGATTTGGTGAGAGAACCACAGACTGCAAAATCATCCCACACGTTAAGCCAAACCAAGGGTAGACGGAACAAGTCCTTGTGACTGAGCTTCTGGTCGTACTAGACTTGTTCAAATTTACAGATCATGCCAGATCACTCTCTCCTCAGAAACTGTAGCAAGGTTTCCTTCAGATAGTTGCAGTTTGGCTCCGTGAGTGTTGAAGAAACAAACGTGGGCAACCAGGCTCCATCAACAGGGATTAGCTAGGCATATTAACGGTCATACACGAAAAGCAGCAGCTAACCATTTACTTATTTACTTGTAGAAATCTTAAAGCTATTGACCATTTGTTATATTTTATGTCATTTGAATATTGTACTGAAGACGAAAAAGTTAATATATCAAAATATAAGGAAATGTTTCATTTAATCCAGATATCTAATAATTGACCCAAATGAAACGACAAATGTGTATTATGATATGAAATGAATGAAAATAATTTTTATTTAATAAAATAAAATTAATATCTTAGCTTTCAGTAAACCGATATTTTAAGTGATAAAATCTGATTTGCATAATAATGAGGCAAGTAACGAAAGCCAACAATCCGTGACATATTTTTAACGTTAATATGAAGCAAGCAATATTTCTAGCATCATTAAGAATTAATTTGCTTGTCTTTATTTACAGTTGATCAAAAACATGGTCATTTCAACCGTTCATTTTCTGAACGTACAATCCCTTTACAAATATACAATTTAAGATTATTTACGCTATACCTTCCAAAAATCCAAGTATTTTCTGTTTTATATAAACGATTATATGAAATTTAATTCAAGAATTATTAAGAAACACAAGTAGTAATCCTTTAATTAATAGTTTTATCATGGAAGCAGCAGATGAATTTAACTCCGGTTAATAGAATGTGCGTCTTTCTCAGACATGAGATTAAAGAAGAGCATTAACACTCCAAAACTAAAAAATAAATAAATAAAAAACAATCGTTGTGTAAAGCAAAATAGGATATTAATGAATTATATGTTAAATCTCGTTTTTCCTGTTTCATAAAAATAGGGCAATTTTTAGACAGACGCTAATTAAACACATCTCATTATAAAGTCGCTTATGAAAAAGAATATTTTTGAAAGTTAATGAATATTTTATTGAAAAAAATTAAATTTAGTTTGTTTTTCAGATCTTTTAAATTACATATTAATATTTAGTTTTAGATCTTCCTAGCAAATTGCATGCTGCATTTTAACAAGACTGAAATTTCTGAGTTAATTTTTCCTTTAAATAATTTATGATTAATAACTTTGAATTTTCACCTTATAAAAGAAAGCTTTTTAACAGCAAAACTTGATTTTTTATAAGTCATATTTACAAGGAAATGTATTAACATTCACAAAATTACAAAATCAATTTATTTAATAAGTTGCGACAAAATGCAACCAGTCTAATATTTCAACACCTGCTCTTGTGGACATATTTTTTCCATAAATAATACTGGTTGAAATATTTTTCTTAGCAAACCTGGTCTTAACGACTCGCTGCTCGTGAGAGGCTAGGTGTTTCACATTCAAAATATAGACATTGGATAGATATAGTGAAATAGTCAAGCAGGCAGCTAGTCATATCTAATCCTTTGGATGTTGTCTGATATAGCAACGGTGAGTCCCAGAAGCGGCACTAGTAAAGATTCAAGCAGAATGGGGAATAAATGTAGCAGCAGTCGATGTTTGTAGCACGCGCAAACTCGACACGGGCCACGTGCTATTAAATCACCTAGTGCGACGACTTCCTCTTGTTGGTCGAGACAACGGGGCAATCGGAGACGTCTTCTTCCGTTTGTAGTCAGGCTAAATTTCAAAATGCTATCACGGAACCTTAATAATTCTTTTAAAGGCAACTGGTGAAAAACTGATATGGGAAAAAATAAGAAAGAAAAATAGTTTTTATATTTGCGTAAAAAGTTGTCAAGTATTTTTCTTTTTGTCAGAAAGTTAAAATAGAAGATGAAAGAATCATCTTTAATACACGTTAATAATACATGTGTGAATATTTAATTCCAATTTACTCGATCCTCATCGTATAAAAAAAAAAAAAAAAAAACAGGTGGAATTCGTCAAAGTAACAATTCAACCCTATTCCGATCGCAGCTCCAATCGCAGCGCACGTTAGATCAGATTTCCATCTTCATTAAATAGCATAGATGTGGGAATTACTAGTTACATTTTAGAAGCAATCAACAGGAGCTATTTAAAATTTTCTCCTTTCTCTTCTGTCATTTCTTTCTCTCTGTCTCTCTCTCTGTGTCTCTGTCTCTCTGTCTCTGTCTCTGTCTCTCTCTCTGTGTCTCTGTCTCTCTGTCTCTGTCTCTCTGTCTCTGTCTCTGTCTCTCTCTCTGTGTCTCTGTCTCTCTGTGTCTCTGTCTCTCTGTCTCTCTCTTTCTGTTTCTCTCCGTTTCTCATTTTATCAAATTAGCAATAAAAATGTGGACATGCAGAAGATTTTAGCAAAATCTAAATCTTGGTGAAGGTAATTTTGAAATAGAGGAAAACAGTTTAGTATATCTGGAGAAAGGATAGAAGAATGAACGAGAAAGATCCGGGGATACACTGTGTAGGAGAGGAGGTGTCAAGTAGTGAAAAGTGAAGTCAGATAATGCTTTTTCTGATGGCGACAAAGGAAAATAAAATAACTTGAGAGAGAGAGAAAAAGCAAAAAAAAAAAAAAAAAGAAAAGGGCAAAGAGAGAAAAAAGGGGAAAAGAAAGCTGATAGGGAATGAGAAAGAGAAAAATAAGATTTCTAATGGGAGATAGAGAGAGAGAGAAGAGGGAGATAGAGACGGAAGACCTATATATAGAGAGAATCATATAGGAAAAGTTTCCCTGAGTGATTAGCAAGCCTATTTTTTAATCAATATCCGGTGAGTCACATATTCAATCGTATTACTCAAATCGGAAAGACAATATGATACCTTCAATGTATTTGAGAAGGTCAGGCCATTGATTTATAATGATAGAATATGAGAAAGAGAAAATCTGACAGAGAGAAAGACAGAAAAACAGAATAAAGTCTGCTATGGACACTTATGAAAATTAGTCAAGAGATTTTAGAAAGGAAGAAAATAAAATGAGAGGAGAAACTAATGAAAGCACTGAGAACACAGATCATAGAAGCAAGCGTGAAGTGATTGCAATAAAATAGCTGTGTCAAACAAAGGAGAGAAAAGAGTGAGAAACGCCTTGTAAGGAATATTAAGCGAATGTAGTAGTACAACACGTGACACTGCCAACACGATCTGGCCTTTTACAAGTTTAGTAATCAATAAACAAAGTCAGCAAGCAGAGGGAGCTCGCAGCTTTGTGATGCGCACACCAGCATGCGTCTCTGCGCGCGCGTTTGTTACCGTCAGGTGAACGTCGTGTGGGCGGATTTTCATATCACACGAGTACAACATATCTACGTCGGTATGCAGTCATTTGTGTAATAAAACTACAAATAAGTGACTGTATGTTAGCTGATGGAAACGGTGAATAAACTTTCTGTCAATTCTCTTTACAAATGCGTGTATATATATATATATATATATATATATATATATATACAGAACAGAAACGAACGTGCAAAACATGGCAGCTTTCCTCTATGCACGTAAATAGACAAGTACTAACTTGCGTGTCTTATTTATGCCTACATACAAAAATACTTGAGTGTGCATCTATTTATTAATGGATATTATGTGTAAAAAATGTGGTAACACTTAATAAGATTTTATGTCTGCACCATGTAAATACGTATAATTGTGTGTACGCTCATACCTACATACATGTGTATAATTCTAACATTATAAACGCGTGAGTATATATGGTTTTATTAATGTCTAATTGAAGAGATGTAATTGTTTAGTATATGTGCGCTTATGACACGTTAAGTGTGTGATTGTACTGTGTGTGCACACGTTTGTGTGCGCGCGCGCATATGTATGTGTGCACGTGTGTGTGTGTGTGTGTGTGTGTGTGTGTGTGTGTGTGTGTGTGTGTGTGTGTTTGCGCACGCGCATTTGTGCGACAGCTGTTTTGGCTCAAGATATTGAAATCCTGACATGACCGTGTCGACACAGTAGGTATTTGAGATTTATCAATATGTAGTGTATGTATAGATAAATCCATGCTTGGTATTTGGTAAATTTTGTATGGATTAGTGTTCAGATAAAATGATTTGTATTTATGCCTTATATACATGTAAAATAATTTATATACAAATAGAAATGAAGATGGAAAAATAAAAAAATCTAGAGGAATACTTTCGATTCAGGTGATTTATATCGTCAAATATTTTATGTACGTATCTAAAGGTAGAGGCATATTTGATTAAATGGTTACATAAACTACATTACCTATAAGATTATGTACATCTGCAAGTGAACGTATGTCAATTGCAATTAGAAAACAACTCAAACAAATACATGCCTGAGAGGAGACGTTGCATACAAAATTATTACGGATATTACAGATTTGAAATAATAAAATAACACGAGAAATCATATTTCTTTTCTCGTTTTTATACTACAGAATCTTACTAAGTTTGCATTATAGATGGCACTTCTTCTTTTCAGGGTAGAGTTACGTCAGATCTTCGCACATTGCAAACGTAGTTTTATATGAACGCATATTTTAGCTGTTTGTAAAGCTTTCCATCGATTTGTATTTAAAAAGTAAATAGTTTTGTGTATATTCAATCTCTAATTTAAAAATAAGTGTTCTGGGAACTTTTTGAATACACTGAATATGTAGGAGTGTAGTTGAAATAAGTAAAATTATTATCAGAATTAATTCTGACACGCCCATGTTTAAGAGTTTTCAAAAGTTCAGGATTCAATAAATTCCATGGCATAAGTTTCTCACAGTGGATAACTGTTACTTATTGCTTAAACATAAAATAAATGTCACCTACCTCATGTTTTACACTGGTACATGTATTGGTTGTGCATGAACAAGGCTTAAGTAGATATATGCAAACATGTTCGACTAGCCATTCTAAATCCGCACAAAACACCATTTAACAATAAAAATATACAAATAGCACCACACTCTCAAAACATATATGGAAACAGCATAATCTCTCTCTCTCTCTCTCTCTCTCACGCACACTTTCTATCTATCTATCTATCTATCTATCTATCTATCACACACATTTTCTCAATATCAATTGCTCTCTTTATCTCTGTCTCCTATCTCTCTCTATACACACACATATATATATATATATATATAAGTAAATTACCATTTAGTTGTCTAATTATATAACACGTAGTTAAATTTTGATCTAAAATGTTTTGACTGTATAAAGTTCGATCCATTTGATTAATGGAGATGCATTGGCGTAAGTGCATTGTCGAGAAATCTTATTGTGGAAAAAATAAATATTTGTTGTGTAAAATAAATGATTTTTATCATGATGCTTCGGACTTCGTATGTACAAATCTAATTATATATATGTGAATACATATATCTAATGAAATGTTTATATCTAAACAAAACATATGTTTGACAACAGCAAAGTATATGAAAAATCATATTTAAGCATATGCGTGTGTATTTTCACAAATTAATAATTTGCGCAAACCAAAATAATATACAAATCTGGATATTTGTATGCATACCTTTGAATATATAACAATCTCTATATCTGTTTAATCAAATTTACTTCATTGGTTTGTAAAATTCCATCTGGTGAATTATTTCACTAACCTATCACTACCTAAATCTTCATTAATACTTTTCACAAACGCAAATTAGTTGTTCATCATTCGCTCCCTTCCACTAATCTGAGTCCCTTAACCTAAATAAAGAAAATCTACTTCCACTGATCGAAATGAATCAAATCTTAACGCAAAAATCAATACTCGTGTCTCCAATAAATATTGGATTGAGATGAGATTCAGAAAAGGAATTTTCTGAAGATATCCTCATTCAACAATTAGCGTATTCAGTCAAAAACGAGCTGATATAAAACATGTTATTGCATTTGTCAAGTGAATTTAACAACGTCTATTGATCTCTTATATTTGAGCATTTGCGTCATAAAATAGATTTACGTCAGTTTCAGTCTGGGAAACATACAAAGATTCAATAGTTCACAGCGGTAGCGGCAGAGCATAATTAGAAAAGTGTAAAATGCTACATGGAAATTCGATCAAAACTTTAATAGTACAAACTGTAAAACAAACACGCCAATCAAACAATTCTCTTTATCTAGTATATTCAGTCGTTAATACTTAGTGGAAATTTTTATTTCAGTGAACAAGAAATATATTTCTCGCGAATTTGAAATATTCTGAAAACTGTCTACGTTGCTCCACACATTCTAATTTCTGTTGTTTCATTGATTCTTTGAAATGAAATTAATTTATTGATTGAAAAACATATTCCAAATGAAATATTTAAAACTTCTTTGAAATAAGTTGTTTCGTGAAGTATAAAAGAATCATTTTACTAAAGATTACTTACGCAAGAAAAATGTTTTTCATTTAATTTAAACCTTTTTCTTTAAATAGGTGAATTAATAAAAACAAAAACTCAGTACTTCAATACATGTAATATTTTTTATGAGATAATATTATATATATATATTTATATATATATATATATATATATATATATATATATATATATATATATATATATATATATAAAAAACTTTCAACAATTACAAATAAAAAAAGGCCTCTATATTGAAACGATTATGAAAAATTAAGATATTTGAACAATTTTGCTCTTGATTAGAACGTAAATTTGATATATGAACAGATTATTTAAAAGTTAAGAGATTTACTTTAGTTTGATGAAGTTCTTTTAGAGAACGAAACGTGTTACATAGAATATTTTCTTTTTGTCATTCAATTACTCAGCATATATGTGTGCGAGTGCGCACGTGTGTATGTGTGCCTGCGTGCGTTTGTGTGTGTATATGTATGTATGTATGTATGTGCGTGTGTATACGTACACACACGAAGAACGTTCGGTAAGTAACGGCTTATATTTGATTTCTTCTGAGGGACTAATTGGATAATATTTTCTGAAAACGTCGTCTTCGTTGCTGTGAAAAAGTGAAAACAATGCGTTGTTGAAAACTTTCTCTATAAATTTCTAAATTTTTTCTCATCCGTATCTGCCTTTCCGTGGAAATAAATAATCGGCATTACTTTCACACACACACACACACATATATATATATATATATATATATATAATTTATATTATTATTATTATTAATCAGTATTCGAATTTGTGTCAGACTCTTATAGGAGAACCCACTGTATAACCCGGCGTGCTTTTAGACAGCTCAGTCACAGATAACCTTTACAGTCCATCACAATTACTCTGTTTAGGAATAAATTGCAAAGCAATATGGAACATCCTTGTAATTACAATATTTACTTCGTATAGATTATTTAAATTAATGGCTTTTTTATCAGATAAAGTAGAGAAAATTATAAAATCGGTCAATATTAAAGAAAATACGAGGGTATGCTGAAAAGTTTCCGGAAAGAAACAAGTAATTTCCAAAAACAAATTTGGTGTTTGCTCGGTATTTGTGAAGTTAACCAAGCCAAGAACATTTCAAGCCTCATTCGTGTTATGAAACTATCTTGTAATTTGCATTTCTGAAACAAATACAAATAAAAGTTTAAATATACAAATTAATATACAATTAAAATTGAATGCTTGAAAACTTATGATCTGTTGGACTTGGTTAATTGAAAGGAAACATGAGAGATTTGAATCATGAGAAGAGAATCTAAAATTCCTTTAAGGAGGATATTCAATATGAAGTGTGGCAAAAATGTTGTTTGTTCTGTGTCTAAAATTTAGTGCATGGAAAAAATAGAAAATTTAGAAAAGGAAAATATACAGATAGATCAGTTAAGACGTCAAAGCGTCAGACCATAAAACACAATGCAGATTAAAAATAGAAAAAAAAGCACAACAAAACAAATGAAAAAAAATGAAAAAAAAAAATGAATGAAAAAAGTCTAAATCGTTTGAATGTGAATCACATAAAAAAAGGCAAATGAAAACATTGTATATTTAAGTATGCTTGTATGAAACCTGTGCTTGAAGTGCTTTGGCAAAGAAGAAAATTACTTGTAATGGTTGTCATTTTTGTTTTAGCATTCCCAAAGAAGATTAGCGGTACAGTTTTCATTTAAAAGAATTTATGAAGAATCTAAAGAATCTACTAGGCCGCTAATGACTGATTTAAATCCTTTATGGAAGTAAAAATGAAGGGAGATGATTATCCACTCCTTCTTAAAGATTAAATAATTTAGCATCCAGTTTAAAATATCAAATGACAACTTGGAAGCCATGTGCTTGGTGTGTCTAGCTTTTTAAAAACGAAGATTTTTAAATATAAAAATAATTCTTAAATTACTCTTTCGTTAACTTGTGGCGCACCTGACTACCATTCAGGTACGCCCGGGCTGGCATTAATATGTGAGCCCGGGCGTACCGGTTGGAGAAACGCTGATCTAAACAATCTTTACACGGTCACTCCTTTTTACAGTGGGAGTGTTCGTAAAGACTTAATATATATTGCTTTTAATACTTTCAAGTAAAAGTTCGAATATTCTCGAGTCAAAACTGATAATGCATCTTCATGATAAGACATAGCACGGTTTATCTAATAATGTTCAACTTTCACAGATTCAGATGTCTTAATGCATCTATGCAATTTATTGAATTACCCCGTATGAATACTATATATATATATATATATATATATATATATATATATATATATATATATATATACACAAGTTTTTGTTTTTTATGAAGATCGTAAATCCTAAATAGTAATTACCTCTCCCCTAGAAATATGTCGCTTTAGTGTGTAACGAATTTATAAAGGGTAACCCGAAATGAAACGTTTTTCGGATAAACCAGAATCTGGTTTCTTTCTTTCTTTCTTTTTATGCGCTGTGTCCTTTCAGGACGTAGGTGATCATGGCTCTCTACTTCTCCCTATTCATTGTAGCTCTCAATAAGTTTTGTCCCTCTCCCACCTCCCCCAAACCACGTTCTGTCATCCACTTGCTCAAGCCCGCCAGGTATGTCATGCGTTGCTTTCAATTGTCTCTCTTTCTTTCTATTCGACCTGTGAGTATCAGATTTTCCAGGCCCTCATTACGTGTTTCAGAAACTTCAGCTGCCTCTTCCTGATGTTAAGTATATGACTCCCCCTTGCTTGCATCCTCTCCAAGACCTCATCGTTGCTCACACGCTCGGTTCATGATATCCTCTGCATCCTTCTGTAGAACCACATCTCCGTCGCCTCGAGCCTCTTCTTCATCTTTGAGGAGACCATCCAACATTCACTGCCGTAAAGGAGGACAGATATCAAGTAACAGCTCAATACTCTTCTCTTTGTTACCAAAGAAATTCTCTTGTCTTGCAATACTCTGTCTAGCTTTTGGAATGTGTCTTTGACCATTCCAATACGTCTTCGGATATCAGTGTTGCACTTACCGTGCTCTGTCAAAACACTTCTCAGATATTTAAACTTCCATATCTTTTTGAGTAAGCCCAAATTATCTCAAAGAAGCGAAAGAAAAATTATGATTAAATCAAATAAATACACGAGAAAAACGATCAGTCAAATTCGAAATGATTTGAATTTGACAAATAATGTATGTGGATTTCAAATATTGCTCAAATATGTCTCCTGACTTGAATATTATAAAAAATTATTGGAATATCTTAAAAAGGAAAATAAAACTGAATTTTCAGAAATTCTTATCAGCTTTAGGAAAACATAAACCCTGGGTGAACAAATACTGACAATTCCATTATTTTTCCTTTATATTCCTTATTACCAAACAGAATTTTGACTGTTATAAAGGAAATTGTACAAAGCAATAATTTATAATATGTATTTTCATTCATTTTTAGTTTTACTTTGATTTTTATTCCCTAAAACATTTTCGCAGACTACATAAATCTTTACTCGTTAAAATATTGGTAGTTCTTGTTAAAATCACTATTAACTATTATATATTCAAAATACATTGAAATAAATTTAAATTAATATTTTATTTGATTTATCGTTTATTTATATTTGAATTTTGAATTCATCCTAGAATCAAAATTTTAAGTTATATCAATTTTAATGTACTTGACACTATAAAGCTAAAATCTTTGCTCGATACTGTATATTGTATACTGTATATTGGCAGCTATTGATAATTGGGTTAAAATGTTTATGTGTTTTACAATATCCTCACAAGTACATTGTATAATTATATTGTATTAAATATCTCTAAAGTTATTAAATGTTACCATGTGTAAACATAAATTTAACGGCAATAAATCTAATATCTAATGTTCATCAACGATATCAAAATATCTTTTTTAAAAAAACGTTTTCATTGAATATCAGCCCAATATTTTACCAATGTCTACATTAGTTAAATAGAGCTCAGAAAATTTTTTTCTATCGATTTCGTGAACATCGCAAAAGTCATGCAGTATCTAGACAGTCTCCCTTTTCTATCTATGGGACATATGTCTATGTTGATACTTAAATTAAATAAAATCAATTTAGTTACAAATATGTTTAATTTCCAGAAACCATTAAGATAATTTACAATTATTGACTGCGGTCCATAATTATTAATAAAGATCTTTGACACTCATTAGGAATTATCAGAAATATCGTCATTTTAATCGCCAGTTTACTGCACCAATTATTCTGTTATCATTTAAAAAAAACATCTGTATCTACCACAAGTTAAGAACCGAAAGGAATAGATGGCAACAAAAGAAAACATTCATTTTATATCCCAATTATGTATATATTTGTTAATCAAGAATAAAAAGACATAAATAAATAGAGACGATTATTTTAATATTTCATAACGATATAATTGGGCAAATAAAAAATTAACCGAAGAAGATCACTGAAATAGTTATATATTCGTAAGTCATATTGAAACGAAATTAGAATGAGCCGGCAACAAATCTGCGAGATTTACGAAAGAAATAAACCACAGTGTTTCCTTCCATTTTGACACTCATTATTTGCTGTGACCTTTGCCGTTTTCGCCGTGTGATCTGCTACTGCTTTCATTACAACGTAGCTTCTTTGAGCCTCTGTATAAGATATCCGTCCTGGTCTATCTGTGTAGGAATGTTTATTTGACTACTGTTGTCAATATCAAAGCATCATTGACATGCAACATCTAGTATATGTTACAATTCTTCGAAATTTACTGGACAGGAAGGCTCTGAAACCGCTCTAATTAACAGGAGAAGTGTGTGTGTGTGTGTGTGTGTGTGTGTGTGTGTGTGTGTGTGTGTGTGTGTGTGTGTGTGTGTGTGTGTGTGCCTCCATGCCATCTGCTTGAAATGGATCTTTTTTACTACACTGAATATTATCGCAACATGTGTAACCGTATAAACTACAGATGTTAATATGTCACGAGATGACTGAAGATAGAAAATTTTATCAGAATATCTACCAATCCTATGTCAAAATCAGAAAAATCCTTCAGGGTATTACAGTTCCATTTTCCGTCTGTGTATGTTCAAGTATATATGCATAATCAAATGTATGGTGTTTTGTGTGTTTGGATTAATATAATGAAATAAATAAAAAGAGAAAAATAATGAACTTATTTGGATTTAAATGTACAAATCTCTGCTATTAAATTAGCAAGAACTTGTACATGAAAATAAAAATGATTAGGATGAAATGCTACAACTAAAAAGCGTTTAAAATATTTCAAACAGCCGAACACTGAGAGAAGCGCAGTTTTAAAAGCTTGCCAGAAACATGAATGAATGGCGGCAGTCAATTACGATGGCGTCTGGAAGTGAAGAAACATTGTTAGATATTCATCGTGATCATATGAGATCGTGAGGTGCAAATCATAAAGAGTAAGCTCAGTAGTATTTAACAAAATGTCACGTTTGTTGGCCATTTAGCCTCAGTGATTCTGTATCTTATAATGATCTTAGAATGATGACTTACTTATAACAAGAGACACCGCTGCCAAGTCACTACCTAACAAGTAAAACACAATTTGATAGGGTAATCAGCCTATTTGTTTTCTTACATACGTCTTTTAAAGCAAGTAGGACAACTAAAACAGCCTTGTAACATTTAGTTTCTTAGCAATATTTGCGAACGAACATAGGAGATAACAATATACTTATTAAGAAACGTTCCTGATGTTTTTCAAAACTAGGCTTCAGTTGTTACTTTAGAAAAACATAGAAATAAACAAATGAATTCACTGTGTCTACGTTTAATCGGTAAATTTTATTTTTACTGATTTCATTAAAAAAGACAGTCAAGGATTTTTATTTCTATTTTTATTTTTTAGTTAAAATTTTATAGTCTTAGTACACACGTTTGGGTTCAATGAAAATATATCTTACCACAATGAGTATGTAACAAACATTCAGATAATATTTACTTGACCCAACAATGCGTTTTATAGTACTTAAACAAGAAAAGTTAACTAACTTAAAAATATATCTGCAAATTCCTAAGCCGTTCAAATGGAAATTTCAGAGTATGGATATGATTAAGGAAAAAGCTAGAGGACTTTGTAGACTGTTCTGAAAAAGATGAAGGGACGCTGGGAGTTGTGTGTGAAACCACAAGGAGAGTAATTTCAAGTTGACAAAAGCGCTATTGCTATAGATATGCCATTTTAAATGAGTAGAATCAGACCGGAAATAGAACAGTGCAGGTTCATTAAAGACACTGGAATAATGAATGCAACATTTATGCTCAGAATGATATCAGAAAGAGCAATACAAATATAGAAGGAAGTGTACCGGTGTTTTATAGATTATTCAAAGGCGTTTGATAAAGTGCGACAGAAAGAACTGTTGCAACTGCTAGGAAGGATATTAGAATAATCCAGAACCGATAATGGCAGCAAAGCGCCTGCAGACGGATAGAACATTTCAGTAAATATACAAAAATAAAAAAGGGGTGTAAGACAATTCAACCTATACAGCGAGGTGATTGTGAAAGAATTAAGTCCTACCAGGATTCAATCAACATAAGATATGCAGATGACACATTGTTGATAGCAGACAAAGAAAGGAAACTACAAGAACTGCAACAGAAAGTACTGAAAGAACGGAAGAATCATCAATTGCAAGGTGACTGAATGCATAGGTTCTTAGCAAAGGGAATAGTCCAACATGCAAATTACAAATTGGAGATACTAAAATCAAAGAGATGCAACAATTTAGTTTTTTTTTTTAAGCATTTCACCCCAAGCAAGGCGGGAAGCCACTAGGACGCAAGGGGTTACAGACAATTTAGAGCAAGATCAGATAGGAGTGATAGAAGAAAGGATGAGGGTAGTGGATAGATCAAGGCAACTGGAGATGTCGATTGACATTACACTTGAATAGCTGGAGATTAAAGCTCACAGGGAAACAGGAGAAGGGAAGGGAGTTCCACAGGCGAGAGGTGCGAGACATGAAGCTATTAGAGTAGAAGATACGGTTACATTTAGGAGTTTCGACAGCGAAGGGGTGAGAGCGGGATGCCAGCCTCGTAGGGCGCTGGAACTCATGACGTCTGGGAACCAGCGAATGCAGCTCCTCGGAGCAATTTCCATGAAAGTATTTGTAGAACAGACAGAGGGAGGCGACGGCGTGTCTGTGAGAAAGTGACTGTGGACGAGACGCCAGGGCAAGGCCAACCACACTGCATATCCGCCTCTGGAGCCTATCAAGAACCCCGAGGCAAACAGAAGGGACACCAGACCATATATGGCAGCAATACTCCATGCAAGGGCGAATTGTGGATTTGTAGATCTGGAGGATCGACTCCGGGGAGAAAAACTTCCTAGCGCGGCTCAGGGAGCCAACTTTCCTTGCAGTGGACGAGGCAATAGACTCGATGTATTTATTCCATCTCAGGTCAGCAGTCAACGTGAGACCGAGAAGCCGCAGAGAGTTGCTCTCGAGAAGTTGAGCGTCAGGCATTCTAATGGAGGGAAGGGAAGGATCTCTGTGGTGATTAATAGAGAGCAGTTTTGTCTTAGAAGCGTTGAAGTTGAACAGCCAATTCATGCCCCAGTTCACAATCGATTGGAGGTCCTTTTCGAGACTAGATTTGTTTTTGAGGCAGGAATAAATTGTGGTGTCATCCGCGTAGATGCCAACTTGGGAAGTTATGGCGTCAGGAAGGTCATTTATGTAGATAAGGAATAGAGTGGGGCCTAGGATGGAGCCTTGAGGAACACCTACGTTCGTGGGATAGGAACTGGAGGAGAATCCGTTGAGAACGACCTTCAATTCACGGTTTGATAGGAATGATTGTATTAGGTTATATAATCGACCCGTAATGCCATAACCCTGGAGCTTGCGAAGAAGGCCGGCATGCCAAACCCTATCAAATGCTTTGGAGATGTCTAGTGCCACGGCCTGGGTTTCCCCGTTATTTTGGAGAGCTCGCTAGACTGTTTCAGTGATGGTCGTAAGCACATCGGCTGTAGATCGGGCAAAGCGGAAACCATATTGCTTGTCTGAGAGCAGATTATGGGATGTGAGGTGGTTAACCACTACGGTATTGATTAGAGCTTTGAAGACTTTGCCGAAGAGGGGAAGGAGACTGATAGGACGGTAGTTGGAAGGGTCAGAGGGGTCGCCGGAGTTCTTGAAGACAGGAACGATCGAAGAGGACTTCCAGCAGTCAGGAAAACAAGATTCCTTGAGGCAGTAGTTGTATAGTTTCGAAAGGGCGGGCGGCAGTTCAGGCGCGCATTTCTTCAAGACAATGGCTGGTATCCCGTCTCCACCACTAGCTTTGTTGGGATCTAAATTAGAGATAACGCCCAGTACCAAAGATAGGGTTATGTTTAACCCACTCAATATGTTCTAAGAGGGAAGTCGGGTATGGGTACACCAGAAGAGTCGAGCGTCGAGTTGAATGAAAATTTCCGAGCAAAGCATTCAGCCTTGTCGGTAGAGGAGGTCAGGACTTCGAACTGGTTGAATAAAGGAGGTATAGAGGGTTTGCAATTGTTCAATACGCTCTTGCAGAGACGCCAACAATCTTTGGAGCCAAATTTGCGAGATGCAATACGTTCCTTCATTCGAGCCGCAAATAGTGACTTAGCATCGTTGAGGACACGCTTACATTCGTTACGGGCGGAGGCAAAGAGACGTCTCTTGCAGTCAGACATGTCGCTACGGTATAGGTGGAAGTCGTGGTTCCTATGGGCGATGGCGGCTGAGCAAGCAGCCGAGAACCAGGGGGAGGAGATGACTTGACAATATATATTTCCTTGATGGGATGAAAGCGTCGATTCCAGCTTTAACCCAGGAAGAGACCTCAGAAGCACATTCTTGGACGGGGAGCTTAAAGTCCATCCCAGGGGACATCGCGGAGGAAATCACGGAACGCGTCCCAGTCAGCTTGTTGATAGTAGAACGAATTTCTAGTGGTAGGAGGTTGTTTATAGGGGGTGGAGTTAAAGGAGATGTTAACCGATACTACTGCATGATCAGAATTACCAAAAGGGAAGAGTTGCGAGGCGCTGCAGGATTCGGGGATGGAGGTAAAGCACAGGTCGAATAGAGAGGCTTTACCTTCCCGGTTGAAGGCAAAACGAGTGGGGAAGTTAACTATCTGTGTGAGGGAATGGGAGATTGAAAAATTGAGCGTTTGAATGCTTGCTTGGTCAGTAGTAGCATTCTTAAGCCACAAGGTGTGATGGGCGTTAAAGTGACCAAACACAAAAATGTGAGCAAACAGATGGAGGGAGAGAGCTTTGTCTATGCTGTCAGAAATGCTATCGAGTATCTCACAGTCTTGAGAGGATGGAGGTCGGTAAAGGAAGAAGAGATAGCTTACCGCATTGAGGAGAGAGAGTCGGGGACACATGTATGACTGGTCAGGCGATTCGAGAGAGGACTCTCTGGCCAGAGGGAGATGTTCCTTGACGTAGACACCAAGACCGTGCAAGTGGGTTAGAGAGTCTTTTCTGAGGAGAGGAAGATAGCCGGGGATCGAGAGATCAGAAGAGGGGATAGACGAGACAAGGTTTGTCTCACAGAGAGCCAGTATATCCGGGCCGTTTGCAGTGAGGAAAGATTCGAAACTGCAGAAGTTTGTCCTAATGCCCCGGATGTTGGAGAACGAAATGTTGAGGGGTTTAGGTGGTTTTTGAGAGGCTGGTTTAGGGTTAATCTTTCGGTTTTTTTGTAACTTATGTTGAATTTTGTTTGTAAGATGAGAAGGCCCAAGTAAAAGAAACAGACAGTTTCGACCGTGACGCGGGCAGAGAGGAGTTAAAAAAAATCTGCATCATTATGTGGCCTCAGGGCTGCCCACCGGAGATGACTGCAGGGACACCTTTCCATGCGCGACATGGCACTACAAACACCCCGGTATTATACAACTGTTGATCAGAGCAGCCGCTCAAGACGCTACGCAAGAGTTAGAGCTTCTAACTACCAGTCGGAAACAGCAACCAGAGAACTGTCAACCGTGTACCCTCAGAATGAAGAGGTGATGCCACAGACTGCACACATCACGGGAGAAACAGAGCTGCACTAATACAGAGGCCAGAGAGAGAAAGAGTACCGGGAACCCCTTCCTAGACAAGAAACAAGGTGTAAGCCTCTACTCATGTCCAAGAGAAGGGGGAGGAGTGTTGACCGGGCGGTAGAAGAGACTACCTACTCCAATTACAGATAACACAAAAAAGGACGACAAAAACAGAGAAAAGGATTAGGGGGGAGATAACAGGTAAGGAGTCCTGGATCACACTTGGCTATACCCTATCGCGTTAAGTTTTAACTTAGTATAAGTCCCATTGTCTATTCTAAAAAGAAATTGAAAAAAAAAAAGGTTACCCGGATTTATTATCGCATCTAGCCAAAGACATTTAATTTTCCATTTTTCCCCTTTTTTTTTTTTTTTTTTTTTATATCTTTCGAACCGGGATTTCTTACTAAACTATCAAATAAGGGAGAATCATTGGGACAAAATGTCTTTGAGTGGGGGGAGGGAAAAAATAGAAAAATTTAAAAACGAAAAGAACAAAAAAAACCCCCAAAAAAACCAGAAAAATGTAAATAGGTTTCTGCTAGAGTGAAACTATACTAACATGGGCCAGCAAGTGGTTGTCTGCCTTCTTCCTCATGATGGTGACTGAATGTACGGCTTACCTTATGTCCAAGCGTCGACCTATCTGGGAAGCGTTTTAACAACGGACAGAAATTCGAAGGCGCATTGGGATAACGAAAAATGCCTTAAGAAACAGGAAAATATCGTTAAAAACAAAGCAGAGCACGGAATTGTTATCTAATATCAGTTCTCCTATATGGCAGTGAATGCTGGATAATCTCTTCATAGATGAAGAAGAGACTTGAAGCAAGAGAAATATGATTTTGCAGGATGCCGAGAATATCATGGACTGAACATGTGAGCAACGACGAAGTTCTAGAGACAATGGAAACAAAATGGATACTTATATTAACACCAGGAAGAGACAGTTGAAATTTATAAGGTACATAACGAGAAATGGGGGTTCGGAAAATTTGATACTCACAAGACAAATAGACAGAGGACGCAGATAAGAGAGACTGAAGAAAACAATGCATAACCTACCTGGAGAGCTTGAGTGAATGGATGGCCGAGTAGAGTCTTGGCGAGATGGCAAAAAGACAATTTATTAAGAGCTACAAAGGACAGAAAATTGTGAAAAACCATGATTGCCAACATCCTGAAGAGACATGATATATAGAAGAAGAAATGATTGGATCCTTTCTGGATAGACCACGCATAACTTTTAAAAGTTATTAGTTTGTTTGTTTTTTCAACAATATTGGAACGTTTTATAAGTGACAGATTTTCTTTGTATTCCTATTCATCCGAAAATGTACTTTAAGAATATAAAAAATCATTAAAATTATTACGGCTTGATGTAAATCATATATATTTTTTTATGTAAGACTTTTACATCTGGCAGTAATGTATTTAACGTTTACACGTCTGTAATATATTTGTCATCAAAATAAAATGATTTCTTCGCGTTTGTATACATGTGCATAAATCCCTAAACTTGAACTGAATTTTTAAATTATTTAATAATTAGTAAAGTACTCGTAAAAATGATGGAATTATTTGCGTATGTGGCGGCACTTCTGCGTACAGTCAAAATCCATAAGTGGGAATTGGTTAGGTATATAAATGTTTCAGCATTTCTTCGTGCTGGGATCAAAGTGTATTATCTACCTTCGAGGAATCCATGGTTTTGTAATGAGGGAAGCCTGATCCTGAAGATTCCAATCCTGCCGCAGCACCTTCCTCTTTGAATGCAAAAGGAAAATTTAGTGAATACCTACGCCAGTGTAACAGTAGTCGAGGCGATTGGACAATTTTTGTCCTCAAAATATTTTTGTACAATAAATGTTAACTAAAATTAAAACATGATGATAACCTTGTAGCTTACAATAAAATATTTTATCAAAACAACATTAATCATAATGCAAGGGAATAATAGATCAAATTTACTATCTATTATATATATATATATATATATATATATATATATATATATATATATAAATGGACTTTGAGGTCAGCACACAGCTGCGACAGTGTTTCATGGTTAAACGCAATCGTCAGGCAACCTTTTATATTTACATATGCTCTATCCCTGATATGGAGCACTTCAGCATACCTTATCTATCTATATATATATATATATATATATATATATATATATATATATATATATATATATATATATATATATATATTCAGGAAGAGGCAAAAGTTGCGCACCATAGGGATAATTTATTAAAAGTATAATTACAAATGAAAATTTTTATTTACTATTTATTTACTTGTTATATGTGCTATTCAAAATGTCTTCCTTCTTATTCAAAACACACATCGATTCTACGACTACATGATTCATTAACACATTGGAGAGTTTCCTCTTTCATTTTACTGCATTCATATTTAATTCTTTCTTTAAGTTCTAAAATATTCCTTGGTTGCCTCTGATTTCAAATGGTTTATCACCCTATATATATATATATATAGATATATATATATATATTCGACAATAACTGCATCCAAGATTTGATATATTTGAGAATAAAACCAACGAGATATCAAATTCTGTCATTTTCAGGTCTGGTCATCTTGAAGAAATAGAAGTAGAAGGACATAAAGACACACACACACACACACACACACACACACACACACACATGCACACACACGTGTACGCGCACACACACTAAGACTAGAAATTTGAAAAACAATTTGCCGAATTACATTCTGTGCAAACGATGTGCAAATATATTTCCTTGGTTATATTTCTGAGCAATGCATTTTTCATTTTTAGAAAACATATTTCCCAAGAAAAAAACCTCTTAATCTATTAAGCAAGAACAAATTCTGCAATGAATCGAATTTATTCACTATAGTTATTTGGCAACGTTTTATTTCCTTTTAATTGATTATTCCCGGATATCGAATGGCGACACCTTATATAATAATAGTGTATAAGATTTCTATGTTCGATTATTCATTTTTGAATATGTTGCTTGTATGAAGACATCAAAGGCCACAAGGTATATACAGAATTTAACTCATTTTATCGTGTGTGTGTGTGTGTGTGTGTGTGTGTGTGTGTGTGTGTGTGTGTGTGTGTGTGTGTGTGTGTACAATTGCTTGAAACTGAATTTATGGTCTTTCTTTAGATTCTTCTTTTTTTCAATTTCAAAATTTGGACTGTTTCTTTTCTCCCATCTTGTGTTTTATTTTCATTTTCATTCGAATAACATTTAGAAATATTTTTATTGAAATGTTTTTTTTTCTTTCTTTTTATCTCCACCTTATCTTTATCCTTCAATCCTGTCGTTGATAAGCGTCCAAATGACACAATTGTTACGAATTAATATTATTCACTAAAATTCAGTGAAACATCGACACTAATCGAAATCATCAGATCTTATAAAATTATTTACTTATGTAGATGGCCGCGCTTCTTTCATGGAAAGACATTAATGGAAGATTTTTCGTCCTTTTTAGTGTTTTATCTTTGAAATTTATTTACTGTGAATTATGTTTGGAGATTGAATAAGTGTCAATTTATGATACATTGCCATCAAAAGAACATTAAATTATTTTCCTCAGTATATATGCATACATAAAGTATAAACATGCTTTTGTAGTATAGCTAAAGAGAGTCTTTGCAAGTGTCTTTGTTATTTGGAATTAGTTGCCAAGTCACATATAAATAAATGCACACGATTTGAAATACAAACTGGGAATTCCAAAATGTCAAAAATATAAATACATTTCCTTATATACAGAAGTTGTAGAGATGAAATAAGAAGTGAAAATCTGTCTAACTTAGAGAAATTTTATTCTCTTTATTTTGTATATGTGCGCATATGGGTTTTTGTGTATATGTCAGTATGCATGCGTGTGTGCCGATTATTAATGTCAGTTTGATTAAAGCCTTAAACGATAAATTATTTTCTTCTTTAAACTCTAGTTTGAATTCAGGGAGTGTAACTGTTGTCCAAACGTTTGGAATCTAGCTCTTTCGACTATATTTCTGAACATTATAAATATAAGGGGGAAACTGTGAACGATATTCATTTTTTTTAATTTCTTTTAATACAATGAATTGCGTCCAAATCAATGAAAATGTCCGTAATTCAGTAACGTGTTTTCTCCATGTGAAAACAGCTCACCCAAATTATATTGAATATGTTTTTACATTTGTTTTTTCTTGATTTGTATAAATAGAGATCTCAAGAGAAAAGATGGATGTAATGGAAAGAAGATACTAAAAGAAAAGGTTTTATATAAAATTTAACGATTAACGATATTTTTTTTACCTTGACGATGATTTTCTAAGTTCGAAAAAATGTTATTTGACTATGGCAACCGGAAAATACAGCTACACAAGAATTGATTTTGTTTATAATAGCTGCGTAAATATTATTAATTTTTGCAATTTCTATCAAATGTTCTGAATATTTTTAAATGTTCATCATAAATGGCACTAATGGATGGATTGAATATAACGTTTGCACAACACCAAATAAACAACGAAATTTACCAAAGAGAGTTTGATTTACTTAAGCTAAAAGTAGTCAAATGAATTATGCAATGCATTTTAGGAAAGCGACGATGTAAATTTCACGTTGCTTCGAGCATTATTAATACTAATTCTATTTATATAATAATATATTCTCTTGTTTTCAATGTCAAGACAAGCATTATAATTTGGCACTTGGACTGTTGTAATTGGTGTTTTATTTGAGAAATAAAGTCTTGCCTTTCATTTTTAATAATTAATCCTAAATTGAAATTCCTAGGTATTTTTCAAGTGTTGTAAGCTGTTGCGTCTTGTTAAGACTAACTGAGATTTTTCTGACATTTTTCTTATTTTAATTTGCTTGGATATCAACAATTTCATTATTTGTTCTTCTTTTCAGACCCAGAATGGTTCTCACAATAGTACATTGCGAATTCTGATTGTCTCCGATCTAGTAATTATATATATATATATATATATATATATATATATATATATATATACACACACACACAATCGAGCATGTCCTCAAAGATGTTAAGTTACTGTTTACTGATAGAATGAAACCTGATTTCCCCAATAGGACAGGTTCTACTAAGTAATATGTGCTTTAACCTGTTACTAGTCTCAGCCATCATTTCTAATGTAGGCTTCCTTAGGGCAAGCGCATGTGACGGGATCCCAGCCTACAACTATTACCTCGCTGCTTCATGATTTCCATCTTGTTGGAAGTCCTCCTTTGTAGTTTCTGGAGAACCCTATGACCACTATTAGTCTTCTACCGCTTTTCAGCAAAGTATTCGAGGCACCTTAACTCTCACGACTAACTCACCTTAACTTTTTCTGACAAATAATATGGCTTCTGTTTTACCAGATCTACCGTTGATGTGCTAACGCCCATCACTCAATATGTATATCAAGCTCTTGGTAATAACTGCGAAGCTCGTACTGTAGTTCTAGATATCTCGAAGGCGGTTGACAAGGTTTGGCACGCTGGTATTCTATGTAAGTTCCAGAGCTACGGTATTACTGGACAATTGTTTGATTTAATCTAATAGCTCCTATCAAATCGTCAAATGAATTGGCTCGCTTCCAGATCCTTTCTCACAAACGCGGGTGCCCGTGGGTCCTAAGCTGTCGCCGATCTTTACCAATGATATCAATTCCCAAGTAGGCATTTATGCTAATAACACTAACATTTACTCATGTCTCAATAGCAAATCCGCCAGAGCTAACAAAGTTAACCTGGCCGCAGCTCTTGAAAAGCACATCAATCTGTGATTAACTGGGGCAGGAAATGGCTCGTAAGTTTTAATGCCTCCAAAACAAAACTGCTCTCATTTAACCACTACAGAGAATCTTTCCCGTCATCAGCATGGCTGATGGTAGTGGAACGTCTACATAGCTGCATTTATTGCAATGAAAGTTAGTAGTAGTCATATGAATCCATCATAGACTGACTGAAATGTATTTAGATAACTACTGCTAAGCACAAAAGGCAATGGTTAAAAGATTTAAAATAAAAAGGAAAAATCCTTTAAATACTATATGGAAATCACCATTCTTCGCCTGAAAACACGAAACATATGTAGCAAAATATATGGAATAAAGTATTTTAAAAAAATCCACATTATAATAAAAAAAATTGCGGCTTTTCTCTCGTTGAAACTACCATAAACCCTTCCTTTATATATATATATATATATATATATATATATATATATATATATATATATATATATATATATATCCATCTAATACTTTGTTTTAGAACGTCACAGAAAATAAAATTATGAAATTTTGTCTAATCATATTAGAAAAGTTTCAAAAATAAATTTCTCGTTTTTTTTTCCAACTAAGGTTATATTAGGATATTATCACAAAGAATATCAACTGCTAGAAAAGCCTAGCGAAGTCTTAAAGTTAAATATTTCACTGCTTCCATATTAATTTTTCTAACGACAGAAACTACACTTCAAAATGGTGACAAAAATTTAGAAAGTACACTTCAAATTAAGGTTTACAAGGCAACAAAGAATTTGTTTGTGTGATTACAAGCCATGTGTTGATGTTACATCACTATTATGTAAAACCATTTTACAGACTACTTCTATTCTTGGAATATTGGCGGAACTGATTTTATTCTAGTGAGCAGCAGATTATACCAAAATTGTTCATGGAGAAAATCAAACGATTTTTTTGATTTTTTTTTTTTTAGATACTATTAAGAACGGTATATTATTTGGTAATGCCCGTTAGTTGGAAAGGAGATATTGTTATCACAAAACTGCGGTTTTTATTTTATTATTTTAGTTTTTTGACAGAAAATAATAAGAAAAGATTTTCATTTATTTTTATATTTATTGAGTTAAACTTAATTTGGTAAAAGGCGAAACTCGTTAAAATTGTAAATGTAATATTCATAGTGCTGTGACCCACTTCTCCAAATCATATGAATAAAACGGTGACAAAATCGTTTGAAAAATTAATCAGTACTGCCCATTAATGGTTTGGCATTGAATATTTGATGAGCATGTTTTAGCAATATGAATGCTATACACAGATTGAAATCGAAACATTTCATTAAACTGCTGGCAGTTATCCATTCTTATATGAACGTTTGCATAAACGTTCGTGATCAAAAACAGAAATTTTCTTATTAGGTACACGATGATAAGAGAGATATGCATAAATACAAACGTATACATGCAATATAACATGCAGTATGCACATACTGTGTGCGTATGTGTTGTGTGTGTGTGTTGTGTGTATGCGTTGTGTGTGTGTCGTGAGTGTGACATTATGAAAAATATTAGTTATACGTTTAATTCTGCGAAGAAACTTCTTCAGACTAATGATGGTTTCATTTGGTGGAATCAGAGTTATACATAAAAAGGTGGGCACTATAGCGTAGAGAAATATACCTACCGTTGGCTACAATTTATATCGGGGCGCTAAAGAGACGATCAACCTTTAAATTGAAATTTTCACGTCCGTAGTTTCTACATGGTATTCAGCTTTTTACCACTTTTATTTTTATCATTATTGCTTTTAGTTTTAATTATAGTATATTCTATTAGTAATAATGCTGTAGGGAAGGGTGATATATTGCATTATCCTAGACATAAATTGTGTGCCCTTAGAATACATTTTCGCTTAAATAACTTACTTTCTTTTAATCAAAACTGCTTTCTTTATAACGAAATTACAGCTAAACTTATTACGAAATTATAGCTAAACTTATTACGAAATGCGGTTTGATTTAAAGGGAAAGTTATTTATTGAAGCAAAAATGTATAGAAAGCGCACTAATTTCAGAAACCCCGATGTTAAATTACATCCAGAAACATATGTAATGAAATGCGTTACTAATAAGATTTTTCATCTTGTTATTACTTTCTTACTATTTGATTTATCTTTCATATATATTCGGACATCATCATTTTACTCAACTTTCAAAGTTTCATGAATAAATAAATGTTAAATAAATATTTTAAATTTTCAGTTTTTCACTGAGTTTTCTGTACCATATTTGTAAGGATAAATCATTAAATATGGTAGATTTCCCTCATGAACTTTTCAAAATCTCCGTCTTTTGGTTAATAAATAGATTTCAATTTTTTAATTATAGATACTTGTTTTTTAATTCATTTGTTATTTGATTCTATAAGAGTTATTTAAATGAATATTTCTTCCATGCAGCCGTCTGAGTGATCTGAATGTATTCATTAGTTTTCTATTTCTTTTTACTTCACAATCCACTCGACTTATCTGATCCACTTTAAGTTTCTGCAAGAAAGAGTTACTGCTTTTGGGGTTATCTAATAATCAGATTATAAATCACTTGGTGCTATTGACCAGGCAGTAGTAAAAAAAAAAATAGCATCATTCAAACATTTCTCATTTTGTTTGTTACGGTAAAAGTCGATATTTTCAAATATCCTTTGTAAATATTTTAAAAATATTTTTGTAATTTTCTTGTTGACGAAGGTTATTTTCTCTCTGCGTAAAACAGTTCAATATTTAAAAATAAAATTCATGTATTTTCATTCTGTCAAGTAGCTATTGATAATAATGTATCGTGAAATTTATGAAGTGGAACAATTTATGAATATCGTAAAAGTGATGAAGTGATGAAGATTGATAGATATGAGAAAATGAAAGAAAATACTGTTTATTTCATACTGAGCAAAGAGTAGATATTTCTACATATTAATAAAAGGAATTCATTTTTCTTATGTTTTTCGATGTTAAACATTCTCGATATTAAATATTCTCTTTTTTGGGTGTTACTGACACAAATGTCTTCCTTGAACTGGCAGTGAGAATGTTCTTCTGCGTGAAGGGTAATAAAACAATTAAGATTGGTCCGAGAAAGGGCGAGGAAAGATATCTGTATTCTTATCTTTTAATGACCCCTGTACGTTCTTAGATCTATTTCCATTTTTCGTATTGTTGTTTGTCAGCATGCGTATATATACGCATATTCGCTTTCCATAGATATATAATGTCTTATTATAAGGAATTAGTATACACATATATACACACATACATGCATACACACACACACACGCACATACACACACTTCCTATGTTGTGAAGGGTTTGCGTGCGTGCCCGTGAGCAGTCTTGTTTTTGCCAATATGTGCATATATATATATATATATATATCAGTATGCGTATGCATATGCGTATTCCCTCTTCATACATACATACATACTGTTTTATTATAGGGAATTAGTATGCAAACATATATACACATACATGCATGCACACACAAACACCTATATATATATATATAAATGTCGTTTTGGGGTTTTCACATACACATACACACATTTTTTCTTTGCATTTCTACGTTTTTATTTTTCAGTAGGTTTTTTTAGTATACCCTTTTCGCGCGTACCTGTGAGCAGTCTATTGTTTTTGCCAATATGCGTATACATATTCGTGCTCCACAGATACTCGCGTGTGAGTGTGTGCACATGTATGCTAGTTGTTTGACCACTGTATTTGACCATTACGTGTGCATAGTGTGTGTTTTTGCGTGGTGGGGTATGATCTATTTAGTGCTGGTTTAAATTTGTTTATGAAGTTTTTTTCTTGTATTTGTAGGTAAGAATAATCGTCTGTTTGATATATTGACATAATTTTAAATTCACTCTGGTTACATTTATAGATGTGTTGTGATATAAAGAGTTTTCTGTTGTCTGGTCATTTTATGTTGCTTTTGTGTAGGGAAACCCTGTTGTTTAGTTGTTGGCTGATAACTATATATGACTTCCTGCATTTTGTGCATTTGAGTGCATAAATCCTATTTTTGGAGTTGCAGTTTAAATTTTATTTATTATGAATGTCGTTTTTGGGGTTTTCAAGAGTATAGGATATATTTATTTGTTTCCTTCTATAATGATGTCAATTGAAACACCAAACACCATTTTTTTATATATGTGGGTTTCTTTGCATTTTGTGACTAATTTATATATGAAGAATATATTGTGTGTTGGTTAAATTTGGATGAGGATTTTAATATGTTTCAGGTTTTTAGATTTCGTTGCGTTTCCTTTTAATTATTTTGTAACAATGCTCCCCCTAGTTGTTTTTAGTATATTTTCAACAGGAAACACAGAATGTGTTTGAAACAAAATGGTATCGATATTGTAATATATATATATATATATATATATATATATATATATATATATATATATATATATATATATAATATAATCATTTGTCCCCAAGCAAGTAAGTGAAAGAGAATGAAAAAAAACGTTAGTGAGGACAAAGGACAATAAAAGTACAGGATGCAGGAAGACAGAAGTTTGGATAGGCATTGGATTTAGACTTTTGAAAATTGTAGGTGTCATGGAGTAAGAAATCAGAAGGAAGTTCCACATACAAAAAAAGAAAATATTAGAATAGGACATACGGTTGCATCTAACAAGTTCAACAGGAGAATCGTGAGACGTAATTGGTCATCTATTAGCATGTTTATTAAATTCATGCAGTCGAGGCAATAAGAAGAGCTCATGCTATGAAAACTATTTGTAGAAAAGATCGCAGAAATTTTAATTTTCTTTCAGAATAAGACTTTTCTAAATCATACCATGCCAACACAAGAACTTTTATAATTTTATGAACTACAATGTCAGCGTTAATGTTCCTATTATGCGCATGAAGGAATCTTAGTTATAAAATTATAGAGCTTATTTAATTTTAAGAATTATAAACTGACATAATTAGAGGTCATCACATTCTCTTTATATAATGATGGTTCTGCTTATATGTCATAAATTCTCTAGAAATACATTTTTCTATTTCCACTTTTCCATAATACACTCAATCATTGACGGGTGCCATACAAGATTTATAACCACAAAAATGGCAGTCATGTGTTTTAGTTACTGCTCTATCCTTTGAAATAAAAAATAAAATATAATGTTGTCTGTTGGTATTCAGTCAACCTCATTCATGCCAAAAATTGTAGTTATGATCAGTTATTTTTTAATGTATCCAGTTGTATTCAATAAACATTATATTAAATAGAATTCCTTGTATAAAAAATTGCCATAACACACATCCTCCAAAACGAGTGCAAACATGTTCCTAATGTGCGTATATATATATATATATATATATATATATGACAAAATATACTTTTAAGGTATTTATGGGTTAAATAATATATGGGCATGTGGCTGAGTGGTTAGAACATTTACTTTCTGACTATGAAACCTGTCTTTGAATCTTACCAGGGGTCAATTTGTCAGGAAGAAGCCTAGGAAGGTGATCCCAGTATATGGCAGCTTGGAAACCACACCATGCACGGCTTGACCCAATCCTTGTGAATGAAATTGAATAGTTTGTTTGTTTTTGACGGTTGTGCTAGCACAAAGTCACAAGTCATCATGACTGAGTGTTTAAGTATACCGAACTTGTTCAGACCAGAACATGCATGCTCTCTCTCTCTCTCTCTCTCTCTCTCTCTCTCTCTCTCTCTCTCTCTCTCTCTCTCTGAAACTGTAACTAAGATCTACTCAACATAGTTGTAGTATAAACCACAGATGGGTTCTTAGCACGGATTGGCTAGCTGCTCCAGTAGATGTGTGAACAATTTGAAAATAAAAACTGGTAAGCTGAGTGAATTCCACCTGAGTTTGTTATAGTCATTTTAATACAAATACCCTTTCCATCCAGCTATGGGTTAAATAGCAAGGCAGATTGGCCTCTCTTAGACTTTGTGGCAACCAATCAAGGAGAAGGACAACTTTGAATTCAAACCTGAGTATAGCTGTTTGGAGACAGTCATACACTGTACACCATTTCTCTTATCAGGTCTTGCAAAATGTTTGACTAGTTCTATACAAGCCTTCACCCCAATAATCAAATTGTTTGGGTAGTCTGGCTGTTATTCCATAAAAGTAATTGATAGGCACTAATATGTCAAAAAATGATGAGGGCACACACTATATAATTAGAAGCCGAGAGAATATATTTTATTAAATAATCAAAGTTTTTCTTGAAGAATTTAAGAATAATAACTTTCAACTTACCACAGTATTTTTGAAATCTGTTTCCAGCTTACTTTCAAGTGGAAAGGACAAATCATTTAAAAGACTTTTCATCTAAAAAGAAAAAAAATTGTTATATATCTCAATAAATAAAAGGTGTATTTAGGCAGTAATAAATAAATTAAAAATTCTTAAAGAAACATTTGAGAGTGACTCAGTTCTACAATTTACTTATGAACTCAACATTAAGAATAGACTCCATTTCATGGATGTTAAAATAGATGCTAATAATGATTTTATCACTTCAATATATATAAAAAAATTCACATTTCCTTAATTATGAAAGCAAATATTGACACAGATATAAAATAGGTGTTATAAAAAACAGGATTTATCATGGAAAAAGGATTTCCTCTTTAGGTGCTTCTTGCGTGATCGTGTTTCAAATATTTTTTTCAAGGTTAATGACACTTATCACCTGATTTAAATTTTTTCTGACTTCATCCAATAAAATTATGTTAAGAAATATCAAAATAAAAAATACATTAGTCTAATAATAGAACAACATTATTTTCATTTTAAAAAATAATAAATAGCGTTCGAATATGTAAGTTAAGGATAATTGATAGACTATGACCAAGAATAAATGAAAAATATTTTTAAAAATATATGGCTTTATTTAAAGTAGTTAATGGAAATGTTTACCATCAAGCAGAATTAGGGCAATAAACAAACTTTGGACTTTTCAAACATAGATTTCCACAAAATAAATAAAATGTAAGTTAAAAATAATCACACAATTATATACGCAGACACACATACGCACATACACACACACACACATACACACACACACATATATATATATATATATATATATATATATATATAATAAAATTATTAAGAGGATTATAATTATGATTATCTCAAATCATAATTAATTCATCGATTCTAGAAGAAACCTCAACAGAATGCAGAAAGCACTAATATATTTAGTTGGATTGATGTGAGTTTGTGACACCGGGTTTCACACTCTCTATATATGATGATGATGATGATGATGGGTCAAAACATTGCGATCAACGACATTTGGTAAAAATTACAACTACTGTCAAAAAATGTAGGTTCGGAGTAGCAGTTAAATGATTTACTGCAAATTTCCTGAAACAAAATCCAGAAGATATTTTTAGATTTTCCGTATTTTTTTAAGCAGACATTATTTCCTATTAACATAAAAGTTATATTTTTTAAATCAATTCACCCCAAGCAAGGCGATAATGGCACAAAGACGTAAGGGGCTATTGGAAACAAGGTATAAACCTCTATACATGTCCAAAAACCGGGAACTGGACGATAAAGTAAAATGTGCATGTAGGTTAACGTCTATTTGCTCGTATACAACTACACGCCCAAATGTATATTCCAATGAAGAATTGTTTTTTTGTTCCATTCGAAAGTTTTCTGTAGACGAACACACACACATACAGATAGATAGATAGATAGATAGATAGATAGATAGATAGATAGATAGATAGATAGATAGATAGATAGATAGATAGATGCACAAATAGAATTGTGAATGTAATTTCTTATAAAATGCTCAAAAAATTCTACAAATAAATTGTTTCTGTTCTCATCAGTTTATTTCGAATTTTAGTTGGTTTTTTTTTTGTCTGAATCAATTTTTCTGTTTCTTGGTGATTATCAGAGATCATTATTTTTCATAATGTCAGACTTTTACAAAAATAGAATTCTATGTATCTGTATGCTTATTTCCATGCTTTATAATGTAGATATTGAATGTCTGATAGAATTCTGTAGCTGTTGAGTATGTGTATGTGTGTGTGGCTTGTGATTAAAATATTTTGTTCTTGCAGCAAACATATACAGATGGCATTTTTTCTTCTGATATTTATTTTTCCTTTTGTTAAATTATAGTGAAATAAATTTAACGAAAAATAGTTTTAAAGGAATTTTTAAAAAATGATTTTTATCTAATATAATTTTAGATATCTTAAACAGCTAATAAATGTAATAAAAACATTTTAGTACTTTTGAATAATTTATCATAAGATCTACTTAAGACGGATTTGCTTTTGTTTATTATTTAATGAAAAACTCAAAACACTTATATAAAAAAGAAATAATATTTGGTTTACTATCTACAAAGAATAACCAGTTCGATACAAATTTTATTGTAAAAATATGAGTCTTATTTGGCTGAGAGAAACGCTGGCCAAACGTCTATTGTTCAATTTGAAAACGGAGAAATCTGAACATTGCACACAAACGCACACACGTACACACACGCACACGTACACTGAGGAGGAGGATGCACGTTCGTTTTTCCCTACTGTCTACAACGGAAGTGTACCCTATTGGCAACAAACTAGGTCTTCCATTATCTGTTTGGCGAACATCCGGATACTCCTGGTGGGACTTTACGCCGACCACAAGGATTAAAGCCTCAATGTGTTTACATCTAATTCGATAAGTCAATAGTGGCTCACATTTGCAATAGTACCGCATACCAGAGTTGGAAACCATACAGTGAAAATGATCGAAGCAAAGTCAATGTTTATGCTCCTTCTATCAGCTTAACGCGATACAGTACAAAAGTTGTCTGTGCCTGGGGCTTCGATTTGTGCAAATGATATGTTTCCTGGCCAAAAATGTGACACAGTGATGTTTGCCGCTGTTGCTTATAACGCACATACATGTTGATTTAGAAAAAGAAAAAGGCTAAACATATAGACAGGGAATCGAGATATTATTTATTTTATTTTATTTGCATAGCTCTTTAAAAAGTAAATACAAGAAATTTTAATAACAAACTTACAATTTTGTTATTAAAAAATTACAAACGTAATTTAAGGAGAAAATATGATAATTCTCCGTTCCTATTTTTTATTATATATATATATATATATATATATATATATATATATATATATATATATATATAATTCTCAGTAGGTACATGTATTAGAGTTCCCATCCTTGTTTTTAATTTCTTAAACAGTGAAATTAATATCAGAGGGCCAGTGAATTGATTTCAACTGGCTTAGATCGACTTCTCGAGTCGATCTAAGCCAGTTGAAATCAATTCACTGTTTAAGAAAATAAGAGCAGAGACGTCAGTTCAAACACTGAGAATAAATTTTATAATGATTGGAATGTCAGATAAAAAACGAGAGAGAGAGAGAGAGAGAAAGCGAGAGAAAAAGAGAGGGGCGAATGTAATGGTGCTTGAAGAAAAAATATTTAAAATATTTAATTCATTTAGAATAAAAAAAATAACTGCAAATTATAAAATTACTGGATATATCAAAGTATAAGTTATTACTTAAAGTTCTGAGTTGTTAATTTCTGTTCAGTTCTCTATTTACCAAATAAATAAATCCTACAAAACAAAGCAGTATCAATTCCATCAAACACTCAAGTTCTGATGATCTAAATAGACATGACATGAACCATAAAGCAAATATTGCATTCTCTCAATGATAATATTGACAATAAGAGACTAAACATAACATTGAAAGGTCCATTTATTTACAGATATTTTGATGGAAAACAAAGACTACCACTTGGTATATATATTGCTATTTGTGCTTGAGTCATTTATTGAAAATATTATTTCCAAAATTTCTTTCCATAATGTTGTGGATAGACCTCAGGTGACTCTATGATACTATTAACAATTCCATGGTATGAGGTTAGTAATCAAATAGGAGTCATTCCCAGACTCTCAAAAACACAAGACCACGGTCTTCGGGTGGAGTAGGATTCAGTCGGGGTTCTGACTTTGGATAGAGACATGCCTTAGATAAGCACACAATAATTTTGACCAGTGGCACGGGTGGAAACGCTCTGGTTCCCCACAGTAAACTTGACCTTGCGTTACATCTCGTCTCAGTAAGGAGACTGGTAAATATTATTCGTATCGGAGTCAATCTTCACACTAACTATACAGGCGTTTCGGCAATAGCCTAAGTATTACGTATAGAGAGTACTTCAACAAATTATGTTATACCAAGAACTAGTGTGTGTTATAACAACCCTACAACAGAAAGTTATAATACATAAGTTCGTTGTGTTTTTAAGAAGAATTTCGAAGACAATATTTAAATATTGGTATATAGATTTATTCAACCGCATACGTGGTATTTTGTTCCATTACATTTTGTTACCTTTGAGGTAGCTTTAATTCATCTTCTCAGAATTTGGTATTTTTGGTTGATTAACTAGTCTAAGTAGTTTCTTCGGGCTTTCAGAGAATTGAAGTTCTTCCCATTATGAGAATTTTGTAGGGATCGAAATAGAGGTAAATTGAATGTGCGAGTTCAGGTGAGTACGGTGAATATAATAAGATATCCAAATCAAGTTGTATCAATTTCTACTGGGTCTACAAAGAGACGGCGGAAGATCTGATGGAAGACAACAATCTTCCAACTGGAAAATTCTGAACTCTTTTCATCCCTTGCTACATTTAATTAATTCAATTGGCAACAGTACTTGTCTGAACGGAACATCTTATTTTTCGGAAGGAGCACTTCCTATTCCACCAGACACACAACATTACTTTATTTAGATGTCGGTAGAGTTTAGATTGATTAACAGTGGCTCATTTTGCTTTCTGCATGCCCGTTTCCACTCCACATTGTTGTGAACAAGCATTCTTCATAGCATGGGATCATTCTTTTCCTAAAAATGATGGAGCAATTTTTTTCGTTTGAGGAGAAAATCACATATAGAAATGCATCCGATTAAATGTTTTTTTTTTCCGGTAAATTATGAAGCACCCAAACATCATAGCGATTCATGTACTGAAGTGTTTTCAAATGTCTTACTACACACATATGATTATCTCATGTGGACTGGTTATTTTGAATCTATGTTTTGATTTGATCATCCTCAACGGTACAACTCGGTCTTCCAGAGCAAAATTTCCATTTCTGAACCTAGCGAACTAATTACAAACAGAACCCTCAGTTATGTCAGCATCATTTTCTTGGTTATGAAGCATTTTCATTTTTCGAAAATAAAAGAGCATCAAATGTTAAAAATGCATTCCTATTTTCCTCCAATTTCACTTTTAAGGTAAAAACTTTTAAAATTCACAATCCACACATGAATCTTATAGAAAGTTGCGTTAAAATGTCAACTTTAAGAATATAAGCCTTAAATTACAGTTACGTGTGAAATTGAATCGTGTTAAAACGCTATCTATTGAAAAATTCAATGACCTCATATTCCAACCTAACATATATTTCCCTTACGGTAAATATAAAATTTTCACTTAATTTTTTGTTACAATGCCTATGATAATCGTATATTAAATTTACCTTCCTGACATCAACTGTTGTCCATTTGATATTTGGTAGAATCCCTTTTTATCTTCTACCAGATTTCATAGCCTAATTCTTTTATTTTTTCATATAAGTTATTATCTCTGATTTTTTCATTAAAAATACACCTTCACAATAAAAATAGAAAACCTGTATTTACCAAAGCTTGCATGACATTTCAAAATTTTATAACTAGGAATACAGACTTTTGAAATTGTATCACTTTCCTTCCTTATTTTCATCTTTGCCATGTATCAATAAATTTATATTTGATAATTACTTGTTTTTTAAAAAAATTTAAAAATTGACTTATGCACTAGTACATAAGTAATGTTTTTTTTATCTATTTTCTTTTATCATCATTTATTTCATTGAATTTAATGGTATTATTATCTTGAATATTTATTAGATGAAACATTGTTAACCATTATTAATTTATATATTTCTTTTATTTTAATTTCAATTGTTTTTTTATCTAGCTTCATTAGTAAGATGCATAGATTGGAAATAAGGTTTCAGTTAGATGCCTGAATAGTTGCAATAAAAAGCAATAAAATTAGAATTAAATATTAATCCAAAATTAGTAATGGTCCAAGAATGCCTGATGAAAATACATTGATAGAAAGCAAAAATGCACATGAAAGAAACTAGTTAAAATATCTATTTTATGAAGTTTTAGATCATAAATAAGAACACCATATAAAGGACGCCAAAAAGTATTGCATGGCTAATAAACATTCTTCCAATTTGACAATTAATGATGATATTGAGTGGTACAGGCAGAGTTTCCGGAATATAAAGAAAGTTTCAGTGTTTGTCTCTGACCAACCAACTCTTCAGATTGCAATTCTACACAATACTTATAGAATGTATTGCATTAACAAATTCACAATGAATATTTATCAATAAAACTTCAAAGTATCATAGTATGCTTTGTTAACTTTACCCATATTCTTCCTTCCTTTCCATCCGTTTGATATTTACCTTTGCCATGTAACTTTATAATTCGTGTTTTGGGCAACTCACAAGTTTGTTTTTTGTTTTGTCTTTAAACAGATTTTGTTTCCTGGACTAAATCATATGTACTATAAGCAAACTATAAACTTAATAATTGAGACGACTTGTGCTACTTTTGGAAAGGAAAATTTTTCCAGCGTTCTTTCCGTCCCTTGAAAAGTTGACAGATTTTCAATTTGATTATTTTCCGGAGACATTTTTACCGATTTCTTTTAACACTCACCAAAATGTATTTGTGTTATAAAATTCATTTTTACCTTCAACAAATCAAAATAAATTCACGATTAAAAATGATGGTCACGTTAAGAGAATTTGTCCTGATCAACTAAAAGTATACAATTGATTTTAATATCTGCTTGAAAATTCTGAAATCATTCAGTCAAATATTGTTGTCAGTTGTTTTATTGAAAATTCCCATTATAATAAAATATTAAAATAAAAAATAGATAAATTAAAAATAGTTATCTTAAAAATATTAGAAATTTTGCTTTCGTCTTAGTCGTTATTAGTCAAAATGGACTGTGATAAAGTGTAGATTATCAACTCGCAACATCTACAATAAATCCCAATGTTGCAGTTTCTCCCTCATTCTGCATGCATATGTGTGTGTGCGTATGTGTAAAAAAAAAACAATGAACAGAATCTGACTTGAATTCAGTTTTTGTGACCAATATATTATAATATATATTATCATGTTCACTCCGATGTCTGAACAACTATATCTCCCTGAACATTTCTAAAGATCGAAAAGAAAGCTGAATATTAAAAGAAAATAGTCATTCATTTTATAACATCGACCAATCATTTTGCTTTCCTTGAAAGAAATTTTTTCAGGCGTAATTATTCCAACACAGTCAGGATAGAAGTTAACAAATTGTTGGGACCAAGTTACTTTTGTTGGTAAAAAAAGTAGAAAATATATTTGAAATATTTAACGATTCATATAAAACCTATAAAATTCATTTTCTGAATATAAATAACTATTATACTATAATTGATGAATCATTTCTAAATAACCCAATGTGTAGATAAAAACAATCGACGTAAGAAATTATAGATTATTGATTTCACAAGAAATTTTCTAATCGATAAAAAATATAATCTTAAATTATAAAGTTTTAGCGTTGTGCAGTTCAGCTCAGAAAACAGGAAGAGAATATTTGTTGTCTTCGGTAGTATTCGGCAATATTCGTTAATATCTCGTTTTCGGTCTGTTATCCCATTTGACATTCCGCGGGAAGGATATCTCAGGATTGTGAGTAAAGGATTCCTTCGATGAATCAATCATTCTGATAATCAACACGTCAATCGATTCCCCCAAACATTTAATTCTTGTGATATACGAGAATTTTAATAGCGTTCATGTCTTAGTGGATTAAA